>CM068963.1:8057500-8077892 GCA_035128595.1 Eptatretus atami
AATAAATGGTTTTTTTTTTTAAATACAGCCTTCAAAACTTTTATTTTATTTCTTAAATTGTTTACGTGAACATTGTAGAACACAAATCGCCTTGTTTGCACTTGCACAAACATTCAGTTTAGCAGTACTAGGCCAAAATGTTGTGCTGTCTCGACCAATGAATTTTGTCACGCGCTTTCAAAGCGGAGTTTGCAGAAGGTTCAGCTCTGGACAATTCTGTTTAACCCATCGGTTTAGTATGGTTTACCCCCGCATCTTGATTATTCAAGTTCACGACAAAGCTGACATAGATCATGTTTGGAAGGCCAAGTAAGAGTCGAAAAGACCTTCCAGTTCCGTTTTCTCAAGACTGCACAGGGTAACTGTTCTATGACTCTCTAGTTCTTGACTGTTTCTGCTGTCGTTCTGGATTTTCATTCAACCATGTTTTGTCTAATTACACTGAACAACAAATTTCAAAAATTTTTTTACTGGAGATGTGTGTGTAATGATATAGACTAATTTGGTCGCTGATTTCAAAAATCAAACCGTTTTGCTGTATCACGTCAGGATTTTCAGGAACAGAAATTTCCCATTGCCTAGAAGTCAGGATTTCAATGAAATTTACATGTCTTTAACATGTCTATTTCGTACATTGTTGTTAACTTTGTTTTATATTCTTTTCTTTCAGATAAAGATGAGTAGGCTTCTGTACCATTCATCCTGACACTCTGTTATGTCTGTTGTGGTCGTTATACCAAAAAAGTCAACACGAAGTATATCTACACAGTGAAAATGAAGGCCGCTACTTCACTACTTCGGTGTAAGGTGGGGACAAGAACAGACTGGGCACCACACATCTGCTGCACAAGCTGTCACACACCTTGACTCAGTGGTTGGTGGGCAAGCGCGCGAGCATGCATTTGCGGTGCCCATGATATGGCGTGAGCCGCAGATCATCTGTGATTGTTATTTCTGCTGACAAGCATCGCGGCTTCAACAAGAATAAAAGGTCACATCAAGTACGCTGACTGCGTCTCCTGCTCGTAAACTGTGCCTCATGATGACGAGACCCCGTTCCAACACCTCCAGCTGATCAGAAACATAGCTGTAAGCAGTGGTGAAGAGGATGGGATGATGAACCTTTTGAACCCGACACTCAAGAATCACCTTTGAACCAGGAGACTTAAATGATCTTGTAAGAGATCTCTCGCTGTCAAGCAAGCAAAGCTGCTTGATCAAGGCTGCAGCAGTGGAATCTACTTGAACTAACACCAAGATATTCCTTGTTCAGAGCACGTCACAGACATGGCTGAGTTCTTTGATGAGAAGACACGATGACATTCTGCATGACATCAACGTCTGTTGAAAAACTTGGTTGATCACGATCCTGCAGACTGGCGCCTCTTCATCGACTCGGGGAAGAACACTTGAAGTGTTTTGCTCCACAATGGCAACAGAGAAACCATCAGTCCCACTGGCTCACGCGTTCGGCATGAAGAGACCTATGAGACTATGTGGTAGTTGCTTGATTCATCAGATACAATGACTTCAACTGGCACATCTGCGGAGACTTGAAAGTGGTGGCGCTGTTGTTAGGGCTGCAGTCAGGCTACACGAAATACATGTGCTTCCTTTGTCTCTGGGATAGCAGAACGACACAAATCACTGGACGGAAAAAGATTGGGAAGAGCGAAAAGAGCATGTACCTGGTCGACACAACGTGAAGCATGTCGCCCTTGTCGACCCAGCAAGGTTTTCCTTCCACCACTCCACTAAAGCTCGCTTGATAAAAAGTTTTGTACAGGCAATGGATCTGAATGGGCGTGGGTTTTATACCTCAAGAAAATTTGGCAACCTTGTCGGAGGCCAAGATCAAGGCTGGTGTCTTTTGTTGAACCGCAAATCCGACAGATTATGAAGGACAAACTTTTCCGACAACTCTAAACCCCAAAGATGGCAGCGTGGAGAGCTTCAAAGCTGTGACGGACAACTTCTTGGGAACGAGCGCGCGGACAACTATTATAAAATAGTGCAGCAGCTGCTAGAGTCCTTCAGAAACTTGGCTCCAGGATGTCCCTGAAAATCCATTTCCTACACCAGCACCTGAACTTCTTCCCTGACAACTTGGGAGCGTCTCGGACGAGCACGGCGAGCGATTCCACCAAGAGATTTCACTCATGGAGACGCGTTACCAAGGGCGGCAAACCGAACAGGATGCGATTTCTCTGGTTCCTGCATCGTGAAACTGACACAGAGCAGCACAACGCAAGCCAAATGCCTAAAGCATTTTAATTACATTCTAGTGGAGTTTTTCTGTAATTTCTATAATTTTTAAGCATCTCATGATAATAAAAGAATAAATGAATTTTGTAAATTCATTGAAATCCTACTTCTAGGCAATGGGAATATTTCTGTTACTGAAAATCGACAAGACGTGATACAGCAAAACGGTTATTTTGAAATCAAGCGTACCCAAATTAGTTTAAATCATTTACACATCTCCAGTAAAAAATTTTGTTTTTCAGTGTTATTTATTTTTTATTTCTTAAGTGATATGTGTGCCTCATACGACTCATATTTTACTCATCTTACATCTGAGCTAATTGATTCTCTTTAGATCTATATATACACACTTGGTATATTACGTATGCTTTAAGAACACGATTTATGGGATGGTTTATACACCAGTGTTTACGGAATGGTTTATACTTTATCTTTATTAAAAGGAGGAAAACCATTAGTTTGGTACTAAATTAGAGGTAAAACGAGTTTATAACGGAACATTGAAAGATTTTAAACGAGGATGTTCTCTAATAGATCACCAACTTAATAACGAAACAATGTTAACCAGGACGATGTTAAGTGAGGACTTGCTGTGGTTTGCTTTTTGTTTTTTGTGAGAGCTGGTATTGCCATTTTTTGAGTCCTTGTACGTCTCTTTCCTCCCCTGTATTTAAAAAATTTACCCCGGCCTTATATCCTTCGTTCACTTCGTGATTAATCAACAACAAATTGTTATTGTTAATGTTTAATCACAAAGTGACAGCACTTTTTGTTGCTGAATATTTTCATTTTCTGCATCACCTAGCTTTTTATTTATATTTTAATCTGCATTGTCAAGACACGTATGAGAGCTAACAAATAAACACAACAGCAATAGACAGTCCAAATGTCGGATTGACGCTCCCACAAATTGCAACAAAGCAAACTCAAACAGATTTGATTCCTGGATATGTCCCAGTGACAGAAAAAAGCCAAGGGATCCTCCGGGGGAAAGTCCTGAAATCATGGAAACCAATATGCGCCACCGGCTTCGGGGAAATGAGAAAATTGTAAGATTGATATTTTAATATGTAAATATATGTTTTCTGCATTCTAATTGTTTCTAGTTATGGCCAGTATATTGATATACAAGAATAATATAAAAAAGTGAATGTATTGAGGGTAAAATAAAAAATTATAGCTTTTTGTCCAAAAATGTCAATTTTTGTCCGAAAAATATATTGATTTTGGCTCCTGGACAAAAAAAAAGAAACGTTGAAGACACAAGATGAAATCAAGTCTATGGCAATACAATATAAATATGTAAATCATTGAACATGACAAAATTCACAATTCCACTCGGGGCAATCACATCTGCCTGACGAAGGTTTCAAAATGAAAATGAAAATTCACATTAAACTCAGAACCTACATCCATTATAACTTATATACATGTTGAGAAAAATCAAGCGTATGAAAGTTAGAACTCGACAATGTCATCATCATCCTCATCATTGTCACATGGAGTGTTTGTGCAGCCAGAGCCCTGCAGTTTCCACAAGCTGGAGTGCACTCAATGTTGTGCTTCTTGCATGTGCATCTCATGGTGCTACATTCAGCCTGGCAGTTGCACCTAATGACACGTAACATCTTTTCAGGAGCTGGAGCTATTGATGTCTGAAGTGGCACAAAACCTCGTCACACTTCTGCCAACCCCAGTCTGTCGGAGAAGTTAATCTGCACATCCTTCCATTATTGGACTTGCAGATACACGCGCAGGCTGTGATACTTTGCTGCTTCTGATGTGGTGGTAACGTCTGTGGTTGCACGTGAGAGGAGCTCGAAGCACTTGTCCAGTACCGCTGATACTGAAGGGTGTCCGGGTGTCAGTTGATTTCCGTTGTAGATTATCACCAATGATGTTTTTTCTCCTTGCATCTGCCACATCACATACGAGCTGGATATGTATCAAAAACTTGGCCTGCTCAACGGAATTGTGTTGTTGCTTTGAACTTTTTGAGGGAGCTCCTTTCCAATCCCATGAAAGACGAGATGTCGTGTCGCACCCAAGAACTGCATGTAGAAACAGTATGTGCTTGCATATGTCGGTACCAATCATTCTTTGTAGCCTTGATGTTCCAGATGCGAGGTTCTTCGCGTTCTTTTGGCTCGGGACAAAAGAAGAGTCATGGGACTTCTAGCTTGCATGGTAGCATAGGGGACGATGGAGGTCTGTGTCATCACCACTAACACAGTTTGGTGACAGTAGCAGACTGCACGGCCTCAGTACAATCAGAGATCAGCATCCCTGAGGCATGTGTGTCTCACAGTTCTTCTTCTGAAGCTCTTCACTCACATAAAATGAATCGCTGTTTATCTGCCTATTGGCAAGAACTGTTCCTTCTTCATTGTGAGACGCATGTCAGCTGTAATGTCACAGTAGTGCCAGCATTCCTTTAGACCGTCTCTGTGTGTCATGTCCTTCGTGTTGGTACTCTCATAATCCATCAAACACGACTATGGCATCTCGTACTTCTCGTTACATAATCAGTGTACTGGTGGAATATGTCTCTGTATGTAGATCCAGAGACCATGGAATGCGTTAACAAGTGCCCCGCCATCCAAAACATACTGTTGCCCATCATTGGGGATATCGGCTGGACATCGGATCCAAGAAGATCCAGATGGCATCAGCAAAGACTGGCTTGTGTGCTTCTCGGAGCTGAAGAAGAGGAATCAAAGAGGGCTGGTGGATAGCTGCACAGTTCATATTTGAAGGCCGACTCCAGTTCTTCTGCTGTCTGTGCAAGTGATCAGTCTCTGGAAGAGGAGTTGTGGGTCAACCTGGACTTGTCTCCATCAATCTTGACGATGACTTCATGCGAGGTGACACTTGGTCTTTCCTTTAAATGTGTACTCGGCAGGTGTTTTCCATCCATAGATTCATATTTTGGCTCCTACAGCATGTGCTGTATCGACTTGACGGTGGGGTGTGCATGAACTCAGTGGCAATGTTCCTCAGACGTGGATCACTACTGAAGGATTCCGTTCCTGTAAATACTGAGAGCTGATAGTGTGTCTTCCAGTCACAGATTGTCTTGCCTTGGTCATGTCCTTCTTCTGCTTCCAGTGTTGTAGTTCACACCTGTGAGCTCCTGCATTGCCTGGTTTATTTCTGCACAGGCAGCATTGATAGTAGCCATACAGCCGTTGTTGCTCTGTCATTCCTCGCCCTCGTGTGAGCCCGCTGGTCTTCAAACTTCTCATCAGAACTTGTTCGATGATCAGGTCAGATGAAAGACCTGCCCACAGGCGATCACTTCGTCGAACCACATGGAACCCCTCATCAAAACGTTGTTGACATTGGGATGTTGAATTTTGAGGTTGGACATCTGCTGCAGATACACCCTCGCAGATTTGGCATACAGGTTGTGGCCCGAGGCTGCCAGGTAAGGCAGCATTTCCTGGATGGCCTGTAAAGATGTTCCCAGTTCCCAGTGCGCTCTGCAGATGTATTTGCGTAGAATGTCTAGAATGTCCTATACTGAACCCAGAGCGCTGAAGTTCTAGAAGATATCTTTTGCAGACTCGGCATGCTCTGAGGTGGTCTTTGATTCGTTTCAAAGTCAGACTTGCATACTTCTTCCACAGAGTGGGTTGGCAGAAGTGTGACGAGGGTTTTGTGCCACTTCAGACATCAATAGCTCCAGCTCCTGAAAAGATGTTACGTGTCATTAGGTGCAACTGCCAGGCTGAATCTAGCACATGAGATGCAATGCAGAAGCCAACATTGAGTGCACTCCAGCTTGTGGAAACTGCAGGGGCTCTGCTGCACAAACACTCCATGTGACAATGATGAGGATGATGACGACATTGTCAAGTTCTAACTTTAATACGCTTGATTTTTTCAACATGTATAGTAAGTTTATAATGGATGTAGTTTCTGAGTTTAATTGCGAATTTTCATTTTCATTTCAAACCTTCGTCAGGCAGATGTGAATGCCCGAGTGAATGTGAATTTGTCATGTTTCAATGATTTACGTAATTATATTGTATTGCCATAGACTTGATTTCATCTTGTGCTTCAACGTTTCTTTTTTTTTGTCCGGAGCCAAAATCAGTTATCAGGTAAATATTTTTTTTCGGGAGACAAAAATTGACATTTTTGGACAAAAAGCTTTAATTTTTATTTACCCTCAATACATTTTTCACTTTTTATAATTATTTGTATATAAATATACTGACCATAACTAGAAACAATTAGAATGCAGAAAAACATATATTTACATTTAAAATATCAATCTTTACAATTTTCCATTTTCCCCGAAGCCGGTGGCGGCCATATTGGATTTCCATGATTTCAGGACTTTCCCCCCAGAGGATCCCTTAGGACTTTTTTTCTGTCACTGAGGACATATCCAGGAATCAAAATCTGTTGAGTTTGCTTTTGTTGCAATTTGTGGAGGTTGACCAAATATTCTGCTAAATGCCTGTACTACAAGGGGGTGGGGGGGGGGGGGCATGAGACAAGAGGGGCGGGAGTGGGAAGACAAAACAGTGGGTAACAGAGACATTAGGAGATCTGTGGAAGGGAAGGGATGGGCGGGGAACAGGAGTATACAAGATGGACATTACAGGGACTTTCAGGAAGGAAAGCAGGGAATTTGAAGGAGGTGGGTTTGGGTGTTATCGGGGGTAGAAAGATCAGGTTTTGGATGGGGGAAGATAAGAGGTGGTGGTGAATGGCTGTTTTGAGGCCTGGAGGGAAGAATGGGATTGAAGAAGAGTGCGGGAGTTCATTCCAAAGGTGGGAAAAGAGGAATAGAAGAGTGAAGGCGAGCAGCGACTCGTGACCTTAGTAGTTATACCAGAAGGGGTTGCTGGCGGACCTTGAGCACCCTGCGGAAATATGGGGGGATGGGGGGACATGTCATAGACAGACAGGGGAGTGAGCCGGAGAGGAGACGGCAGAAGACAGAAAGACACTGACCTACCTGTGGTGAGAGAGTGAGAGGCCCGAAGACTCAGCCTCACCATGGGAGATACCAATGATCTTAAATGCCTTGGTTTCCACAGCATGAAACCGAGAAAGTGGGAGGCAGAAGCACCAGCCCAGAGGGAGGGAATACTCCATCAGGCTGTAGATGAAAGCTTTGGTATGTGGTCAGGAGCTCAGGTGGGCTGAGGAAGGACTTTGCATGATGGAGGATTCCAGGCGGTGACTGGCTTTGGAGGGCAGGTTGGAATGTGGCTTTCCCAGGAAAGATCATGGCAGACAGTGAGACCCAGAAGTTTGAATGAAAGGATTTCTTCCAGAGGATTTTTGAGAAAGTAGTTGTGGGGGGTAGGGGCTCCAACGATCCTTTCGGAGAGACATAGTGAGAGTGGTGAGATTTGTCCGGATTGAAAGACATGTTCCACGTTTTGGCCAGTTTGTGATTTTACCCAGATCTGCAGAGCAAAGAACTGATGCTTGCCTGGTTTGAGGATGACAGATGGTAGAGCAGAGGGTGGAGTCATCAGCAAAGAGATAAAGATGATTTTCCAGAGAGTCGGAAGATCATTGATGAAAACCAGAAAAAAACAGGGCCAAGAACACTGCTTCAGGAACTCCAGCCTGGACATGAATAGGGGATGAGAGAACTCCATTTAGGGCCAACATTGACTGTGACAGGAGAGGAAGTCTGTGAGCCATGAGTGGAGATGGCCTTGGATACCATAGGAAGAGAGTTGTGAGCAGGACAGGGTGCCAGCTGTGTCAAAAGCACGTGAATGTCGGGATATTGTTCTGATTTAATGTCTGCATTGAGGACTCCATCCATTGTTGGGAGAGCAGAAGCAGCATATCCATGGTCGAGTGACCTGGTCTGAAACCAAATTGATGATTGGAAATCAAGCCATTGGAGAAGAGGAAGGATTTAATGTCTGAAGCGATGATAGATTCCATAACCTTGCAGATGATTGGGAGAGGCTGATTGGTCTGTAGTTGCAGGGATCTGGTTTTGCACCTTTTTTATGCGGGCAGTAATGTTTGCTGATTTCCAAGCAGATGGCAGATGACCTTGAGCAAATGAGAGGGCGACTAGAACAGAGAGAGGTGAGCAAGAGCAGAAGAGCACGTTTTTAGGACATGTGGGCTGTTGCCGTCTTGGAGCGGTTGCAGAACTGAGTCGAGGTTTGACAGAAAGCTCTCCACCTTATCAGGAGAAAAGGACACATAGTCCATGGACAGTTGGTGTGACTGGGTTTGGTGGTACAGAAAGTGATGGGTTTCGGACACAATATTTTGATGCAAACACCGAGTTTAGGCATTCAGCCTTTTCTCGTGGGTATCAGCAGTGTGGCCATTTGAGGTAAGGAGGGGGTGGAGGGGGAACATCACCAAAACAGATTTGACTAGATGCACCAGGATTTGGAGGAGGGAGAGAGGTTTGAGAGTTCAGACTTGAGCTTTGAGAGATGTTGTTTTCTGGCTCTCCTGAGGGTAGATACACCTTTTTTCGAGCTTTATGGAAGGAACTGAGATTACCCTCAGTTGGGATTGCTTTCCATGAGGCAAAGGCAGTTGTTTCAGGACAACTGCCTCACCACAAGCTTCAGTTAACCAAGGGCGGGAGGAAGGGTAGGACAACTGAAGATGAGAGTGGTAAATCTGTGCATGAGGGAGAGCAGTTTCTTTGAAGAATTCCCAGGATGAGTTGATGTTGGAGAAAGTAGCGATGGGAGTCCAGTCTGAAGTTTGATGGCTGCTTGGAGACCTGCCAGTCGGCTTGAGTGAAATGCCAGACTCGACGGTGCTGAGGTGGTTCTCTGATAATAGCCAGAGAGATGTCCACTTTGACAAGGACGTGGTCAGAAGAACCGATTGGAGCGGAATAAGAACAGCAGATATTTTCAGGGAAATTTGTAAAAATCAGATCCAGAAGAGACGGAGTACCATTGGTTGAGATCCGGGTAGGAAGTTGACCGATTGAGTCAGTCCCAATGAGTCGCAGAAAGCTTTGCTGAAGTGCCATAACAGTTGAGAGAGGTACCCCCACCCAGCTACCGGCATGATGACAATTGAAGTCGCCACATATGAGGAAGAGAGAGAGTTCGGATGAGAAGATAGAAGTTGGTCCATGTTTTCGGATAGTGAGGTGTAGATGGAGTCATACTGTTAGGTGACGGTACAGTACACATATAAACATGAGGTGAGAGTGGAGGGGAAGCCGTAGCCAAAGTTATCCTGGGGGTGTGGGGAGTGCGGGCAGTGCATGGAGAGTGAAGAATAGTCAGATAATAATATTAAGTCATAATAAGTCAGATAGTAGATAATAATGTCAGATAGTCAGTCAGAATAGCTTTTGTCAGACACCTTGTTGTGTTTCGGCGATTTCTTTATATTTTTTTCTTTGGATCCAAATTTTGATTGAAACCTCGCAGATCCACATCCAGCCTCAGCATAGCAGACCACTCTTGATCTCATAACCTCATTGACGGATGTTGGCTACAGCATCAAAACGGTCAGCAACTTCCCTGGTGTCAAGTTTGTTTAATAACTTATCACGTTTCCTTAGCGATGAATTATATATATTGGTCGTTCCTTTTAAATCTTGTAACGCATCATGGAATTGCTCCTCTGGTTTTTCTCCCTTTATTTAATGAAACATCGATTTTCCTTTCTGCGTATATCAAGCGGCGTACCTTATATCGGTCCTTAGATACTTCCCTCCTGAGCGTAGTTTTTTCCAATCATCCTTTGAGAATTTTTGGGTCCAACGTAAACAAGTGCAATAAATTCTTGTCAGTGATCGACGATGAAAAAGTTCAGAAACATGTTTTCAGTCATCAATATAAATTGGACTACCGTATTCTAATCAGAAACGGATGACATAGAAACTTTAAACAAGGAGATTCTCTGACAACAGGGAGGAGTTGATGTCTTCAGAGAAACAATCAATAACAGTTATAAGAGAAGCAGGCTGTGCTCAAATAGTTAATCAAAATAAAATACTTCTAAGCACTGATTTGGTTGGGAGTCAAAGGCATTTCATCCGAGACACTGCTGGAAGCACTTTTCCAAAATTGTAAGCAAATACTCAGTCTACATTGCAATAATATAAATAATATTGATGATAACACATGAATGAAGAATTTTGTTGAGGAAAGTCTCTCGGAATATGTTTCCTGCAAAGTTGAATGATGTGTCAGCATAGCAGGACAAGGCCACTAACTTACCCCAGCTTGAGTGAGCATACCTGGATGAGAATATTATGCTTGATGACCTTGACAACCACAAAGATCTGTTTTTTTATTTAAGGATATAATTAGATGAATGGATGCTTTCTAAATACTGATGTGCACATCATCTGTGATTTTCAGGACAGTGACTTGGACGTACGGTACTCAGCAGAGTACGCTGCAGCAAAGATTGGCATGAGATGTTTGAGGACTCTGGCCCAGGTTCAACAGGGAATTATGCATGTGTTGAGTTGCTGAGGCCTGTGCTTGCACCGATACCTGTGCTTGTGCATATATATATATATATATATATATATATATATATATATATATATATATATATATATGAATTGGCATATATATATATATGTACGGATTTCAGAATCCGGTCTAATGAATGCATCCACACATCCAGGTCCTCAGACAGTTATTTCCTTAAATGCATGTTCAGATTAGCCCCATCCCCATGTCTAATGGGATCTTAAATGTGATGCGTTGAGAAGGTAAGATAGATCCCCTCTCTTATGGGAAGCTTTTTTCTTTACGACAGACACGTTTACAACCATTTCTTTCACGAGCTCTGAAGCCCGCCCCATTCTTTCTCAGCAACAATCTTTCCCGAGCTCCGACGCCGCCTTTTTGAGAGCACACGGGTCATCATGGTAACATGCGCAAGTGGGGCGGGGTGAGCTTGGGGAAGAGTGCACCCACGGAGACGGCCCGAGAGATATAAAACGAACGGGAGGTACATTCTGTGAGGAGAAAAGCGGAGAGAGGAAAGCGAGAGGGAAAGCAGAGACGAAAGAAAGCCAGGGAGGGAGAAGAGAACGAGAACTAAGCTGAGAAGTGAGCAATAAGCGGGTGTCTTACCAGCGCCAACAACGAGACAATTCGTCCTTCCCAGTGCTTGGGCAAGCGAGCGTGTGGTGCGCGTGTGGTGTGAGCAGCGGCCAACAAGTGAGGCACGGGTCGGTCACAACAACACCAGGGTCTAAACCGCAACAGACTATCTCAGTGCCCTCCAGACTTCGACTGGCGTTCAAGGCTGTTCGCGAGAGTATGCACGGCAAAGCTGGGTGCTCGCGATGGACGCGACACGCACGCACGCACGCATTTCAGGACGTTTTCACTTCACAGACGACTTTCTGGTGAGCGAGACAATTCTTCCCCCACTCCCCCCCCCCCCGAATGATCTGTTGGGTACCATGTTTGTGTTTACTGTGTGCGCTGCCACTCCGCACGTCGCCACAGGGCGAATCCCCCTTACCTGTGGCTAATATTTTAAACCACCCATTAGCCACTGTGGCTAATCTATGTTTTAGTGTTTTTTTTTTTTACCAGTTTTGGACGAATTTTGGGTGATTTTAGCACAGAATTCAACCTTCGTGAGACGGCCGCCATTTTGTATGTTTTGATTACGGAATCACGCGTGATTTCGTACAAGCTTATATATACTAACTTTAGTAGTTTTAAACTAGTTTCTAGTAAAAAAAATCGACCGAAATTACGCATGATTCCCATGATTCTCGCCTCAAAATTTTATTTTAATTTTTTTTTTCCGCATGATTCGGCGCTACTCGGCGCTACATGCTTCGTTGGGTCAGTGGTTGCCAGGTGAGTTTGACACAATCAGTAGTAGTACCTGTAGTAGGACGAGTTTGTTTGGATGAGAGAGTTTGTTTGGATGAGTGAGTTTGATGGGTGACTTTGGTTGGTTGGATGAGTGAAGTTGATGGTGAGATTGGTTGTATGAGTGAGTTGATGTGTGACATGGTTGGAAGTGTGAGTTTGATGTGTGAATGGTTGTATGAGTGAGTTTGATGTGTGAGATTGGTTGAAGTGTGAGTTTGATGTGTGAGATTGGTTGTATGAGTGAGTTTGATGTGTGAGATTGGTTGTATAGTGAGTTTGATGTGTGAGATTGTTGTTGAGTGAGTTTGATGTGTGAGATTGGTTGGAAGTGTGAGTTTGATGTGTGAGATTGGTTGTAGAGTGAGTTTGATGTGTGAATTGTTTGTATGAGTGAGTTTGAGTGTGTGGATTGGTTGTATGAGTGAGTTTGATGTGTGACATTGGTTGGAAGTGTGAGTTTGATGTGTGAGATTGGTTGGATGAGTGAGTTTGATGGGTGAGATTGTTGGAAGTGTGAGATTGGTTGGATGAGTGAAGTTGTTGGTGAGATTGGTTGGATGAGTGAGTTTGATGTGTGAGATTGGTTGGATGAGTGAGTTTGACTGGCACAAGGTTGTCCAATCCTGGTCCACAACCACCCCCATCCCCCATTACCACCTACTAAAGGCACAACGACCATACCCCACCCCCCACCCCCCACACCACACACACACACACACACACACACACACACACACACCACACACACACACACACACACACACACACACACACACACACACACACACACCACACACACACACACACACACACACACACACACACACACACACACACACACACACCATCACCACACCACCACCATCCCTCACAATCACCACCTCCCCTGATGGTCGTTCATTCAACCAATCTCACACGTCAAACTCACTCATCCAACCAATCTGAACAATCCAACTCACTCATCCAACCACCCTCACCCATCAAACTCACACATCCGCCTTAAAATTAACTTATTATTTCATATTGCTAAAAAAAAATTTTGAATAAAATATGTGGCTATTTCCTTTCTCCTGTGGCTAATCATTCTAAACCTGGATTAGCCACAGTGGCTAATTCCTTTTGAAAGCCAGAGCACACCCAGTGTTTAGCTGTAAGTAAGTCAACCCCCGATAAGCTTCTGCTCTTTGTCTCTTTCCTGGCATTTTGATTGATTTTGCTTTGAAATTTATTCTTTATTTACCTCAGAAAATAAAATTCTTTTTTAAAATATATTTTATTATTAATAAATTATTTGTCGATTTCCAACCTGTCTGTGTTTGTTCTTTCCTTCCATTGGTCTAGCATTGTCCGAACCGAGATAGACCGGAGGTAATTACACTATTTGACCAAAAATTGCGGCACGCACCAGCGGTTAAAACGCTCGGCCGCCCTAATTAAAATCTAATCGAGATAACATTGGTGTTTCGCCGAGGGCGCGCTCCCCACTCAGGTAACCACGTGACCTCTAGTTAAACGGAATAATTAGATGGTGGACACTGGAACTCGTGGTTGACTTGTGCGTTCGTGGTTCTAAAACAACCCACCGTACCACAACGTTAATTGTGAGCGGTTGCCCCAGTTCCGGCTCTACCGAGGACAACCGGGGATTAATCCCCTGAGTGACAAGCTGGTGTCTCGGTACCCGTGGCCGCAACAATATATATATATATATATATATGTATAAATATATATATATGTATATATATGTTATATATATAATATACAGTTAATTGTTACAGTTGTGGAGTAGATGGAGGAATTTAATCGGGAATATAGCATTTTGTAGAGTTGCTTGGTCCATGAATGTGTAGGAGGCATCTCGATGTAACTAAGCAGGGAACCTTTGAGCTTAAGTGTTACGTGTCATGTGTCACCACACGAGGGGGTGGTAACGTGTTAATTCACTAGCGTTTAAGTATAACCTTCCCCAGTATGTAATCAGTCCTCTGTGATTTTTCCCTCTGTTTTTATATTTCAAGATTGGCAATAAAGGCGTGGAACACATCCCTAAAACAACCACAAGCAGACAGAAAGCCCTGCTTTCAAAGGGTGACAACAGGCGAAGTCATGCCCCCGAGGCTGATGATTGAGCGGTGTGACGTCAGAAGCTGGCCGAGCAGGCAGAAGCCCCGCCTTGCCGGGTTTCGTGCGAGCAGGCCACGCCTATATTAGAGTTAGTGAGAGCCCAAGGTCTGAAATTGGCATTTACGCAAAATCCTTAAAATTGACGTTCTCGATGTGTGCCCCTCTGCGGTTCAAATAGGCATTGATCCTGACTCCAAAGTTCTGTCCAACTTTCCTGTAGGTCTCATGTGGCACTGCCTGGAAGTAGTCTGACACCTCCTGCTTCAGATCATCCAGTGCGGCAGGGCGGTTGGTATAGACAGAGCCCTTGGCAGCCCCCCAGAACCAGTAGTCCAGAGGGTTCAAGTCTGGATTATGGGGTGCCCAGTCATGAGCGGTACCCAGGGCAATGAGGCGGTTTCTGAAGAGCTGCTACAGGAAAGTGATGGTGTCACCAGTTATATGTGGCGGTGCACCATCCTGCATAAACCAGGTCATGCTGAGCTGGTTTGGAGTGACCTTTTGGGCTAGATCATAATGGAACTTCTGGAGCAAGGCCCGGTCGCACTCACCATTGATTGTCCCCATCCTGCTGTTGTCATTCTCAAACCAGTAAGGCCCAAGCATTCCCCATCTGGCATTGAAGGCACAGAAACAAGTAACCTTAGGCCCTTTCTGGTACCTCTCAGTGATCTCCTCAGGTGGTTATGTCCCCCAGAAAATGTTGTGGCTATTGATGGCACCGTTCAATGGCGTTGTTGAGTTATGGAGATAGAAATCGCAGGGAACAAATACCACGATAACACTACCAAACCCTGAAAAGGAAAAGGGTATCGGTCAAAATCAAAGAAATGGCAGGAAGTCAAATTTGTACCAATCGTTCTGAAACACCGTGTATAGTCCTGAAAGACCTCAAGCCTCAAAGTGTGCATGTGAAGACTGAAGAATATGTCTTCTATCAAGAAAGAAAGGTTTGAGAGTAAAGGAAATAGTCATGATTAATATTTGAAGTCTTCAATTGAAAAAAGACAAACTCCTACCGTCCTTTTGGTCTTGCCCAAGTTTTAAGGCTGAATAGTGTGCTGGTGCAGGATTTATGAAAAAAAACTATTTCAAATATTGATGGGCATGTAATTCACATATGTGAAGTAAATTAACATCCATGGCAAGTTGGAGGCGACGAAAAGCAGGTTGGTAGGAATCGAAAGCAGGTTTTCTTTAATTTATTTACTTTTACTAAATGTGGTAAAGATACTATTCATGAGATTGTCAGGGACACAAAATACACCAGAATACTGAGATAGCCGTTTATTCACAACTAATGACAAGGACATTCCAAGGAAGGCAACGTCAAACTTGCGGTGACACGATATGAAACATGCAATGATCGATGTAAGAATTCCTTTTACTTTTATGAGTGGGAGAAGGAGTGGGGGGCACAGGGAGTTATATTATGGTTTGAAAGGGGGGAGCAAAGATGGGACAGAGTTGAGGGGAAGGTTGAGACTCAAGATTCTGGGGGGGGGGGGGAAGGGGGTGAAGACTGTCAGTGGGAAGGGATTGTGATTGGGGGAGGGGGGTTAATAGTTGTGATGGGGTGAGTTGGAAAGGAATTTGAAGGCTTGGAGTAGGTAGGGAATGGAAGCCTTTGGGTTGGGGAGGAGTTTGAGGACTTTTTCAAGAGGGTTGTTAAAAAAGTAGATGGGGGTGGGGGGTGTTCCAGATGGTCCTTTCATAGAGACATAGTGAAAGTGTGAGATTTGTCAGATTGAAAGACATGTTCCACGTGTTGGACCAGTTTGTGATTTTATCCAGATCTGCAGAAGGAGTAAAGAGCTGCTGCTTGCTGATTTGAGGGATGACAGATGGTATGGCAGAGGATGGAGTCATCAGCAAAGAGATAAAGAAGATTTTCCAGTGTCGGAGAGATCATTGATGAAAACCAGTTAAAGAACAGGTCCCAGAACACTACCTTGAGGAACTCCAGCATGGACAGGAACAGGGGATGAGAGAACTCCATTAAGGGCCAAATGTTGGCTGTGGCAGGAGAGGAAGTCTGTGAGGCATGAGTGGAGATGTCCTTGGAAACCATAGTAAGAGAGTTTGGTGAGTCGGGCAGGGTGCCAGACCAGATCGAAAGCATGTGATATGTCGAGAGAGATGGCTCTGATCTCATGTCTGACATTGAGGACATCCATCCATTGTTGGGAAAGCAGAAGCAGCATGCATGTCCAGGGTAGCATGACCGATAACACTTCGTTATATAAATTGCAAATTTGTTTTAAAAAAAATAATTAGAAAGAAATGTTAAAGGAATAAAGAACAAAGATTTTGTGAAGAACCAGCGCAGATAGATTTCAGCAGTTACTCCCCAGGCTCAAATGCAGGATAATGTACAAGCTACCAGAGGTCCGTCAGCAGGGAAGCACAGTCCACACAGCATCATGATATGGTGCAAACATAATGAAATGGAAGACCAAGAAGGAACCCTTGTCCCAGTCCCTAGACCCCAATTCCCAGACCCCATTCCTTCGTGGGTTTTAGTGGGACGTGGGAAGTGTTTTACGCCACCACAAAAAATAGAATGGGCAACGTCAGGTACCCCTTCGAGTCCACAATAAAGCAAAGTCTGCCAGGACAATCCATGAGGAAGAGAAGGCAACTCCCTTCAGAAAGCTGGCCTCCATGGACATGTGGGAAGAAAGAAGCCATTACTGAAAAAGACATCTAAAAGCTCATCTGGAGTTGGCAGAACTAGAGCAATTTTCACGTGAATAATGGGCAAAGATTACACCATCTCACTGTGCAAAGCTGATAGAGATCTACCCAAAAAGACTCAAAGCAGTCAATGCTGCAAAAGGTGCTTCTACCAAGTGCTGACCTTTGGGGCGGAATACTTTTGCAACCAGTGATTTTTGACTTGTACATGTCATTTTTACAGGTATTCCTGACATGTGACATACTTTTGCGGGCCACTGTAGGCCTATATGTTTGTGTGGTCCCTCAACATTGCTGTTGGGTTGTCCACTACCCCTACCCTCCCCACCCCTCTCTCTGTTTTTTCTGTTCTTTTAGGTCTGTTACCGCCTGATCTTTTCTGTGTTCTTGCTCCTCCATGAGCCTTGATGCTTTAGACAAAAGAAAACCCCACAACTAAATACTTTTTAAGTCTACAACATGTTTTTGGAATTCTCTGGGTTTTTTTGATGATACGTCTGAGCGAAAAACAAAAATTGAGGGCAGCACCATCTTCCTTTTCAAAATCCTGCCTGATATTCTCAATTTTGTTGTGGGTTTGGAAGAGCAAGTCGGCAGCCTCAGGCTTCTTGGAAGGTGAAAATCCTGTTTTGGAAGAAACTGAATCTAAACTAAAGCCAAGCTCGGTGGAATGGCAACAGAGAGACCACCAGCAATGTTTGGTCATCACCTTGGTAAAGTTGGACCGATGCATCGGTGGATTTGTCCACTTGTTGTGATGTTTGTTCACTTAACAGAGGTCTTGCTCTCAAGCAGTTCTTTGAACTATGTGCAGAGATTGTTGAATTCCTTGCAATTAAATCGAAGTCCTCGTTGACCTGTCCTGGTACCTGAATGAGCTTAAAGGAAAACTTTAAAGGGAATGTACAATTTGCCGTCTGCTCTTTGATTCGACAAAAGGGTTTCAAATCAAATCGTGGCCATAGCAGACTCGACAGTACAACAACAATTTGACACATTTTTGGATTTTGAAGCAGACGTCCTCATCTGTCGACCGCTCGATCACTCAATCCTGCCGAGTACGCTCCTCACATTGCCCAACTCAAGGCTCTGGCACTCATTGCCTCGTGCTATCGTGCATGAGCTCTTTGTGAAGTGATCGATTGAATGGGCCCTCCCTGTTTTCACTTTTGTAGTCACGTGACATTTTCAGCCAAATGTGTTTGGTGTTTCCATCTGAGCAGGTAGCCCTTTATTCTGGTATTCCAGGTGTTGGGTTGATTTAACCATCACGTCCAATAATTATTCATGGAAACATTTACTCATGATGTCTGTTCACGAACTTGTCCTGTACACATGTGATCGACATGTGGGCCCGTCCATGATGAGCTTTCCAAAAACAAATCCTTACTGAGTGCAGCCAACAGATAACTTTTGCTTTTGAAGAAGGCTGATTTGTCCTGCCACTGTGCGCTTTGTGATGGGTTCACATTTGTGAATTGGTGGCTGATGTGGTTTGCTGCCACTGAATCACTCCACGCTCGGCTTTCAGGCCATCAGCGTTGTTTTATTCCCTCAAGAGAGTCTTTGTTAACAGTAATGGACAGACAAGTGGTGGTCACGATAGCTTGGTGGTTAAGACACTGGATGTAGCAAACCAGAGTTTGTGGATTTTCTCTAATTCCCATTACATTGTGGTCGGTGTAGAGTGTGCATGCTTCACCCCAGTTTTTCATGAACTGCTTGGTCAGGGCAGACATTCGACTGAAGCTTGCGGGAATTTGTGATTTAGCCAGGTTATTCTTTGTCCAAAGACACCATGAGACCTCGAACGAACTCCAACAAATGCCAGCAGACTGGACACCCAGTTTAACGTCCGTTTGAGGTACGTCGCACTTTGTGATGTAATACTCTACCTGCGACGCATCAATCCAACTGTTCATACCAGGGTCCAGGGTCGAACCAAGATTAGGCAGCTCAAAGGTAAGTGTGGGTTTTTTTGTGGTATTTTGAAGATGGATGCTTTTTCAGGTGTTTAGCAAAACAAATTAAAAGATTTGACTTCAAAGCTTCTGAAAATGAGCTACTCTTCGGAGAATTGCAATGTGTAAATAAGATCACGTAAAAGGCTCGACTGGCTCACTCATGATCTTTGGGGAGCAGTAACCTACCTGTCCCATCTGGACTGAGCTACATTAAGAGCCACCCTGGCCTGCTCTGAATGCATTCAGGGCAACTTGGAATAGACACGAAACAGCGCTACCCATCCCTGCTACTACATCGGAACGGGGTGTTTAAAAAGAATTTATATTTACGAGGTAGTCACAGTCTTCCAACAACTACAAATGTTTTTGAAAACATAAGTACATATTCCAAAAAAAAGTTGAAAAAAATTCTTACTAATACAAAAAATTTAACTTGCAAATTAAAAATTGTCTTCTTGTCCAATGTGTTCTGACTGATGTTTATTCTTTTTCACCTCTGCCGCCCTTGGGATCCTAGGGTCCTGAGTTCGAGTCTCGTTGTCTGCTGAATTCACACCAGGGGGTGACTCAGCTTGCCATCCTTGAGAGGTCGGCGAAATGAGCACCAATGTACTGGTAATAGGGGCACTGCATCAGCGGCACAGCCACGCTCCTAACCAATGATACAACCAGCAACCACAGGCTGCACACGAAACAACAACCGTTAAGTGATTAGGGCCAAAAACGATATGTAGCTTGACATCTCATCAAGTTATGGATGAGTTATGATCAAAACTTGGTGCACACGGGTAGGTGGGTGACAAGGAAGAGTCGATTCGATTTTAGTGAAGATTCGAATCCAGATAGGAGAATTATTTAATTTTTTTATTGATTCTTCATCGATGAGCGATAGAGCCAAAAACGATATATAGCTTGACATCTCATCAAGTTATGGATGAGTTATGACTAAACTTGGTGGATGAGTTGGGTAGGTGACAAGAACATAGATCCGGCCAATTAGTGGGCCACAAAACCTGTTCCGCCTGATGGAGGTACGCACTCTACCGAGCGCTGGTCTAGTATCAAATGCTTTGCGCCTTACACGGAAAATACACAAGTACTGCACTTTCATTGTCAGTTGAATATCTGAAAAAAAAATCATCGTTCCCATGGATGCAAATCAACAGAAGGCCGATCAAACGATGCTCACCGCCATGGGTGAATTGCACTTCTATCGACATCCCGTTGATTCCGTCGACACGAGTCTTCGTGATCAAGACTCGTTCTTCATTCTTCATCGTGACAGCCTCCTGAGCATGACGATGAGGTGAGTAAAACCGACGATGAGACACTCAAGTGTGAGAAGCATGGCTCGCTCTCAAGGTGAATATTTAGTTTAACATGATGTAACGAGCGAGCTCATCGTCAACACAGATGAATGAGTGCAAAGTTGAACATTCACATGTACATTGTACAAGCATGCTAAATATATTTATTTATTTATCTAAATTGAACATTCACATGTACAAG
>CM068963.1:8077917-8089010 GCA_035128595.1 Eptatretus atami
AGAGAGATTGTTCAATTTAGATAAATAAATATATTTAGCATCTTGTACATGTGAATGTTCAAGTTTGATAATACATATATTTAGCAAGCTTGTACATGTGAATGTTCAATTTGATAAATAAATATATTTGGCATGCTTGTACTGTGAATGTTCAATTTAGATAAATAAATATATTTAGCAAGCTTGTACATGTGAATGTTCAATTTAGATAATAAATATATTTAGCAAGCTTTTACATGTGAATGTTCAATTTAGATAAATAAATATATTAGCAAGCTTGTACATGTGAATGTTTAATTTATAGAAATAATAAATATATTTGCGCATGCTTGTACATGTGAATGTTCAATTTAGATAATAAAATATATTTAGCAAGCTTGTACATGTGAATGTTCAATTTAGATAAATAAATATATTTAGCATGCTTGTACATGTGAATGTTCAATTTAGATAAATAAATATATTTAGCAAGCTTGTACATGTGAATGTTAATTTAGAATAAATAAATAAATATATTTTGCAAGCTTGTACATGTGAATGTTCAATTTAGATAAATAAATAATATATTTAGCAAGCTTGTACATGTGAATGTTCAATTTAGATAAATAATAATATATTTAGCAAGCTGTACATGTGAATGTTCATTTGAATAAATAAATATATTGAGCAAGCTTGTACATGTGAATGTTCAATTTAGATAATAAATATATTTAGCAAGCTTGTACATGTGAATGTTCAATTTAGATAAATAAATATATTTAGCATGCTTGTACATGTGAATGTTCAATTTAGATAATACATATATTTAGCAAGCTTGTACATGTGAATGTCAATTTAGATAAATAAATATTTTAGCATGCTTGTACATGTGAATGTCAATTTAGATAAATAAATATATCTAGCAAGCTTGTACATGTGAATTGTTCAATTTAGATAAATAAATATATTTAGCAAGCTTGTACATGTGAATGTTCAATTTAGATAAATAAATAATAATGTTTAGCATGCTTGTACATGTGAATGTTCAATTTAGATAAATAAATAAATAAATATATTTAGCAAGCTTGTACATGTGAATGTTCAATTTATATAAATAAATAAATATATTTAGCAAGCTTGTACATGTGAATGTTCAATTTATATTAGATAATAAATATATTTAGCAAGCTTGTACATGTGAATGTTCAATTTAGATAAATAATATATTTAGCAAGCTTGTACATGTGAATGTTCAATTTAGATAATAAATAAATAATTTAGCATGCTTGTACATGTGAATGTTCAATTAGTATTCACATGTACAAGCTTGCTAAATATATTTATTTATCTAAATTGAACATTCACATGTACAAGCTTGCTAGATATATTTATTTATCTAAATTGACCATTCACATGTACAAGCATGCTAAATATATTTATTTATCTAAATTGAACATTCACATGTACAAGCTTGCTGTGCTAAATATATTTATTATTATTTATCTAAATTGAAAACATCACATGTACAAGCTTGCTAAATTATTATTATTTATTAAATGAACATTCACATGTACAAAGCTTGCTAAATAATATTTATTTATCTAAATTGAACATTCACATGTACAAGCTTGCTAATATATTTATTTATCTAAATTGAACATTCACATGTACAAGCTTGCTAAATATATTTATTTAATCTAAAATTGAACATTCACAGTGTACAAGCTGCTAAATATATTATTTATTTTCTAAATTGAACATTCACATGTACAAGCTTGCTAAATATATTATTTATCTAAATTGAACATTCACATGTACAAGCTTGCTAAATATATTTTTATCTAAATTGAACATTCACATGTACAAGCTGCTAATATATTTATTACTAAATTGAACATTTCACATGTCAAAGCTGCTAATATATATTTATTTATTATCTAAATTGAACATTCACATGTAACAAGCTTGCTAAATATGTTATTATTTATTCTAAATTGAACATTCACATGTACAAGCTTGCAAAATAATATTTAATTTATTATTTATCTAAATTGAACATTCACCATGTACAAGCTTGCTAAATATATTTATTTAATCTAAATTGAACATTCACATGTACAAGCTGTGCTAAATATATTTATTTATCTAAATTGAACAGTTCACATGTACAAGCTTGCTAAATATATTTATTTATTAAATTGAACATTCACATGTAAAGCATGCTAAATATTTATTTATCTAAATTGAACATTCACATGTACAAGCTTGCTAAAATATTTTATTTATTCTAAATTGAACATTCACATGTAAAAGCTTGCTAAATATATTTTATTTATCTAAATTGAACATTCACATGTACAAGAGCTGCTAAATATATTTATTTATCTAAATTGAACATTCACATGTACAAGCTTGCTAATATATTTATTTACGATAAATTGAACATTCACATGTACAAGCTTGCTAAATATATTATTTATCTAAATTGAACATTCACATGTACAAGCATGCTAAATTATTATTTATCTAAATTGAACATTCACATGTACAAGCTTTGCTAAATATATTATTTATCAAATTGAACATTCACATGTACAAGCATGCTAAATATATTTATTTATCTAAATGAACATTCACATGTACAAGCTGTGCTAAATTATTTTATTTATCTAAATTGAACATTCACATGTACAAGCTGCTAAATATATTATTTATCTAAATTGAACATTCACAGTACAAGCTTGCTTGAAATATATTTATTATCAAATTGAATCGATTCACATGTACAAGCTTGCTAAATATATTTATATCTAAATTGAACATTCACATGTACAAGCTTGCTATAATATATTTATTAATCTAATTGAACATTCACATGTACAAGCTTGCTAAATATATTTATTTATTTTCTAAAATTGAACATCACATGTACAAAGCTGCTAAATATATTTATTTATCTAAATTGAAATTCACATGTACAAGCTTGCTAATATATTTATTTATCTAAATTGAACATTCACATGTACAAGCTTGCTAAATATATTTATTTATCAAATTGAACATCACATGTACAAGCATGCTAAATATATTTATTATCTAAATGAAACATTCACATGTACAACATGCTAAATATATTTATTTATCTAAATTGAACATTCACATGTACAAGCTGCTAATATATTTATTTATCAAATTGAACATTCACATGTCAAGCTTGCTAAATAAGTTATTTCTAAAATTGAACATTCACATGTACAAGCGCTAAATATTTATTATCTAATTGAACATTCACATGTACAAGCTTGCTCATATATTTATTTATCTAAATTGAACAGTCACATGTACAAGCATGCTAAAATATATTTATTTATCTAAATGAACATTCACATGTACAAGCATGCTAAATATATTTATTATCTAAATTGAACATTCACATGTACAAGCTGCTAAAATTATTTTTTTATCTAAATTGAACTATTCACATGTACAAGCATGCTAAATTTATTTATTACTTATCTAAATTGAACATTCACATGTACAAGCTCTGCTAAATATAATATTTATCTAAATTGAACAATCACACTGTACACAGCTGCTAAAATTTTATTTATTTATCTCAAATTGAACATTCACATGTACAAGCATGCTACAACTAATTATTTATTATCTAAATTCAACATTCAACATGTACAAGCATGCTAAATCATTTATTTATCTAAATTAACATTCACATGTACAAAAGCTTGCTAAATTATTATTTATTTATCTCAATTGAACATTCACATGTACAAGCATGCCTAAATTATTTATTATTTATCTAAATTGAACAACACATGTCAAGCTTGCTAAATAGTTATTTATTTATGCTAAAATTGAACATTCCAATGTACAAGCTTGCTAAATTGATTTATTTATTATCTAAATTGAAACATTCACATGTACAAGCATGCTAAATTTTTATTTATTTATTATCTAAATTGAACACCACATGTTCAAGCTCTAAATTTATATTTATTATCTAAATTAACATTCACCATTAACAATGCTAAAATTTATTTATTTATTCCTCTCAAAATTGAACATTCACATGTACAAACTTGCTAAAATTATAATTTATTTATCTAAATTGAACATTCACATTACAAGCATGCTAAATTATTTATTATTTATCTAAATTGAACATTCACATGTACAAGCATGCTAATATATATTTTATCTAAATTGAAATCACATGTTCAAGCATGCTAAATTTATTTATTTATTATCTAAATTGAACATTCACATGTACAAGTTGCTAAATTTGATTTCATTATTCATCTCTGTGTCTTCTTACGTTACTCGAACAGAACATAACATGGACTACAAAATTAAAACTTGTAAGTCTCAACTACGAATGATAAAACCACGAAACACAGTATAACGATTAATGCAAGGAACTGTATAAGATCAACGTAGTACACACATAATATACAATTGCCTGTAAAGTGGACATAACATTGTTAGCCACAAAGCGTCTTGGTCTTCCATCCGCTCCATGAAGCCACTATTCACTCGTCGCCAACGTAGCGCAGGCGGCGTGAGCAAAAAAGACCTCCTCGTTTGAATGTGGAGAGGAAGACTTCTTCAACGACTGGTTTCAGCAAGACGAAATCTCCAGGTGTGTGTGTGTGGTGTGTGTGTGTGTGTTGTGTTTGTTCTGGTGCTGACACATAGCCTCTGGTGGTGTGGCAACATAAATCCGATTCCGATAAGGCATGCACCCGTTGTATCTCGTGAGACTTCTTGCTGTGAAATGGTCCCTCTTGGCTGGCAACAAGGACCGGCAGGGGACTGCTGAAAGATGGCCTGGGGTGAGGTCGGCTCTAGAATCGGACTCAGATTCTGAAATTGATTCTTGGCCTCTAACAGGTCCATTACTGGGCCTCGACCCAACTATTGTAGGCGCAAACAGAGATAGCATGCATACACACGTCGTAGTTTGATGCGAAGCTGTGAACTGTAAACTTCTGATTGCACCATCCATGCGTCACGAGAAATCTGTCACCCAATACTTGTCAACGAGACTGTTTGCATGTTGCTCCGTCACTGAGTGAAGAACGAGGTCACACCAATGCAGAAACGGGCCAGTGGCAGTTGCTGGTGGAATGGCCGAGGCACGATTTTGCCGAGTGTTGGGTGAATATTTTCCCTTCCTGCCATCATGTCTGATTGAAAAATTAAGCTGCTGCTGACATCGGAACTGCTCGCCAGTGAGTTTGTCTCGTGTGCCAGACCCTCTCAGCGGAGGGAGGCCGTCTCTGCGTGTACGCTGCCACTGTCATTGCTGGTTGCAATGCTAAGGTTAACTTCAGATGTAGGGCCACCCTTGGGGACAGCATGTAAGCCTAACCTCGCTCTTCAATAGCTCGTTCGCCCCGATTTTGTACAGTTTTGGGTTGGCCGATGTACATGGAGCCAGGTCTTTTCAATGTAGATGTAACCAAAGGCGACAAATCCGCGGGCACGGGCGACCCCTAGGTAACGGGATATCTCCCAGGAGGCTAGCTCTCGCCACCATGTAAGGACCTGGCGTTGCATAAACTGCGCGTGCTCCTCTCGCCATCAAATAAGTTTCGTCCATGTGTGAGAAGGACAAGGGACAGCTTCAAGTACAAGGAATTGCTGGGATCTACCTGCACATTACATCTGCGCGCATGATGCCCCACAACAGTAGGTGACCCGTCAATGACTGGATGCGGTGCAACAGGCAATGACCTATCGACTGGCATTGTGGACATGCACGAGAGACGGCATCATGGGTCCTGTCATGTCTAATAGGCAAGACAAATCCTGTTTGCAGGCACGCTTCATTGTGTGTTCGAAGGGTGTTGACCTCGATTGGTGTAAAGCGGTAAATAGTCCCATTAACCACTGAAGCGGGTATCAGCACGTGTCATGAAGGGGATGGAACAGTTGGTATCTCTGACGGCAGGAGGTCATCCGTTACGCACAGTCACTACTCCCGAAGTACCTTGAGCCCCCACCCTTTCATTCTAGAAGGGTGAGACGGTTGGTTCAGGTGAGAATGGGTGGCGTCTGAGGTCAGCGACTCCAGTGAGTAGCAGCCAAGCAACGCGCTCGTAAATGCCATTTTGGCTGTGCCGTCAGTACTCCACAGAGACATCTGGCACAACGGAATCCCATTTCTTCAATAAACTTGCATACTTGACAGCTGCGTCGAGACAACTCTTGAGGCGTTGTTGACTCCCAAAATCGACGCAAGTTGCGATACCATAATATCCTCACCTCACGTACAGTAACGGGCTGCAGTGACAGGAAGAAGTTACTTCCTGGAACGATGAGGTTCGCCAATCATAAGCTGTTGACGATCTGAACAACAGGCGCGATGCATTGTCTTCACAAGCTTGGCTGTGGTGAAGACTAGGACGAATGAAAGTGCAAATTGTCGATGGCAACTGCCAAAATATACAGGGCCCTACTACCACGCAAGGCAGCACCTGTGACCTGAGCAATCTTATGAGTTCGCATTGAGAGAACCCCGCTAGAACGCAAGATGCCATCCGTGCGCAATAATAATTCCTGCAATTCCCTTGTTCTTGACAGATCCTCATGACAACCACAGCACGTCAAGTCTAGGTAAATACAATAAGTTCTGCAATTCTCGAACCGCTATTCCTGAGCAGATTGAAGGCGTGAAGAACTCATCAACCACACAATCTTCTCACATGCAGCTTGCCCACAGTAAGCCATTCCAAGGGCTCAAGCAGGTCCAGATAGCATGGTAAGAGCTCGCTGAGAACTTTGATATGCTCCACAAATAACCGAAAGCCGAACAGTCAAGGGGGGCCCACGTCGGAGAGCGCTTAGCAACCTGTGTGGGGCTTGCGCTCAATGTTCCGTCATCCCAGTGTCCATCCCAGTACCCTGTGTGTTGACTTGGCAAACATAAAGTCTGTTGCCTGCTGAAAACGACAGGTTTCTTCTGCAATGTCGACAAAAGACTCTGGCAACAGTTGTTAATGCATTTTTCAGGTGATCGCGCTCTATGTAGAGAATCACAGGCCATCTTGGCGACAGACACGCCTTCCTGTATAGAACTCCCCAAACATCCAGACATGAGCTCTTCTTAGCAAGTCTCAGAAGCCACGCATTACCAATCGCCACCATCATGTAGAACACGGATATTCCTTTTATAAGGAAGGTACGAACACCACGAGTCTCAATAGTCCAGCGATAATGGGACTTGGGAAGGCCTTGTACAAACAGTGGTGATATTACACTGCCATCTTGCAATGCTGCTCCAGTAAATGGCTGCACAATTGGCATCGGAGGTGGGTTTAACTGTATGTGTGCGACGGTCAACCAAAGATGTGGCGAGTCTGCTCCTCACTGTGCTTCTTGATAAGAAAGGAGAGGGTTAGATACCTACATGACGTTGAGTGCTTGGGCTAGCCACGACGCCTCACTTCCAGTTCATCAAAACTCTCATTGTCATGCGTCTAAATTACTCTGTTTATTGAGGGAGTCTCCTCTTACCTCTGTGGAGTAACGTTGCGCCATGTGTGACAAAGGCTCTCAAGTTTCTGGCCGCTAAGCTCTGTTATAGTTTGGAAATCTGGGAAAACACGTTGTCATGAGCCTGTTGATTTGGGGGACCGAGTCACCGCAATCATAAGTAGTTTATCAGGAAATCGACGGAAACACGTGGACTGAGAATGGTGGAGCAGCCAATGGCTGATAGTATACTATGTATGGAATTGCAATCTCTGTATGTCTCTCTGCGAAAAGAAAAAACGATCGCCCTCGCTGGCAGACATTTGTCACCGACGATTGATCAGTCTATGGAGAAGTCAGTCCTGTTGCGTTAACGGTGCACGGCCCCGCTGATGGAACAAGTCTTGAGGCCTCAGTCCATGCATGTTCAGCGCTGACCAGTGTATAGACATGGCTGTCCAAAACTGTGGTTCTATCACGCCCCACATGTACCTGGCTACAGTGCCGGTAGGAGTTTGTAGCTCAAGGTAATCCCGGGAGGAGAACAGTTTTGCGAGCATTACGTCAATACGGAATGATTTGGGTGCGTCTTGGCCGAGGCACTTCATTGTGTCACTGCTCTGTGACTCATACGTCAAAGCGGATGTCTATCGACACTTGAATAATGAAACTTGCTCTTCGAGGGCGCACACGGCAAGTCGTTGGTAACCAAAATATAGATAGCCAAGCGAAGTACGTCTAACGCTCGAGTTCCTTGCGACTCAAGTGCATCCAGTCGAAGGACCCGAAGCGCCCTCTGACAGATCGCCAATTTACCATCGCCGATGACCAAGCATTGGGTAACGCCGTCAGCTGCCGAGCCCATCTGAGAAGCTGCGTCTGATGGTTATTGTCGGCCTTTGCTGCTGAAGCACGGATCAAATTGGGTTGTGACGCCGCGGTGTCGAGGGTGTAAGACCAATAGAATGTGCTGTAGAATGTCTCAGTACCCGAGAGTTCTGATGACACATTCAACTCAATGGGGTGACCGGAGGGCCTCAACACGGGGCTGAAAGAACGAACTGATCAATACTCCGTTCAGGGCAAATATACTCATCGACTTGGCTGCGCGCCTCACTGCGTCATCAATCATCAGCAGCAAACTAGTTTGATTCACCGAAGGCGTGTTGTCACGATTAGGTAAAGAAATGCCTCTGTCAAATGTGGTGTGTTGAATGGATCATGCCAGCTTCTTTATACATAGAAGCACAAGATTTTCGCTAACGCAATGACTTCCTGAATCATGTATAAACACGACCAGTGTACTATCGCCTGAGTTGAAACCACTGGCGATAGCGCATGGTCCGTCGTGTCCTCAGATGGTGCACTGTATCTTGGAGGATGACAGGCCTGGTGATGTTCGTTTGTGTGAGGCTCGTGTACGTTGCGGAGTTCGGCAGCATATTCCTGCTTGGACAAATTGAGGAAGAGATAGGCTTGTGGCGATACTGCCCACGGTATATAACTGTGTCGTCAAGGGAAGGGTCATAATCCTGCATCTTTGTGGCGATGGCTTCCCCAGATGGGTGATCCACCCCACCGTCGGGATTAATCTTCAAAAAAGCAGTTAGCACTGGACATCTTCGACCGTTCATCAGGCTAACCTGATATTGGCGCAGTCCAAAACACAGCTCCTGTGATGAAATCCGAAATGTCTGTCTTATACTTCTCGCCAGTTGTCTGCAATACCGATCAGAGACTTACCAATGCCATGTCCAAAGGAGACTGGCAAAAGATGATATCTGCCGCACCGACATGAAGGACGAGGTGTCGATTCTCTGCAAGTCTGTACGGCACTTGCCGCAGGAAGCGTCTGCCGGGCGTTGGCAAAGAACCGCGTTGTCTGGGTTGTGAGCGTCTGTAAGCTGTTGTAAGGTGTGGAAACACCGGGAATCGCAGTTGTTGGGGCGAACCGCAGCTGGACAGCTAGGAGGGTGAGTGTGTATATGTATAGCATCTCTGTCCGCCATAATTTATGACTAAATATCTGAACAATGAGAAAGGAGCATAGTTTTGATTGTTAAAAAAAATATTTGTGTGACTATTCAGACCAAAGCACTGAATGTTTGTTTTGTCCAACATACCAAAATGAAACATCCAAACGTAAAATTGTAAAAGGCCAAGAACCCAAAATTGAAACTGCCTCGTGAAGGTTCCATCTCTTCACATGACCTTGAACTGGTGGACTAATTAATTCTTGAGTACGAAGGATGGTAGCATTGCTGCATGATTTGGTGTGTGTTTGAGAGTAACGCGGTGAGAAAGTTTCATATAAGTTTTGCTTTTGGAAAATGTTGTCGTTACTCTATACTTCGCTAATTGGCGTCATATTTGTCGATTAAATAGTGTCCTTTTACAGCAGTTCTTGACGAATTCTAAACTTTGTGGAAATTGAAGACGACGGGAAAATACATTTATTTTTTGTAACATAGTGACCTTCTCACAACCCTATCCCCCTCATCTGCTTTCGCCTATCTGGCACACATTGATGTTGACAGGCAACACGACGAGTTCTGAACCCACACATTCTCCAGTTCTCTCTCTTCCCACTTCATGTGTGAGAGTAATGGAAGTATTCCCTACTGTTTATAGTTTTCGTTCACCGTCTTCTTCAAAGCTCAATCGTTGGATAAGATTATTACATGTCCAATGTGATCCACTTTAATGTTAAAGTCGAAGGAGTGACGCGAGGATAGACATACGCGTTGGTCGAGAGAGAACTCGGGGATCAAAAAGGTAAGATAAGAGAGGAAAAGAAAGAGAGTGGGTGGGGTGGGTTGTAGGTAGAGGGGCTCAAGGCTCCTGAGTGTCTGGCTGCTTCGTCAATGATGAATAATTCAGCATCGTGGAGTTATTATTAATACCAATATCCCTTGTCCAAGGCAGCTCCGCCAGTACCCTGCTCCTTGCCCTTTTCATTTCCCACTCTCCCCTCCATGCATTGTAGCGTGCCCATTGTTGCCACAAATGGATTCTAGTGTTGTGCTTTGGCTTAAGTGAACATGGGTATATGTCATTCGTGGGGCCGAGGAAAAACCGCATGGCCAGGCCTGGCTACAAGGCCCATTTAGAGAACGGCAACACACCATGGTCCTAAAATGTTCCAAAAACCTTCCAAGTTTAAGCGATGAAACACAAACATAACCGTATTTTTGTTTGTCACTTGTTTGTGACATCTATCTTCTGCCAGTGTAAACAAAACAGCCAAGTAAAGACAGAAACAGCGAGTAAATGGAAACGAAGGCAGTAAGAAATGAGGTCAAGGTAAACAGAGAGACGGAAGGTAAATCAGAAATGAGGCAGGTAAACAGAAACACGAGCAGGTTAACGGAAGACGCAGGTAGACGGCAAACAAGCAGTAAATGGGACAAAGCAGGTAGAACATGAGATAAACTAACAAGGCAAGGAGACTAGAACAAGGCAAGAACAAGAAACATAGCAGGAGGTAACAAGAATAAGGCAGGTAACAGAAATAAGGGAGTAAACGCAGGAAAGTAAAGGAGAAGTAATGCAGAAATAGAGAAGTAAACAGATATCAATCGGAAACAGTAAACAAAACAAGGTGAATAAAACAGAAACAA
>CM068963.1:8095941-8113907 GCA_035128595.1 Eptatretus atami
GATCATATCACGACCAGGTGTACTACGCCTGGAGTTGAAACCACTGGCGATGCGCATGGTCCTCGTGTCCTCGATTGTGTGCAGCTTATCTTGGAGGGATGACAGGGCCTGTGATATTTCGGGTTTGTGTGAGGCTCGTGAGCGGTTTGGGAGTTCGGCACCATATTTCTGCTTGACAAGTTGAGGAAGAGAAGGGCTTATGAGCGATAGCCACAGGTATATAACTGTGTTCTCAAGGGAAGGGGTCATATCCTCATCTGTGGCGATGGCTTCCCCATGATGGGTGACTCCACAACCGCACCGTCAGGAGATTATCTTCAAAAAAAAGCATGTTAGCCACTGAAACAAGTCTTCTGGACGTTCATCGGCTCAAACCTGATATTGGCCAGGTCCAAAACACGAGCACCTGTTGACTGAAATCCGAAATGCTGTCTTATCTTCTGCCAGATGTCTGCAACCGAAGTCGATGACTTGACAATGGAGTTGCATGAGAATGACTGGGCAGAAATTATCAATCTGCCCGAGCATGAGGAGAGGTGTCCATTCTTTCTGGCAGCTGTACGGCACTGTGCCTCAGGAACCTCTGCCGGGTCGTTGGCAAAACCCCTGTCTGGGTTTGTAGCTGTCTGTAGCTGTTTGTAGGTGTGAAACACCGGGATGCCAGTTGGGATTCGAACCCAGGCTGGACAGCTAGGAGGTGAGTGTGCATATGTATAGGCATCCTGTCCTCCCATAATTTATTACTAAATATTGACAATAGAAAGAGCAGTAGTTTTTGATTGTAAAAAAAATATTTTGTTGACATTCAGACCAAAGCACTAATTGTTTTTTGTTCAAATACTCAAAATGAACATCAAACTAAATTGAAAAGGCCAAGACCCAAAATGTGAAACTGCTCTCCTGGAAGGTTTCCTCTCTTCACATGACCTTTGAACTGGGATTATATTCTTGGAGTACGAGGCCATGGGTGAAGCCATTTCTTGCAGTGATTTGGTGTGTGTTGAGAGTAACCGGTGAGAAAGTTTCATATAAGTTTTCTTTTTGGAAAAGTTGTCTTACTCTATATTGCTAATTTGGCCATATTTGTCGATCTAAAGTTGCCTTTTACTCACATTCTTCATTCTAAACTTTGGTGAATTGATGACATCGTGAAAAATACATTGTATTTTTTGTACATAGGTGACCTCTCCAACCCCTACCCCCTCACCTGCTTCCCTTATCTGGCCCACATTGATGGTTGAAGGCAACACGTCGAGGTCGAACCCACCATTCTCCAGGTTCTCCTTTCCCACTTCATGTGTGACGTATGGAAGTATCCCCTACTGTTGTATATTCTTCTTCACCGTCTTTTCAAAGCTCAACGTTGGATAAGATTATTACATCTGTCCATGTTGATCCACTTTGTTGGTGTAAAGGTCGAAGGAGTGGACGCGAGGATGGACATACCGCGTTGGGTCGATGAGAGAACTCGGGGATAAAGAAGGTAAGGTTAGGAGAGGAAAGAAGAGAGTTGGGGTGGGGTGGGGTGTAGGAGAGGGGCTCAAGGCTCCTGATGTCTGGCTGCTTCGGTATGATGAATAATTCAGGCATCGCTGGAGGTTATTATTAAACAATATCCCTTGTCCAAGTGCAGCTTCGCCTCCCTGCTCCCCCCATTTCCCACTCTCCCCCTCCAGTGCCATGGACGTGCCCATTGTTTGCCACAATGGGATCAGATGTTGGTTTGGCTTAAGTAATCATGGGTATTGTCATTCGAGGGGCACGAGGAATACACGCATGCAGTCTGGCTACAGGCCCATTAGAGAACGGCAACACACCATGGTCCTTAATGTTACACAAACCTTCAAGTTTTAAGCGATGAAACACAAACAAACGATATTTTTGTTTGTCACTTGTTTGTGACATCTATCTCTGCCATTGTAAACAAAACAAGCCAAGTAAACAGAAACAAGCGAGGTAAATGGAAACGAGGCAGGTAAACAGAAATGAGGCAGGTAAACAGAGACGAGGAAGGTAAACAGAAATGAGGCAGGTAAACAGAAACGAGGCAGGTTAACGGAAACAAGGCAGGTAAACGGAAACAAGGCAGGTAAATGGGAACAAAGCAGGTACATGAGAACAAGGCAGGTAAACTAGAACAAGGCAAGGAAACAGAAACAAGGCAAGTAAACAGAAATAAGGCAGGTAAACAGAAATAAGGGAGGTAAACAGAAATAAGGGAGGTAAACGGAAATGAGGAAAGTAAACAGAAACGAGACAGGTAAACAGAAACAAGGGAAGTAAACAGAAACAAGGCAGGTAAACAAACAAGGAAGGTAAACAAAAGCAAGGCAGGTAAACTGGAACAAGGCAAGGAAACAGAAACAAGGCAAGTAAACGAAATAAGGGGTAAACGGAAATGAGGCAAGTAAACAGAAACGAGACAGGTAAACAGAAACAAGGGAAGTAAACAGAAACGAGGCAGATAAAAAACAAAGGAAGGTAAACGGAAACAAGGCATGTAAACAAAAGAAAGGCAGGTAAACTGGAACAAGGCAAGGAACAGAAACAAGGCAAGTAAACAGAAATAAGGGAGGTAAACGGAAATGAGGCAAGTAACAGAAACGAGGCAGGTAAACAGAAACAGGGAAGTAAACAGAAATAAGGGAGGTAAACGGAATGAGGCAAGTAAACAGAAATGAGGCAGGTAAACAGAAACAAGGCAGGTAAACAAACAAGGAAGGTAAACGGAAACAAGGCATGTAAACGGAAGGCAAGGCAGGTAAACTGGAACAAGGTAAGGAAACAGAAACAAGGCAAGTAAATAGAAATAAGGCAGGTAAACAGAAACAAGGCAGGTAAACAGAAATGAGGCAGGTAAACAGAAACAAGGCAAAGAAACAGAAACAAGGCAGGTAAACGGAAATGAGGCAGGTAAATGGGAACAAGGCAGGTAAACTGGAACAAGGCAAGGAAACAGAAACAAGGCAAGTAAACATAAATAAGGCAGGTAAACAGAAATGAGGTAGGTAAACAGAAACAAGGCAGGTAAACAGAAATGAGGTAGGTAAACAGAAACAAGGCAAAGAAACAGAAACAAGGCAGGTGAACAGAAACAGTACAGGTAAACAGAAACAAGATAGGTAAAAGGAAGCAAGGGAGGTAAACGGAAGCAAGGGAGGTAAATGGAAGCAAGGGAGGGAAATGGAAACAATGCAGGTAAATGGAAGCAAGGCAGGTAAACGAAAACATGGCAGTTAAACAGAAGCGAGGGAAGTAATCAGAAACAAGGGAGGTAAACGAAAACAAGGCAGGTAAACAGGAACAAGGCAGGTAAACAGAAACAATGGAGGTAAACGGAAAGAAGAGAGGTAAACGGAAATGAGGCAGATAAACGGGAACAAGGCAGGTAAATGGAAACGAGGCAGGTAAACAGAAACGAGGGAGGTAAACAGAAACGAGTTAGGTAAATGGGAACAAGGCAGGTAAACAAACGAAGCAGGTAAACGGAAATGAGGCAGGTAAATGGGAACAAGGCAGGTAAACAGAAACGAACAGGTAAATGGAAATGAGGCAAACAAACTGGAACAAGGCAGGTAAGCGGTAACAAGGCAGGTAAACTGGAACAAGGCAGGTAAATGGGACAAGGCAGGTAACGGGAACAAGGCAGGTAAACGGAAACAAGGCAGGTAAACGGGAACAAGGCAGGTAAACGGTAACAAGGCAGGTAAACTGGAACAAGGCAGGTAAAACGGGAAACGGGAACAAGGCAGGTAAACGGGGACAAGGCAGGTAAACGGGGACAAGGCAGGTAAATGGAAGCAAGGTAGGTGAACGGGATTTTCTTTTTGTTTGAACAATACCAGATTCCTCGAATGCATTTTTTGGTTGGCAGTCACGTTCTCTTGTCCATGGTTCTGCATGCGCATCCTTTTGTACCTGAAAATAAATAACAACATGAAATGGAATGTAAATGAGCTTGTACTGTAGACACATCTTTAGTTCCATAGTTCATTGATAGCTTGATCAATCGAGGCCTGTGATGAATCCAGCCCAGCACGAACCATGTGCAAATGCTCTGTGGCACACCTGCGCTACTCTAACCATTTCTGCTTTCCTCGGCTCCTAATGTGATTACTTGCATCCTTGTAGTACGTTTAAATCTCTCTTCCTGGATATGATCATGTTGCATGAAGTAGACGATGACGTTCAGGCAAATTGTGTAACGATCAGAGATGTAGGCGTTACACACTCGCACAAGAGTTCTTATTTCCATTCTTATTTCCCAAATTTTTGGATCAGCCTCTGAGTCACCTTGTTATATTTTTGGAAATGTATGATTCCCTTTGGTATCTTCTTTAATTTGTTTCTATTTAGGTCAACAGGTGAGAAAGTATGGTTAAGAAAGTGTGATGAAAGAATGGCAATGAGTAAAGGAGATGGGGCGTACTCAAATATATATATATATATAATTAAAATATCAAATACAGTAAATAATCAAATAATATCAAATGTTTACCGTATAAATATTTCTTAGAGAAATCGTTTCTGCCATCGTTATTGATTGCATATTGGACTGGTTTTCGATTACCAGGATTCGGTGTTGTCAGGGCAATGGTACTAAGTCACCTGTACTCTCCATCCGAAGGTGACCATGAAATCTCTGATGTCCACCAATTAATGAAGGTCACCATCTTCGTGTCAATCTGAGGGGCGAATCGAACGGCTTGCTTGTGAAGCACCAATGCAGCAGTTTATAATCGGGTTAAGAAATGTCAGAGGTAAGATCTCTTCTGTAATCCTTGATGTGTTCTTCCCTCGTAACTTTAACCTCACCGCACTAGACTGATTGTACCTCATCGTTGCCTGCTGTTGGTCCCCCTGTAGTCTGTCACGTCGTTGCATCCTTTCAGGGGTACAATGACCATTATTGAACAGCACATTCCAAGTTGAGTCTAATCGGACTCCTTCACAGCACTCGCACTCCTTCCTTGAACGAAATATAATGCCCCTTATTGATGCAATCTGCAATTATTTTTGCTCTCTGACATCAAACTCATTGTTTGATTGTTTTACTGCAAGAAACTGTAGGTATTCTCCTTTTGAAAATATTAATAATATCACTGTTGTTTCGTCCCATTTCCATTGCCATTACCGAAAGTAAATTTACATCTGCCACCTCTAATCACATTGTACATTGATCTAAAGCTCACAGAAGAGCTTTTACCTCAATCACAAGCACGACATAGACATTGATAGACATTAGGGTAAATAATGGACAAACATATCCAGGATGTGGAATTCGAACCTGTGATCCCCAAATCAGGAGCCAAGCAACACCAACACCAACGGGCCTTTCTTCTCTCCTCTTCCTAACCATCTCACCCCTTAGATCGGTATCATTCAACAGAACTGGATAGTTAAGATCCTTCCTGAGCCTTCCAGATTATTATCGAAATTTACAAACACTACACACAATTTGAATTAAAAAAAAATGAAGTTGGATAGTTTATTGGTGTTTTTATGCAGACTCATTATGTCCGCCATCGAAGGTGGACAGACGATATGTTTTCACCCCTGTTTGTTTGTCTGTCTGTCTGTCTGTCTGTGAGCAGGATATCTCAAATATTTATTGACGGATTCAGACGAAACTTGGTGGACAGGTTGGGTGTGCGATGATGACAATTTTTTTTCGAATTTGGTGAAGATCCGGATCTCGATACAACATTAAAAAAAATTTTTTTTAAAGTGATTCTTCAATATTGAGAGATAGGGCCAAAAACGATATATGTCACCATATCTCAAAAAGTTGTGGATGGATTCGGACGAAACTAGGTGGATGAGTTAGGGGAGGTGACAGGGTGAGAAGAACAATCTGATTTGATTTCGTTTCAGGTCCGGATCCAGATCTGGCCTATCGGTGGGATACAAAAGGTAAACTGTTCACCTGGCGGAGGTATGCGCTCTACCGAGAGCGGTTCTAGTATCATACTTGAAATGATCAGCTCATCACAGATGACAAAAACTTCCAAATGCTTCACTTCTGTGCTACTTCGGCTCTTCGAACCCTTCGGACCAGAATGTTAGGCTGTCTCGTTTTACCATGTAGTTGATGTTTGGTTGGACAGGCTGTTTTGTGGGAAGCATGACTAGAAATGTAGATAAACACGGACAATTGGACATGTTTTCTGGAGTATTTCCAGTAACACCGAGCTATGCATCTGGTGAGTGCTTGAGTCGTGTCCTGCGATTTACATGCAACAGCTTCTACTTAATAGGAACTTAAACACAGGAGGAGGCCGTTAGGTCCACCAAACCAGTGCAATGGTTGCCAACCCATTGTTGTTTGTCTGTGCTCTATCCTTTTTAAAAGCTGAAGCATGAAGCAGCACAAACCATTTTTAAAGTCTTTAGGTTGACCCAGTTGAGGTTCAAACCACCAGCCTCCCAGGCTCAGAGCTGATGGTCAAACCCTTCCATCTCCAGTCTGGTGACTCAGTGGTTTGATGTCACCAAATCGTTTTCTTTTTCTTGAATGAGAAAACGATTTCATATCAGTTCTGTTCTGTTCTTGCATAGACCAGCTTGGCTGCCAGGTAGCTATCATTTCTTGGAAGCGCAGCTGTGCCACTGATGCTGTGCCCCTATATCAGTACACTGGTACTCATTTCACCGACCTCGGAAGGATAACAGGCTGAGTAAACCCCACCTGGTGTTAATTCAGTATACAACGGGGCTCAAACTCAGGACCCTAAGATCCTAAGCCAGCCACCCTAACCACAAAGCCAGCACCAGGCTCATATTGGTTAATATTGCACATGATGTGGTTCACTTAATGATTCTGTCGAAATAGGGCATTTGTTTTTGAAACGTTCTACTACAGACAGACTAGAGATATAATTGTTGTCTTGGTATGTTTCACTCTGTCATTCACGTCACATCTAATCTTTGTCTTCTTGTGATCATCAGTTTACCATCCTCCATACGTTCCTGGGTGTAGGTTATGCTATGTGGTTTGGATATGCTAGACGGTTTGCCGTCGCCAATTCCCAGCAATCATTTAGCGAAGTAATTTGGAATTTTTTTCAGAGTGCTGCCCGATGTTTCGTCTACTCTTCACGAAAGACACCGTGGGATCTTTACCGTCCAACAACGAGTAGTGCCGGCAGACGGGGTCCTCTGGCTTAACGTCCTTCCGATGCACGGTGCGCACATATTGATGCCTCACCCTGATTGAGAAACACCGGAGCAGCAGTTCATAGCTCGGTCGAGATTTACACCCAGGCAAGACAGCTCAAAAGTGAGTCACATACCTCGAGGCTATTCTGCCATCACCTTTACACTCAAACAATAGTTAAACACCTGCAGGTTAAATCCATTAATGATGAGACCTATCTGAAGGATGACCATCACCTAGAAACTCCTTTCCTTTGGATGTTTATCCGTTAATTTCATTTTTACCCTCGCCGAAGGAGAGGTATTGCATTTGGGTCCATTTGTTTGTTTGTTTGTCTGTTTGATTGTTTGTTTGTGTTTGTTTGTTTGTTTGTCTGTTTGTTTGTGTTTGTTTGTTTGTTTGTTTGTCTGTACAGAACTTTAGTGTTTTTCTCTACAACCGCTTGTTGGATTGAGACGAAATTTTCACCATTGATGCGACTACTCATGTAGAATGCTTGAATGATAATTATGACGTCATAGGTCACATAGTGTGGCAGCCATATTGGAAAAACGGAAAAAATTTGGACCTCTGTATCTCTGAAACTGCATCAAGGAAAAATCCTCATGGGGAATGAGTGTGATTTTTTTATGTCATCCCTGCCTTCATTATGACGTCATAATTGCATATGTAGAACGCCACATCCGATCAGTATGAAAAATTTTGAGGGTCATCTAGGGATAAAATGGTCCACAGAAAAAAAAAAACTTGATGACGTCGTCGTGATTTGCCAGCCATATTGTTTAAAAAATTAAAAAACTTCAAAAATCTTCTCTGAAGCGGCTGAACAAATTGAGGCAAAACTTTACATATATGACCACCTGTCCACGAGGAACAAAAGGTTCACACATGATGTCATTGGTCACATTGTTTGGCAGCCATATTGTATTTACCCTAAAACCTATAAAAAAAATACACAACTCAAAAGAAGTCCTGGTGAGGGTCTACAATCTCTGATTGCTCTTTTTCTCGTTCAAAGATTGTTTTCATTCTCCGTCTTCTTGTTTTAGTCTGCAGCAGATTAATGTGGCAAGTACAACTTTCTTGGGGTGTAGCTGTGCCGCTGATGCAGTGCCTCCTGTATGTTAATGCAGGAGTTTGTAATTTGCTCAGGGTGCCGGCAATAGCTCGCCTACTCTTCGCAAAGGACAATATGGGACCGTTAATGTCTACCAAATAAAGTCGCCAGATGTGACACTCAGTTTAACATCCATCCGAGGGAGAGCACACACTTTTATGATTCACCCAGCCTGTGAAACACAAGGACAAGAGTTTATAGCTGGTTCGGGATTCAAACCCAGGCTAGTCAACTTAATAGCAAGTGTGCGTCCCCCCAGGCCATCTTGCCAGCTGATTTTACACTAAAAAAGCTTTTTAAAAAAAATATATTTATTTGTTTCAATTTGAAAATTGTGCAGTGAGTGCCTTGTAGTGATTGTTTATATTGAAAACACTTTAAATACATTGTATTATTACTTCTCCTGTTATTGTTATTAATATTAAACATTGATGAAAATAATAAACCCAGCAAGAACATTAAGTCTCAGCCATACCATCTTGACAACAACACAATTAAATAAATAAATAAATAAATAATATCAATACATCATATTTGCGGAGATATGAACTATCAATCATACTTGAGGAATAACGAAATACCAGTCGTGATTTTCGAAAATGACGTCATGAGGATCTCCCAGAGATATAATCATTTGATGAGGGTATCAGCTCTCTTCGCAAACTCTTGATTTGAACCCAAAGTTGAGAGCCGACACCACGTTAATAATGCTCCGTAAAGTCGGACTACACGAGCATCTCAAGACAATCAGCTCGGTCCAATGGCTCCCCAAAATAAACAGCACCAATGCTTCACTTTCCCTCTCAAGCATGTCAATCAAATATTTATTTCCTTAACCCGCAGCTACGTTTTATTGTCTTAATTACCGACTGCCATGATATATTATCCAATTTGATTTCGAGTTTGCTCAATCCTGGCGAAGAAGCCTTGCGGCAAAATAGCTGCAATGTGTTGCTCGTAGATGTTAAGCGCGTACGTGATGCACAAAGGCTCTGTCTCACAACAAGCCGCAGCAGGAGTGGAGAACATCAGATATTGATTTGGGACAATTGGAGCAAAGTTAGGGATTGAAGAAAACCTACATGGTTAATGTAGGGCATTTCACAGTACAAAGCTTTGAGGTCAGACAAAGTAATTGGCTTGGGGAGACATTGAGGAAAAACAAAACATCATTAAAATGGTTTTTATAAATTATTTTTCATGAAAGGTACATCAGCAAATAAAAGAACGACAGCATTGGAGCCATCAGGAGGATCCAAATAGGCAAAGATGGAGTCATCAGGAGAACCTGAATATGTAAAGATGGAGTCATCAGGAGAATCCAAATTGGCAAAGATGGAGTTATCAGGAGAATCCGAATAGGCAAAAGATGGAGTTATCAGGAGAATCCAAATAGGCAAAGATGGAGTTATCAGGAGAATCCAAATCGACAAATATGGAGTTATCGGGAGAATCTGAATAGGACAATATGGAGTCATCAAGAGAATCCGAATTGGCAAAGATGGATTTATCAGGAGAATCCAAATAGGCAAAGATGGAGTTATCGGGAGAATCGAATAGCAAATATGGAGTCATCAAGAAATCCGAATTGGCAAAGATGGATTATCAGGAGAATCCAAATAGGCAAAGATGGTTATCAGGAGAATCCAAATAGGCAATGATAGAGTAATCAGGAGGAACCTGAATAGGCAAAGATGAAGTCATCAGGAGAACCTGAATAGGCAAAGATGAAGTCATCAGTAGGAACTTGAATAGGCAAAGATGGAGTCATCAGGAGGAACTGAATAGGCGAAGATGGAGTCATCAGGAGGAACCTGAATAGGCAAAGATGAAGTCATCAGGAGGAACCTGAATAGGCAAAGATGGAGTCTTCAGAAAGAACCTGAATAGGCAAAGATGGAGTCATCAGGAGAATCCAAATAGGCAAAGATGGAGTCATCAGGAGGAACCTGAATAGGCAAAGATGGAGTCATCAGGAGAATCCAAATAGGCAAAGATGAAGTCATCAGGAGGAACCTGAATAGGCAAAGATGGAGTCATCAGGGAATCCTATAGGTAAAGATGGAGTCATCAGGAGAACCTGAGTAGGGTGGATATAACTGATCTGCTCACTTTTCCCCAATGTAATGAAATGGGGGATTTCAGCGATTCACATTTTTTCCCTTAAATTAACACCCCTTTTATCCAAGGTATATTTGTTTGTCCTCCCTTTTAACCTTGGGGCATTCTTATTCAAATAACCAATGCGACAAGATTAAAGATTGGTTCAAGTAGCAACGTAGTAATGTGGTTTGTTCAAGGTGATTCTGAAGAGATATCTGAAACCTGTAAGCCTAGGGACACTCATTTTCAAATAACCAAGTTAATATTGTTTAGCTCAATCATTGAACCTATAAAGATTTGTTCATTCTCATATTCCTTAATAGTTTAAATTTTCTTTGCACAATAATCCCATCTAAAATATTTAAAAATAAAAATTTGAATCTTTATATTTTCAAAGATACCCCTTTTGTGCCATTACGAAATGATATACTTTCTCTAATGATCTCATCTGACCACCTCCTGAGCCACAGATTTTTTTTGCATAGCCCCGCCCACTTTTCATAAGCCCCCCCACTTTCTAAGCCCCGCCCACTTTGCCAAGCCCCGCCCACTTCTTGAGGTGTTTCCATAAGCCCACGCCCACTTTGCTAAGCCCCGCCCACTTTCATAAGCCCGCGCCCACTTTTTCGTGAGGTGTTTCCATAAGCCCACGCCCACTTTTCATAAGCCCCGCCCACTTTTCGTGAGGCATTTTCATAAGCCACGCCCACTTCCCTAAGCCCCCGCCCACTTTTCTTAGCCCCGCCTACTCTACATCATTTCCAGTCATCTCTGACTCACAAAGAAATCACTAGAAAATTCTACAATGTTATGGTTTTGAAAATTTTCCGAACGAAGGCATGCCTGGCTTGCCCAGGAATTTCCCACAGAAACCACGCCCACAGTCTTCTCTATAAAAGCCTCAGGCCCAGGCCCATTTTAAACCATATTTTTGCTTTTACTGAGAATGGACTACTGGTGCTGAGCTTGCCTGGAACTCTATGACTTGTATGGAACTAACTTACAGAGTGAAGAATTGGATTCAAAACCTATTATCTGTTGAGGTAAGATCTAATTTCCCTATTTTCAGTTCTTTAAACATTGACTCATTTAATATTAAATAACTTAATTATACATTATTTTTCTCTCACAGGAAATTGGTATCTTGAAAAACCGATTTGCCACAACTTTGGGCGAATTGATGACTTGGTTGAAGACTGTGAGCGCGCAAGACCCACAGAACGAGCGAGACCTTGATGGGATGACTTTGGTTCCTTGGAGATTGACTACTTGTATGGAACTAAACCTACAACTTGATCAATTGATTCAAACTCTTATCTGTTTGAGGTAAGATTTTTATTTTCCTATTTTCAAGTTTGATTTAAGCATAGACTCATTTAATTAATTAATCAGCTTAATTAATACATTATTATTTTTCTCTCACAGGAAATTGTATCTGAAATACGAAATGAAAATACTGCTTTTGCCACAACTTGGGGCGAAATTGTTGGCTTGGTTGAAGACCTCATGAGCGACCAAGACCCACAGAAACGAGTTCGCCTTGAGACCCAACCAAAGAGTTATAACCTGGAGACCCAGCAAAATCCTGAAAAAGAGTTTTACAACAATAGTACTCATTGCGAGTTATCAAGACAATACCACTGAACAAGTTATACCTTATGAGCCAGAATAACAATTTTACCTGGAGACCAGCAAAATCCTGAAAAAGAGTTTTACAACAATAGTACTCATTGCGATTATCAAGACAATACCCACTGAACAAGTTATACTGATGAGCCAGAATACAAGTTTTACCTTGGAGACTCACAAATTTCAGACATTTTGAAAAATGGAGTTTCCCTTGATGATCCACAGTTATACTATGTGAGATCTATCACTGAAACCCATCAAAATTGGAAAAATGGAGATTTCCTGATGATCCACAGTTATACTATGTGAGATCTATCACTGAAACCCATCAAAATTGGAAAATGGAGATTTCCTTGAATGATCCACAGTTATACTATGTGGAGATCTATCACTGAAACCCATCAAAATTGAAAAATGGAGTTTTCCTTGATGATCCACAATTATACTATGTGAGATCTATCACTGGAAACCCCAATCAAAATTGGAAAAATGGAGATTTCCTGATGATCCACAGTTATACTATGTGAGATCTATCAACTGAAACCCACAATATTTTCTGGAAATTGTGATTCTACCTGGAGTCTTGGATAGATGGTTATATTTGGAGACTTGAAATGTGGGTTCTGCTTGATAACTCACAATGTGATACGTATCTTGGAAACTCAACAGGAATGTGGTTATACCTGGAAGACTTGAAATGTGGTTCTGGCTTGATAACTCACAATGTGATACGTATCTTGGAAACTCAACAGGAAATGTGGTTATACCTTGGAGACTTGGAAAGTTGGGTTATTTGGAGACTTGAAATGCTACCACTCTTTGGATCTAAAACCTAATCAAGAAAGTTCTGACTCCCCCTTTCTACATCATCAACCTGAAGGCTGAAAAGACAGAATGGGAAGAAGAGAAAAAAACAATAAAAAATATATATTGTTAGTCGGAGAAAGTGCAGACTTACTCCCCTTTCTACATCATCAAAACCTGAAAGCCTGAAAAGACAGAAATTGGAAGAAGAGAAAAAAACGAAAAAATAATATATAGGTGAAATCTCATTTGAAAAAGACATGGTTGGGGGTTGGGACACACATACACACATGACACACACACACAACACAACAAACAAAAAGTTAAGCCTTGAACTATTCAGTTGAGGATTCTGTGTTTGGGGTTCACAGATCTAAGAACGTCCCCCACTGCACACACACAACAAACAAAAGTAAGCCTTGACTATTCAGTTGAGGATTCTGTTTTGGGGTTCACAGATCTAAGAACGTCCCCAACTGCACACACACAAACAAACAAAAAGTTAAGCCTTGACTATTCAGTTGAAGGATTCTGTGTTTGGGGTCACAGATCTAAGAACGTCCCCCACTGCAACACACACAAACAAACAAAAGTTAAGCCTTGACTATTCGGTTGAGGATTCTTGTTTGGGTTCACAGATCTAAGAAACGTCCCCCTTCACAACATATATATCTGTTATAACACCTCGAGTTCCACAACGGTGTATAGTAGGAGGGAGTGAAGCGCCAACCCATTGCCCCATGGGTATTATCTGCTTAGTTTTTGTCTTTTGTAATTCCTTGAATAAAATGAACCTAAAACTCTTCCCTTTCTAAATCATATATCTTATAAGTCCAAGGACCGTATCTATTACAGAAACAATTTTAAAAAGTTCTTTCGTCCATCGTTCAGTAAAACCTTTTCACAAATGAATTCCACCTGTATATTCTTACGATATCACCAACTTTGAACTTAGGTTTCTGACATTAACTCTTTTTCATATTTAATTTGTAAATGTTTCTGATGGTTTCATATTTGTTGACGTATGAATCGTGTTATTATACTTATCCACAATATCCGAATAAAAAGATAACCATTGTTGTGAACCGAGTTGTGTGAATTTTTTATATAGTCCTCTCTTTTAAGGTACGATAAAACGTTCAACAACAACACCTTCCCTTCATTAAAGGTACTGTATAATGTAATACTGTTATTTTTTTAGAAAATCATAAATGTCTTGTTATAAACTCTCTACCCTCATCAGTCCACAATTTTTTAGTTCTCTTACTCTATTAAATATCTGTGAAGGCCTAACATAAGAGTATACCTGTTTTGTTTTTTAATGTACAACCCCATGCGTATCTACTCCTCAAATCAATAACGGTTAAAGCCATACTTGTACCCTTATCATTATTGAGTCAATCAAATCAGCGGACCAGATAAATAACTTCCTTGAATAAACCTTCTTCTACGAAACTTTGTGATAATTGGTTTATGAAATTCATCAGCTTAATTGCTCTTCAGTCTTAATGACATCATTAGAGCCTATACGTTTTTGAATTTCCAAGTCCAAGTTTCAATTTAGCACTGATCATCTTCTTCACGATGAACGCGATCAACTTTCTCTCAAGGTGGATTTTGTATCAGAGACAATATATACAACTATTCTCTATCGGCTTCATGCTTTCTTCTAAAGTTGTGGTATTCCATAATCAATATCGTGCCTCAGGCACACTTCATGCAACCCTATTGATAGGTTTACTCCATGGTTTAGGATTGTCGCCTCATCTAATCTTTTATCCAAGTTTGTGCTGGACCACAGAAAGAATACCCTGGTAGATGTAATTCCCCGGTATTCCAGTCGTTGTAAATTTACTTCCTGATAAAAACTTTGTATATCTCCTCCGAGTTTGTGTTTGGAGATAAATTGATTTTTTTTTGAACCACACATCGCGAACCATATACTTTTTGTTATACCCCTGTTATTTTTACTTTTAATATATGAAATATTTTTTTTAGTATTAGTTTTCTTTTTACATTTGAGACAATAATCATTTATTTATGAGAAAAATTCCTACAGAGTGCAAAACCTTTTTAGTTTCCAACATGCACATTGAATTTAATTTTTAAAACATAAAGAATCCTTAGAAATGCCTTCACTCGCTCCTGCATTTATTTAAGAGAAAAAAAAAATGAAAACTTGAATTAACATCAATATACTCTTCCCTGAAAACATGTCAATTTCTTGAAGAAAATATTGCAAATAGACATTGTCAATTTCTTTGTTTCCTCTCGTGGGTTGGATTATTTTCTTGAATACCACCTAATTTTTTGAAATCTCACTGGTTTCATATTGATATTTTATTTTGTCCTCGCTCTTCCTCCTCTTCTCTTTCTTCTCTCTTCTCTCTCTTCTCCTCCCTCCTCTCTCCTCTCTCTCTCTCATCTTCTCCCTCTCCTCTCTTCTTCTTCTCCCTCCGCTCCTCGCTTCTTCTCTCTTTCCTCCCTTTCCTCTATTCTTCTTCTCTCTCTCCTCCTCCTCTCTCTTCTCATTTTCAACTCCTTCTCGTCCCTTACTATCCTTGAACCAACTTACACCCCATACGAATATCAACATAATTCATCAGGATTTCTGTATTTCCTGTATCCAAATAATTTTTTTTAAGCCAACAGGAACACCGAATAAAATTGCTTTTGAATTTCAAAGAGCCTTACTTTTGTCTTAACTTTATAATTCGTTTTTTCAATTTAACATTTAAGTTAAATATCCAAATTGTCGGTTTTCAAATCAGCAATAAAGCCAATCCTTTATTGAAAATAAATCATTCTTATGATTGTAGAACATATTTATTAAAAATACCGAATACCCTTTCTTGAATGGTATGCTTTGGACCAGCACAGAAATCGATAATTTTCTTGAAGCCCTTTGCCGCAGTTTTATTATTAGAAATATATATGTTAGAAGATATATGGACACGAAACAGCCTCCCCCGGATCTTCCCATCAGTTAAATCATTTTGTATTCCTATGTATTGAACAATAATCCCTGTTTTCTTGTTTTCATGATATAAACAGAGCAAAACCATTAAATATAGTTTTCCCTTAATTAAATTCATTTTATTTGTTGTTTACTTCTACTAATCGTGGACACCACACAAACTTCATTCTCGATACCAAAGTGGATAATGATTCTTCCTTACGAGACTGAATTTAAATTGTTCCCAGGATCTTCGAGTTAATTTAAATGACCATATTAAATACCCCTAAATCATTCATATCATAGCCCCATTGTTCATTCTCAATACAAATGACCTGCGCCTTCCTTTATAAAATTATTTAATTCGAACTGTGAATTCTGTAGTGACCTGGAGATAAATCAAGAAACACCTTTCTGGTATCTTGGAAATACTAGACGGGCGTTTTTTTAGGAAATATATATTGTGATCAAATTCGCTTAATATCCACCAAGTCATCGCGTCAGTCGGCTGGATAATTTTTAATTATAGCATTTTCATGTAATATTTTGGTTAATATTATATTTGTATGTGCTTCAGTCTGTGGCCTTTTGGTATAATTTGATAAATCAATTATTCCATCTTGGAGATACCCAAAGAATAGAACCATCTTGAACCAACAATAAGTCATTGATATATTAGAAGTTAAATATAATATCATATAAATTTTTTATTTTGTGAGTTGAATGAACACAATAGACATGAATTGACCCAGCACACTTAGAATTTAAATTTTGACTTGAAATGGCTTTGAAAAACACGCATCTGAAGAAGTTTATAACTTCAACAGGTGTGGAAGACGAGCACAACCTATCAAAATAATATTTGCTTGACTATTAAAAAAATACAAACCCAATGAGAACCGTTCCATTATATCTCCAAGTTCATAATAATATTCCCTATTGATTTTCGGCACATTTGTTAATTTCATCTCGTCAACAATATAACACACATTATGAATTTTAATTTCTGTACATATTTGACAGTTTAATATTGTAATGTTTCAGTTCTTTCCAAATCTATTAAACACCATCAATCGCCGATATAAATAATTAAGAAAGATATCAATCATATCCCCTTTGTTAATTTTACACCTGCTTGTGCGTAGAAGAAAAGCATATCTCCACTAACAATTCTCGTTTATCAGGCAGGACCTTCAAGTTTTTCAGCAAAATCTACATTACACCCACTTCCACTAAATTTGTTTCTCCAACTCTTTGTTATGTCTTTCCAATTCTTTTTGAGCCTGGAGTTGAGCCTTCCTTTCATTGGGCAGTTTTTTCAACCGCTGTTGAATACAACCCGTCAATGCTCCAACCGCACTTAAACCAGCAAATAAAGGAATTAGAAATGGGAGAAATCTCCACTCGTCTCTCTTATTGAAATAATTTTTTCAACATTGGTTTTTGGTCATTTTATTTTAAGTGAGCCCAGTATCGTCAAGATTTTAACCTGGTTCTCCTTTTGTGAGGCAAAAACATCAATTCTTACTGCTCCTTTTCTCTGAATTATATTAACGTAATCGTACAAGGCTTTTTGATTTTGAACACAAGATGATAGTTTAATGAAGATTGGCTTTGATTAACATATACCCAGTTTGGTACTTTTGGCCCCACTCATTTATTTAACAAAAAATTAAGTGAGACTAATCATAACACACCAATTATCTGTATTAATCTGTAATTCTGTTTTCTTCCAAAAGCAAACAATATGTATCAACGTTCTTCAATCTCTCCTCTTTCAATGTATAGGGAAGTATCCACTCGATTAGACTTTATAGTTTTCCTTTTTGAGCGCTCAGGTCAAACGCATAGATTGTTATACAAACTTTTAAATGCTTGTCATATCCAAAATAGGTTCTTTAATTTCCATTACTTTCACAACACCCTTTTTGGTAAGACTTGTATGCTTCAGCAAATCATTTTTTTTTTCCCAATTAAATTTCCAATCTAAATCTCGTGGATAAAATGTTCCATCTAGAGAAACAAACGAAGTTGTTTCAACACCTTTGCATTATCACTCATGCATTATTCTATCAGTCGCAGTATACCAATCTGGCTTTTTTAAAAAATGATCCACAAGATTTATCGTGCCTTTCCTCCAGAAGCACACCAAATTCAGTGTAAGTGGTTTTTGGTTGAAGTTTAAACGTGTTGGCATCTTC
>CM068963.1:8125973-8141828 GCA_035128595.1 Eptatretus atami
TTACACTGTGTACCATGTGCATTTCCCAGGACATTTATTACTTTGGTGTTAGGTAATTAAACGTCCATTCAATTTACCGACAACGTCCCCAGGAACAAGGGCTAACTGCATATGTAACGAATATATTGAACACTTCGTGTTACTCGGTCCGTAACTCGTTGGTCCTGTGTCGTATCAAAGCCGGACGACTTGGTACCCTGTCTTCATTGCCAGCAGTTATAAAGTGGCAGTTATTGTTGAATTTATTTTAATCCCATTCTAAATTCAATTGAATAACAATAAACATTGTGGGTCAGGGTCATGTGTCCGATCAAAGAGGGGTTTGCATCAAAAGTGGGACGTCTTGGTACCCGGTCATCACTGTCAGGAGTTATAGAGTGGCAGTTCTCGTTATATCTCTTCTCTTATTAATTACGTAACACACCAGTACACAAACACCACGCAAAACTACACAAAATACACCACACAAAACAAGTCCTGGGGGGTCCTGAAAATCTCTGATTACTTCTTTCGAGTTTTTTGGTAGTCGATCTAGTCGAAAAAAAAAAAAAATTTTGAGATTTGTTCTACCTTTTATCATATTTAAAATGGCGATTTCAGTTAATACAATGGCGATTTCGATGAAACTTGGTTGTAGGTTCATACCATGACCTGTTGTGTGCAAATGAGAACCGTTGCTATGGACCCACCGTTGCCTAGCAAAGGGACTTTGAAATTTTTGAAAAATCATAAAAAATTTATTTTTCGAAAATAAAAATCGGGCCACGAGCGACTGTGGGCAGCATTCAGCCATATTGTCAAAAATTTCCACCGGATCCTATGAAAACTGTCGGAGAAGATAGACTTTGAATGAACTGTGTCGAAACAATAAAAAACGAAGTTCGTTATATCTCAGAGACTATGAGTCAGATATACATGAAACTGGTTTGGTAGGTTCAGGGTATGTCCTAGTTATGTGTGAGAAAGAACCGTTGCTATGGACCCTCTTGCCAAACCGGCCGAAAACCTCTAAATGTGGGGTATTTTAAGAAAAAACAATCTGCAGCATTAACCCTTGAAGCTAGAATCATGAATTTTCTTGTGCTTAATCTCAGGTCATTCCCCATCGAACGGGCCCATCGCGTCAGGTTCTATTGGGTAGGCGACTACACATGTCCGCCTACCTGCTTGTATATATATATGTATAATATATGATATATATATATATATATATACATTCACTGCGTCCACAAATTGTAGTAACAGGAAATGATAGGAAATAAACACCTCTCAGTTCATCATGGATTTTCGTATTCCGATATTTCCGTGAGTCCGATTTTCATTCAGGAACAGAACAATTATGATTAACCATTTTAAAATTTTCCACTCTTTCATTTAAATGCTGAAATTTATGTTTAAAAGACCATTTGAATTACATGTTCCATGCCAGTAACGGCAGGGTAAAAGTGCCCATCAAGCAGAACCGAGTCAGTGTGAACACACACCGCGCATGAGCGAAAGGCCTCGTTTAGCATTCAAACCTCATTTAGAAAGTCGTGTATTCAGTAAATTGAAAACCATAAAGAGAATGTAATCCTTCACTATGATAAATAGCTCATCATAAAGAGAATATAAAATTTCCCAAAATCTGTGTAAATATATGAAATATAAACATCGAACATAAAACACAGAAAGATGAAAACACATCAAAGTGAATGTTGAGAGCTCCATTAAAATATTTTCTCTTCCTCTGCCTGGACCAAGGTATCGATCGTGGAAACTTGCGTTCGTTCGTTAATATGCAGTGTGTGACTGTGGGTGACCATCAGGTCTTGCAGGGTCGTGCGATGCTGCTGATGCAGTGCCCCCTGTAGGTAGGACTAGGAATTTGGAATTGGGCCAGGGTGTCCAGCAATATCTCGCCTCCTCCTCATGAAGGACACCATGGGATCTTTAATATCCATCAACTAATGCAGGCAGATGGGACGCCCAGTTTAACGCCCATCCGAGAGACGGCCTGTAAAACATTGATGAATTACCACACCCGTAAAACACCAGTATGACAGTTTATAACTGGGTCGGGATTCAAACCCAGTCTCGACAGCTCAAAGGCTAGTGCGCATACCTCTAAGTTAATCCTGCCAGACCAGTCTTGGTCTGCGATTGAGGATTAATTTTTTTCGATACAAGATTGAGGCTTATGGAAGAGTGAGTTGTCAGAAGGCAAAAAGGTAACAAACAGATAGGGTGGCAGTGCGGCCATGTCTGGACTAAACAAGCAGAAGAATCAAAGAACAACGAAGAGGAGTGGAGAGAGCACTAAACTGGGTCAGGTTCATGGTGGTAGAAAAGATCGCAGTGAGGAATTTCAAGGGGAAAGGGGTGACCTGAGAAATTAGTGCACCACCTGCTTAAATGTTTGGAGGTAGGAGTGGGATTTAACAGCCTAATGAAGGCTGGTCCACAAACTTGAGGAAAAAGGGTGAAGTTGTTGAGAAAGCCTGGATTTTAAGATTTTAACCACGAGGTGGTTATTGAAAGAAAGTTGTGCATCCTGTAGTTCCTGGAGAGGGACAGAGGGCTGAGATGGTAAATGAAGCTGGAATGTAGAATTGGCAGTAAAAACAGTCACTGACCTGTTTGCAATGTGACAGCATAAGGCCTTATTCTCCTGACTGTCAAATCCCAGGAGAGCGATGCCAATAATGTTGAGAGCTTTAGCTATCACAGATTCCAGGAGAGACAAATGTGATGCTGGTGTGGCAGCATCCATTGAGCTCTGGAGAAAGGCCATGTAGGCTGAGTCATTTTGATTTTTCTCAGAATGATTTGAAATGATTGAGGATGCCCAATGGGCAGGTGGCTTTGGATGCTAGCTTTGAGACGTAGTCAGCCCGGGAGAGGTCACAAATGATGTCACTGCAATTAAGTTCAAGAGACGGAACTTTATCCAGTGACTGGCCATGGAATTGTGTGGGTTTATTTGACGATCCTTCTGGAGCGGCAGGGTGAGACCAAGATTTGCCAGGATTGAAAGACATGTTCTGTTTATCAGACCAGCACCTAATCATATCTGATCAGAAAAGAGTGATGCAGCTCGTTTCTGCCTGTCAGTGGGATGTGGTACTGTATGGCAATGTGGAGTCACTTTCATAAATGAATAGAGGATTCCCATACTATCAGAGAGGTCATTTACATAGACAAGGAACATGACGGGGCTCAATACACTGCCTTGGGACACTCCAGCCTCCACTGAGAGAGGACAGGTTTCCATCGATGCCAATGCATTGACTATGTGAGTGAAGGAAGTCAGAAAGCCAGACATGAAGGCGGCCTTGTATTGCGTGCCACAGGCAACAAGCTTGGCAAGTAGATACGAGCACGACGCCAGACTGTCGAATGTCAGAGATATATCCAGAGACAAGGTCCTGACTTCTTGTTTGAAATTTATGACCTCCCACTATTGACCTTGAGATGTGCAGCAGCATCTCCAGAGTTGAGTGACTGGGACAGAATCCAAACTGGTGGTCAGAGATCATGCTTTTTTTAAAAAGAGGAACGGCAATAATCAGCAGCAATGACTCTACTTGAAATTGGAAGGAATCTCACTGCCCTCTGTCCCTCTCCAGGAACTACAGGATGCACAACTTTCTTTCAACAACCAATCCTGATCCATTTCTGTACCATTCTTGTGGACAAAAGTGATTTCTTCATGACGTCCAGGCAGCCAGGAGGTAACCAAAGGAGGACAGGCTGAAGAGTGCAAACAGAGGACAAGCAAGAGTAGCAGAGCAGGATTTGAGAATTTGGATGCTGATGCCATCTGGATTTGTTGCTGAAGCAGGGTCTTGGACAAATGGAACTTTCTCTATTTTCTTGATTGAGAAGAACACAAAGTTTACAAGACAGTGGGTACGAAGAGATAATATGGGGACAAAGTGGGGTGTGTTGGCAACACGAGACTGAGGGAAGCGACGAGTTGAGACATTCTGCCTTAGCTCCAGCTGAGTCTGCGCCGATGTCAAACAACAGGGAGGAGGGATGGAGAGGGAGCGTACAGCAGAGACAGACTTCAGAAAGTGACATCACGACTTTGAGGAACGAGACTGGTTGGTGAATTCATTTGGAGATTTGCAAGATGACGTTTTTGTAATTTGCCTCCAAAGGTGGACACACACTTGCTGCAAGCTTTTCTGGAGTGAATCGAGTTTCCCTTTAGATCGAGTTAGCCTTCCAAGAACTCCATCTAGCTTTCAAGAAATTATGGTTTCAGTAGCATTTATTACGTCAAAAGCATTGACCAGTATGTCCATGGTGAAATGTAAAGTAGAAAAATTAAACAATGCTGTTCAGTTGAAAGGGCGACGAGATTACAGAAGGAAAATTTGGAAATAAATTGGGTGAAATGTCTGAAACTGTTTCCTTAATACCAGCCATTGAGTTCTGAACTCAGGCCAGACGTGCTTATTGGTCTTCCTTGATATTGATTATTTATTTGTATGCAGCTGGTGGCTGCCTGGCTGTGTTGCTGATGCAGTGCCCCTGTTACCAGTAAGCTAGTCCTCATTTTGCCAACCACGGAAGAATGATGGGCTGAATCAACCTTTCCTGGTGTAAATTCAACGGCAAGACAGGGGCTTAAATTCCATCCATTGGGACCATCCTCTGTGCAGAGCATTGATGCTGCCTAAGCAGTCTCCTTGGCTATTGGGCCCAATCCTGGATGGGTCACCACTCCGACACAGTATACCAGCAAGCTGGCACTCATTTTGCCGACCTCGGAAGGATGACAGGCAGAGTCAACCCCACCTGGTATTAATTCAACAGCTGAGCGGGATTTGAACTCAGGACCCTAGGATCGCCACCCTAACCATTAAGCCAACACCAGACTTCTTGACATTGTAATATGCTATGAGTTCCCTAACATAAGGAACGTCGACACAGGAGATGGCCATTAGAGGCCCATCAAAGCCATTGCTATTATCATCAACCAATGGTTGATTGTCCATTCTCTGTCCTTTTTAAATGCTGAGCATCAAGCAAGGAAGCAGCTCATACCATTTTTACAGTCTTTGGTATGACTCAGACTGGGTTCGAACCACTGACCTCCCAGACTCAGAGCAGACACTCAAACCATTATTGCCACCAAGTGTGCCCAAACCTTGTTCACATACGTTTGTTCCAAAACAATGTATTGTCGTTATGGTAACTTAGCAACCGATGTTGTTCATCTCCGTCACCAAGGAAGGCTGTATGTCGAGCATGTCTATGTGACCGTTCCACTCTCTGGCCATGAACCGATGTACCGATTATTCAAACGGGGTGCTTTTTCAGCCGATATGTTGGTATTGCGTAAAATCTGCTTAAATTAGGCTAAATTATAAAAACATGGTGGCTGCGTTATCAAACCGCACGTCATACGTCTTATGACGAGATCTCATATTGGATTTGGGTAAAACCAACACCTGTCTTCTCCACTTCCAAGGCGGCCCATAAACCGCACAAGGGATGCTGACAAATTAGCCAATTACTTACAAATCGTAATCATGTCAGGCGCCCGTACAGCACAGCAGTGATAGATGGTTTAATTACGAGGGTGCGATGTTTTGATAAACGTGCGCTTGATTAATCACAGGTAATTACTGCCAATTAATTTTCGGCAAGAGGGATAGATGGAGCAGTGCGAGAGACGTAGCTTTTCACAAATTAATGCTCCTTTCGATTGCCAAGACCAGGCTCTGCTGGCCATGCACTGAGCTTCCATCCACGGCACAAGTGAAGACGTCAAGTAATCGATGCAGGAATGTCAATTGATCTGGTAAATTTAATCTTAACCTCAGCTGCCGAGGCTGAAGTCTCGTCACCGCTCGGATAAGTAGGTCATTGAGCACTTTTTAAAAAATCACACCCATTTGTTTGGAGTCATTCCCCCTACCCTCAATTGGTTTGGACTCTCCTCCTCCTCCCTCCCCTCCTCATTGATTTGGACTCTTCCCACCCTCCACCATTGATTTGGACTGCCCCTCCTCACTCTACCACTGGTTTGGACTCACCCAAACCCATTGATTTGGACATCCCTCTCCTCCCTCTACCACTGGTTTGGACTCACCCTAACCCATTGATTTGGACATCCCTCTCCTCCCTCTACCACTGGTTTGGACTCACCCTAACCCATTGATATGGACATCCCTCTCCTCCTTCTACCACTGGTTTGGACTCACCCAAACCCATTGATTTGAACATCTCCTCTCCTCCTTCTACCACTGGTTTGGACTCACCTAACCCATTGATTTGGACATCCCTCTCCTCCTTCTACCACCGGTTTGGACTCACCCTAACCCATTGATTTGGACATCCCCTTCCACAGCCCAAAGCATTATTAATACACTCAGAAGATTTTATGGACACGCTGTGTTCCAAATTTTGACTCGTGTTTTGTATTATAAAGTGTTACAACTTGCATGTCTGTGCAGGTGTTGAAACTGTGGGGCAATTTATTTTAGATTCCATCGTTTTTTTTTATTCATAGTCGTGGCTTGAGGAGAGCTTGAAGAGTTTTTCATGCTTATGATACTACCACCACCACCCCCCCCTAATTTGTACAGTATCATGCGGGCTCTGCTAAACTCCTTCAGATGAAACACAAACTTATTTCGGAATGCTTCAATTAACCATCGTAAACTATTTCTAATTTTGCTTATAATGGGTTAATGACGAGTGAGCATTTTTTACACAAATTAATAGTCCATGTGCAAGTTTACATTATACACTAAAAAGAAATAATTTTCCATCTCACGACACTCTCATAAGTTTGAGGTTTTACTCAACAGTTTGAACTCGCTCCTCCACAACTTCCCATTCCTAACCAGAATGGAGTAAACATCAGGAATACCAGCAGCCGATGCAGGTCCCAAGCTTATCTCAACAAATGCATTTGGATGGTTATGACATAAATGGACTTGTGATGTCCTGTAAGGATGAGCATTATGTTAATATGATCTGAGGGTTTGATGTCATGTTTTAGGAGGAGCATATGATAAAAAATATGATATCTGAATATGATGAAAATATGATGATTATGATAATGACCCCATGATATCTCATTGCGATAAAGACCCCATGATATGTCATTGTGATAAAGACCCATGATATCTTATTATGATAAAGACCCCATGTATCTTCATGATGATAAAGACCCCATGATATCTCATTATGATAAAGACCCATGATATCTCATTATGATAAAGACCCATGATATTTCATTATGATAAAGACCATGATATCTCATTATGATAAAGACCCATGATATCTCATTATGATAAAGACCCCATGAATCTCATTATGATAAGACTCATGATATCTTATTATGATAAAGACCCCATGATATCTTATTATAATAAAGACCCATGATATCTCTTATGATACCCATGATATCTTAATTATGATAAGAATCCATGATATCTCATTATGATAAAGACCCATGATATCTCATTATGATAATAGACCCCATGATATCTCATTATGATAAAGATCTCATGATATTCATTATGATAAAGACCCCATGATATCTCATTATGATAACGATCTCATGATATCTCATTAATGATTAAAGACCCATGATATCTCATTATGATAAAGACCCATGATACTCATTATGATAAAAACCCCTGATATCTCATTATGATAAGACCCCATGATATCCATTTTGATAAAGATCCCATGATATCTCATTACGGTAAAGATCTCATGATGTCTCATTATGATAAGACCCCATGATATTCTCATTATGATAAAGATCCCATGATATCTCATTATGATAAAGATCTCATGATATCTCATTATGATAAAGACCCCATGATGTCTCACTATGATGAAGACCCCATTATGTTCTCATTATGATAAAATTTCATGATATCTCATTATGATGAGACCCCATGATTATCTCATTATAAAAGACCCCATGATATCTCATTAACGATAAAGACCATGATATCTCATACGATAAAGATAGCAATGATATGTAAAAATGATAAAGATCCAATGATATCTCATTACAATTCAGATGCCATGATATTTCATACAATAAAGACCCCATGATATATCATTATGAAAAGACCCCATGATTGTCATTGCAATAAAGATGCCGTGATATTGCATTATGGTAAAAATCCCATGATATCTCATGACAATTAAGATCCCATGATATCTCATTACGATGAAGACTGCATGATATCTCATTGCAATAAAGACCCCATGATATATCATTATGATAAAGATCCCATGATATCTCATTACGATAAATAGAGCATGAATGTGTAAAAATGATAAAGATCCCATGATATCTCATTACAATTCAGATCCATGATATTTCATTACAATAAAGACCCCATGATATATCATTATGAAAAGACCCCATGATATGTATTGCAAAAAGATGCCATGATATTGCATTATAGTAAAAATCCATGATATCTCATGACAATTAAGATCCCATGATATTCATTACGATGAAGACCGCATGATATCTCATTGCAATAAAGACCCCATGATATCATTATGATAAAGATCGCATGATATCTTATTAAAATAAAGACCCATGATATCTCATTGCAATAAAGACCCCATGAATATATCATTATTTATAAAGATCCCATGATATCTCATTATGATAAAGACCCCATGATATCTCATTACGATAAGATCCCATGATATCTCATTATGATAAAGATCCCTTGATATGTCATTACGATAAAGACCCCTTGATATCTCATTTTGATAAAGATCCATGATATCTCATTACGGTAAAGATCTCATGATGTCTCATTATGATAAAGACCCCATGATATCTTATTGATAAAGATCCCATGATATCTCATTTTGATAAAGATCTCATGATATCTCATTATGATAAAGACCCCATGATGTTCACTATGATGAAGACCCCATTATGTCTCATTATGATAAAAATTTCATGATATCTCATTATGATAAAGACCCCATGATATCTCATTATGATAAGACCCATGATATCTCATTATGATAAAGATCTCATGATATCTCATTATGGTAAAGACCCCATGATATCTTATTATGATATAAGACCCCATGATATCTCATTATGATAAAGACCCATGATTCCTCACTATGATAAAGATCTCATGATATCTCATTATGATAAAGACCCCATGATATCTCATTATGATAAAGACCCATGATATCTCATTATGAATAACCCCATGATATCTCATTATGATAAAGACCCATGATATCTCATTATGATAAAACGCCATGATATCTATTACGATAAAGATCTCATGATATCTCATTCTATAAAGACCCCATGATATCTCATTATGATAAAGATCTCATGATATCTCATTATGATAAAGACCCATGATATCTTATTATGATAAAGATCCAATGATATCTCATTATGATGAAGATCAATGATATCTCATTAATGTGAAGACCAATGATGTCTCACTATTGATGAAGACCCATTATGTCTTCATTATGATAAAGACCCCATGATATCTCATTACGATAAAGATCCCCATGATTCTCATTACAATAAAGATCCCATGATATGTCATTCGATGAAGACCCAATGATGTCTCATTACGATGAAGACCCCATTATGTCTCATTATGATAAAGACCCCATGATATCTCATTTCGATAAAGATCCCATGATGTCTCATTATGATGAAGCCCCCATGATGTCTCCTTATGATAAAGACCCCATTATATCTCATAACGATAAAGACCCCATGATATCTCATTACGATAAAGACCCCATGATATGTAATTATGATAAAGATCCCATGATATCTCATTACAATTCAGATGCCATGATATCTCATGATGATAAAGACCCCATGATATCTCATGATGATAAAGACCCCATGATATCTCATTACGATAAAGACCCCATGATATATCATTATGATAAAGATCCCATGATATCTTATTACAATAAAGATCCCTTGATATATCATTTCAATAAAGATAGCATGATATCTCATTACGATAAAGATCCCATGATATCTCATTACAATAAAGATCTCATGATATCTCATTATGATAAATATCCCATGATATCTTATGACATAAAGATCCCATGATATCTTATGACAATAAAGATCTCATGATATCTCATTACGATAAAGATCCCATGATATCTCATTACGATAAATATCCCTTGATATCTCATTACGATAAAGATCCCATGATATCTCATTTGAAACACAAAACTTGTTTCGGAAATGCTTCAATTAACATCGTAAACTATTGGCTTAATTTTGCTTATAATGGGCGTTAATTGATCGAGTGAGCCCATTTTTTTAACAAATTAATAGTGCCATGTGGCAAGTTTACATTATACACTGAAAAAATAAAATTTTCCATCTCACGACACTCTTCATTAAGTTTGAGGTTTTTACTCAACAGTTTAACTCGGCCGATTCCTAACCCAGATGAATAAACATCAGGAATACAAGCAGCCGATGCAGGTCCCAAGCTTATCTCAACAAATGGCATTTGGATGGTTATGACATTTTTTAAAATGGACTTTGTTTTTTTTTGGATGTTTTTTTCCCCTGTAAGGAGAGCATTATGTTAATATGATCTGAGGGGTTTGATGTCATGTTTTAGGGGGAGCATATATAAAAAATATGATATCTGATATGATGAAAAATATGATGATTATGATTAATGACCCCATGGTATTCTCATTGCGATAAAGACCCCAGATTATGTCATTGTGATAAAGGACCATGATATCTTATTAGCATAAAGGACACCATGATATCTCATGATGATAAAGACCCCATGATATCTCATATTATGATAAAAGACCCCATGATATCTCTTTATGATAAAGACCCCATAATCTCATTATGATAAAGATCTCATGATATCTCATTATGATAAAGACCCCATGATATCTCATTATGTGATAAAGACCCCATTGATATCTCAATATATGATAAAGACCTCATGATATCTTATTATGATTAAAGGACCCATGATATTCTATTAAATAAAGACCCATGATATACTCATTATGAAGTACCCATGATATTCTCATTGCATGATAAAGATCCTGGATATTGCATTATGGATAAAATCCCATGATATCTCAATTGAAAATTAAGATCCCATGATATTCTCATTCGATGATAAAGACCCATTGATATCTCATGATGATAAAGACCCATCTATTCCATTGATACCAGATATCATTATGATAAAGACCCATGATATCTCATTAGATAAAATCTAGCATATCGTTATGATAAATACCATGTTATAATAGATACCCCATGATATCTCATTATGATTAGAAGACCCTGATATTGTATTACAGATAAAGACCCCATGTATATCATTATGATAAAGACCCCATGACTCATTGATCCCTGATTCCATAATGATAAAGATGCCATGATTATGCTCATTATGATAAACCCCAGATATCTCTACAATGATAAAGATCCCATGATATCTCATTATGATAAGACCCATGAATAATCTCATTATGATAAAGACCCATGATATACTCATTATGATAAGATCTCATGATATCTTATTATGATAAAGACCCCATGATATCTCATTGCAATAAAGGACCCCATGATATATCATTATTGATAAAGATTACCCATGATATCTCATTATTGATAAAGACCCAATACTCATTGATAAAGCATATATCTCATTCATAAAAATCCCCATGATATCTCATTAAAGGACCCTGATAAATTTGATTCATTTTGATAACCCGAATCTCATTCTGATAAAAGACCCATGATATCTCATTACGGTAAAGATCTCATGATATCTTCATTATGATAAAACCCCATGATATCTTATTATTGATTAAAATCCCATGATATCATCATTTGCATAAAAGATCCCATGATAATCTCATTTCGATAAAGACCCCAATGATGTCTCATATTACGATGAAGACCCCATTATTGTCTCATTATGATAAAGATCATAATCTCATAGTAAACAATCCATTATAGCCCATGATCTCATTATCGATAAGATCCCATTGATTGTCTCATTATGGTGAAGAGCCCCCATGATGTTCTTTATGATAAAGACCCCATGATATCTCATATACGATAAAGACCCCATTAATGTCATACGAAGACCCGTTTATTATGATAAAGATCTCATGATATTCATATATCAATCAGACGCCAGATATTCTCATTGATGATAAAGAACCCCATGATATCTCATTATTCGATAAAGACCCCATTGAATATATCACTTATGATAAAGACCATGATATCTTAATTATGCAATAAAGATCCCATTGATATCATCATTTCGAATAAAGATACATGATATCCATTCTGATAAAGACCCCATGATATTCTCATTAGATAAAGATCTCATGATCATATCATAAGCCGTCTAGTATGATAAGATCAATATATCTTCATATGATGATCCTTCTCAAATAGACCATAGATCTCCATATGAAACCTCTATTGCAATGTCTCATTATCGATAAAGACCCATGATATCTCATTACGATAAAGAGTCCATTGATATCTCATTACGATAAGATCCCATGATATTCATTCATAAGCATAGCATTTACGATAGACCCCTGTATGATCTCATTATGATAAAGACCCCTGATAATTCTCATTTACGATAAAGACCCATGATGCTCCTCATTATGATAAGCACCCCATGATCTTATAAGACCATCATCTCATAAGATAAAGACCCAGTGATATCTTATGCTAAAAGACCCCATTATATGCTAATTATGATAAAGATCCATTGATATCTCATCATTCAGATAAGCCCATGATATCTCATTATGATAAAGACCCATGATATCTCATGATGATTAAAGACCCCAGATATCTCAGTCGATGATAAAAGACCCATGATATCTCATTATGATAAAGATCCCATGATACTTATTACAATAAGTCCTTGATATATCATTTCAATAAAGATAGCATGATTATCTCATATACGATAAAGCATCCCATGATATTCTTACAATAAAGATTCTCCATGATATCTTCATATGATAAATATCCCATTGATATCTTATGACATAAAGATCCCATGATATCTTATGACAATAAAGATCTCATGATATCTCATTTACGATAAAGATCCCATTGATATCTCATTACGATAAATATCCCTTGATATCTCATTACGAATAAAGATCCCATGCATATCTCATTAGATAAAGAGTCCCTTGATATCTCATTACGATAAAGATTCATGATATCTCATTATGATAAAGACCCTGATATCTCATATGATAAATCCCATGGATATCTTTATGACAATAAAGACCCCATTATATCTCATTATGATAAAGATCCATTGATATCATCATTACGTAAGAATTACATACGTAGACCCCCCATATATCTCATTACGATAAAGACCCCCATGATCATCTCATTATGATAAGATCCCATGATATCTTATGAAATTAAAGACCCATATTATCTCATTATGCATAAAGACCCTTGATATCTCATTACGATTAAAGGACCCCAATGATATCTCATTATGTAAAGACCCATTGATATCTCCATTACGGAATAAAGATAGCCATGATATGTAATAAGTGAAAAAATCCTCATGATATCCTCCTTAACAATTCAGATGCCATGATATTTCATGACAATAAAGATGTCGATTCCAATCAAATGAAATATCTATTCAATCATGATTCATTCTTATAAAAGACCCATGATTGTCATTGCCCAAAAAGATGCCATTGATAATCCGCATTTACGATAAAAAATCCCATGTATCTTCATGACAATAGGATCTCATGATATCTCATGATGAATAAAATCCCTTGATATCTCATACGATAAAGATCTCATATCTCAATTTTGATAAAGGACCCCATGAGTTATCTCATTATGATAAAAATCCCATGATAATCTTATGACAATAAAGGACCCCATTATATCTCATTATGATAAAGACCCTGATATCTCATTCGATAAAGACCCCATGATATCTCATATGATTAAAGACCCCATGATATCTCATTACGATAAGGACCCATATATCTCATTACAAGACCCATATCCATACGATAAAAGAGCATATAGTAAAAATGATTAAAGACCAGAACAACAATCAGATGCCATTCATTTTACCAATAAGACCCATATATCTCATTGTAAAATATCCCACATGCATATTTCATATGCAATAAATGCCATGATATCATGATATAAGCCAGATATTCATTATTGATAAAAATCCCACGATATCGTTTACAATAAAGATCCACAGATATCTCATTACGATGAAGACCCATGATATCTCATTGCGCAATAAAGACCCCATGATATATCATATGATTAAAGATCCCATTATCTTATTAAAATAAAGGACCCCATTGATATCTCATTGAAAATAAAGACCCCATGATATTATCATTATTATAAAGATCCCATGATATCTTCATTGCAGTAAATAGCTTGATATCTCTTACATATAAATCCCATATATCTCATTATGATTAAACGTATCTCATCGATAAAACCTGATATCTCATTACGATAAAGACCCCATGATATCTCATTTACGATGAAGACCCCCATGATGTCTCATTATGATAAAACCAGTTCAACAAAACCCATGTATCATCCTTCCATATCTATAGATAAATCCAGAATCCATTACCCATGATATCTCATATGATAAAGATCCATGATATTCTCATTATTGATAAAGATTCCCATGATATCTCATGACGATAAAGACCCCATGATATTGTTGTGGGCGGGTATCGCTGCCGAGTATTGAGCCGATAGTTGGAGCAAGCAGAGTCGACTCCACCGAACACCCCGGAATTGAATCGTTACCGCTCGGAATAAACTCCAAGGTACGGTCCCTTACCAGGATCGATGAATCGTCAATAATCAGCCACTGGTACAGGTTATTTGCCAATCTTCAAAATACCTAGAGGAACCCACGTTGGCAAGGCTACCGAGGAATCCACACCCATCGACGAGCTCGAGCGGAACGAAGCCGTGAGCCGTGTGTTGAACCGTGCGTAACCCGAGCGGATGGTTACCGCGCGTCTGTCGCGTCCAAATGTACAACTACGGTGGCAACGGCCTTTTATCACCCAACACGCACCGTGCTAAACCAATGAAGGAAAGACAAAAGACGAGCTGAAACATTCAACAATAGGGGTATTATTTACAATAGGTGGGGATGAACACATAAAGGGCAGAGTTAAACCAATATAAAGGATGCCGAAATAATGTACAGCAAAAAGCACTTCAACAGTTCTACTTAAAGACGGGCCCACAGGACCACGACACGCACACACAAAATAAATGACTCAATGCGTCTTTATTCGGCTCTCAGCCGTGGAGGATAGTTCTGGTGGGAGTCAGGACGGCTGGCTACCTGGCCGCCGAGCGCGCGGCTGGGGGGGACACCAGGCCCTCCCGGAGCTCAGTCCCAGAAGACGACCAGGCAGCCAGACGCAGACCAGCGCCAGGCGACGAGATGAGGCCAGACCAGCGTCGAGCAGACCAGACCAGCGGTCGAGCAGACCAGACCAGGTCGCAGAGATGCGACGAGAACCAGACCAGCGCCAGCGAGATGGACCAGCCAGCGTCGAGCAGACAGAGAACCAGGCCACGCCAGCGCGAGATTGAGATCGAAGCAGCGACAGGACGAGACCAGAGGAGCATGACAAGCAGCGACACGAGACCAGCAGCTGCGACACCGTGCCGTCCCGTCTATCTCTTCTTGCTGGTCCAACCACCACCTTTCTTTCTCAGTGGAGGGGCCTCTTCTCTCTGCCACTTGCCTCCTCATCTGGTCGACTTCATCGCGC
>CM068963.1:8141853-8156965 GCA_035128595.1 Eptatretus atami
CATATTCATCGAATAAGATACATGATATCATATGAAAGTCCTTGATATCTCATTACGATAAAATCATCATGATATCTCATTATGATAAAGACCCTGATATTCTCATATGATAAGATCCCATGGATATCTTATGACAATAAAGACCCCATTATATCTCATTATGATAACAGAATCACATTATAGCTATATCTCATTACGATAAAGACCCCCCATATATCTCATTACAGATAAAGACCCCATGATATCTCATTATGTAAGATCCCATGAGTATCTTATGAAAATAAAGACCCATATATCTCATTAGTGTAACCCCTTGATCTCTCATTAAAGGACCCCATTGATATCTCATTAGATAAAGACCCACATGATATCTCATTATGATAAAGAAGCGTAGAAAATCCCATGATATCTCCTTCAATTACAACTCATGATATGTATGACATGTATAAAGATGTCATGATATTTCCTTACATATTAAGATCCTATTTCAGATGATCAATGCCCATGATTCATATCATATAAAAGACCCATGATATTCATTGCAAAAAGATGCCATTGATAATCGCATTTACGATAAAAATCCCATGATATCTCATGACAATAAGATCTCATGATATCTCATGATGATAAAATCCCTTGATATCTCATTACGATAAAGATCTCATAATCTCATTTGATAAAGACCCCATGATTATCTCATTATGATAAAGATCCCATGATTAATCTTATTGACAATAAAGGAACCCCATTATTATCTCATTATGATAAATACCCTGATATCTCATTTCGATAAAGACCCCATGATATCTCATATGATTAAAGACCCCATGATATCTTCATTACGATAAAGACCCCATATATCTCATTCATAAAGACATATGGCATATACCGTAAAATGTAAGCACATGATCTATTGTAAATGATAAGATCCATGATATCTCATTCGAATCAATGCCAGATATCTCATACCCCAATAAAGACCATGAATATCTATACCCATGCATATGTCATGAAAAGATGCCATGATTATATGCATTTATGATTAAAAGATCCCATTCGATATCGTCATGGACAATTAAGATCACAGATATCTCATTACGATGAAGGACCCCATTGATATCTCATTGCGCAATAAAGACCCATGATATATCATTATGATAAAGATCCCATGTATCTTATAAAATAAAGGACCCCATTGATATCTCATTGAAATAAAGACCCCATGATATTATCTTATTATAAAGATCCCATGATATCTTATTGCAGTAAAGATAGCTTGATATCTCTTACCAATAAAGATCCCATATATCTCATTATGATTAAAGTCCCTTGATATCTCATTACGATAAAACTGATCCTTCAAAGCCCATGATATCTCATTTACGATGAAGACCCCCATGCATGTCTCATTATGATAAAACCCATGAATAACGATAAGACCCATGTATCTATAAGCTAACCCATATAATTAGATAACCCATGATCTCTTAATAGATCCCATGATATCTCAATATGATAAAGATCCCATGATATCTCATTATTGTAAAGATCCCATGATATCTCATGACGATAAAGACCCCATGATATGTTGTGGGCGGCGTATCGCTGCCGAGTATGCACCGATAGTTGAGCAGCAGAGTCGAACTCCACCGAACACCCCGGAATTTTGAGATCGTTTACCTCGGAATAACTCCGAAGGTACGGTCCCTTACAGGATCGGGAATCGTCATAAGTCAGCCCACGTGGTACAGGGTTATTTGCCAACTTCCAAAATACCTAGAGAACCCACTTGGCGAGAGCTACCGAGGAATCCACAAACCCTCGACGAGCTCAGCGGACGAAGCCGTGAGCCGTGTTTGAACCTGCGTAACCCGAGCGGATGGTTACCGCGGTCTGTCGCGTCCAAATGTACAACTACGGTGGCAACGGCCTTGTTTAATCACCCAACACGCCACCGTGCTAAACCAATGAAGGAAAGGACAAAGACGAGCTGAACATTCAAACAATAGGGTATTATTTACAATAGGTGGGAGAGAACACATAAAGGGCAGAGTTAAACCAACTATAAAGGATGCCCAATAATGTACAGCAAAAAGCACTATCCAGTTCCTACTTAAAGACGGGCCACACAGGACCACACACGCACACACAAAATAAATGACCTCAATGGTCTTTATTCGCTCTCAGCCGTGGAGGATGTTTGGTGGGAGTCAGGACGGCTGGCTACCTGGCACCCGAGCGCGCGGCTGGGGGGCGGGACATCCAGCCCTCCCGGAGCTCCAGCCCAGAAGACGACCAGGCAGCCAGACGCGAGACCAGCGCCAGGCGACGAGATGAGGCCAGACCAGCGTCGAGCAGACCAGAACCAGCTGTCGACAGACCAGACCAGGTCGCAGAGATGCGATCGAGAACCAGGACCAGCGCCAGCGGGATGGACCAGACCAGCGTCGAGCAGACCAGAGAACCAGGCCACGCAGCGAGCGAGATTGAGATCAAGAGCAGCGACAGACGAGAACCAGAGGAGCGAATGACAAGCAGCGACACGAGCACCAGCAGCTGCGGACACCGTGCCGTCCCGTCTATCTCTTCTGCTGGTCCAGACCACCACCTTTCTTCTCAGGTGGAGGCCTCTTCTCTCTGCCACTTGCCTCCTCATCTGGTCGACTCATCGCGCGATTCCCTGGCCGTCCTTCCATTGGACAGGCCCACGGTAGGCGGGCAACCCCCACTCTTGCTGGGCGTAGTCCCGAGAGGAGGCGTTTTGTGCTCCCCAACTCCTCACCTCTGGCCACATGCGTAATGGCCGTCGGGTCGAGGAAGCGAGGTGAAGGCGTGTTGTTGTTATCGTTGATGTAAAAATAAAAGAAACCCTGACTAAAAAAGTAAATTCGCAGCACACATGTAATTTCCCAAATTAGACACAGTAGGCGCCCTAACTAGAAACGTACACTTATCGAAATAACTAAGTATGAGATGGCTGTCTGTCTGTGTGCACAAGGCTTTAAGATTCGTAACAATATTCAGTATGAAAAGTACCCCATTGATAGCTCATGTGCAATTAAAGATGCTTGATATCGCATTACATAAAAATCCCCATGATATTCTCATTTCGATTAAGATCCCATGATATCTCATTACGATAAAGGACCCCATTATATTCACATACATTAGATCCATGATAATCTCATTACGATAAAGACCCCATGATATCTATTACGATAAAGACCCCATTATATCTCATTATGATGAAGACCACATTGCCATCTCCATTTTAATAAAAGATCCCATGATAATCTCATTTCGGTAAATATCCCAAGATATCTCATTACAATAAGATGCCATGAATCTCATGATTGATAAAGAGCCCATATATTCATTATGATAAAGATCCCCGCGATTCGTTTACAATTAAAAGATCACACGATGTCTCATTTTACGATAAAGCGACTCCTTGATATCTCATTACAACAAAGATCCATGATATTCATAGCTAAAACCATCATAATCGAGATAAAGACCCCTGATATTCTCATTACAGCCCATGCTATTATTACGTAACCCCCATTATATCTCATTATGATGAAGACCACATCCATCTCATTTTAATAAAGATCATGATATCTCATTTCGGTAAATATCCAAGATATTCATTACAATTAAAGATGCCATTGATATCTCATGATGTATAAAGACCCATGATATATCATTATTGATAAAGATCCGCGATAATCGTTTTACAATAAAGAATCACACGATGTCTCATTTGCGATAAAAGACTCCTTGATATCTCATTACAACAAAGATCCCACGATACTTATACATTAAAGACCCATTGACTATCTCATGATGATAAAGACCCCATATATTCATATGAAAAGACCCATGATATATTCATTATGATAAATCCCATGATATCTCATTATGATAAAGATCACCTTGAATCCCATTTCAATAAAGATCCTTGATATCTCATTTCAAAAAAAGATCCCTTGATATCTCATTACAATAAAGATCCCATGATATATAAATGCAGTTTAGATCCCATATATCTCATTATTGATTAAACATCCCATAATATCCATTATGGAGAAGACCCCATGATATTCTACCGGTCTAAAGTTTTAGAAACACCCCCATTTTTCAGTTTTTTACTGAAATTAAGCATTCAAGCAGTGAAGAACCTAAAAGGTCAGAGGGTAACCAGTAAAAAAAGTCGTTACCCAAAAGAAATATAATTCGGTCTACAAAGCCTTTTGCGCTAGTGCAATGCAGCTGCTGCCATGAGTAAATTAATTGAAATGAAGAATTCTACAGGTTCCCAACTTTGTTGATAGTTCAACTTTCAAAAACAGTTGGAAACAGACTTGGTGTAACCTGAGCATACAATATGTGCAAGTAGTATAGTACTAATGTGAAAGTAACAAGAAAAGAGACCCTTTACCTAAGGCGTTGGAAGCAAACTTGTTATAGTACGAATCTGTGTTATAAAAGCAGCTGTTTGCGCTAAGGAAGAAATTAAGTCTAAAGTTGATAAGAAACAATGTTTTTCCTAATGGGCGTTACCCAACCCTTTGTTTAGTTACATCTTTCTATAAAGCATTACAAGTGCTACACCTGAAGCATTATTTGGAACATACTGCACTGCAGGAAAGAGTATATTGTCTAATCATAATGGTGAGAAAAAGACAATAACAAGAGGAAGACAGACAGACCATTATAACCCTTTAAAAGTGTCGTTCTTTCCTTAAGAGAAATTGCAAAGACTTTGTTGATAGTTACAAAACTCTCTGTCTGTATAAAAGCAGTGTTGGAACAGACTGTGTTGCTACACCCTCTGAGCATTATTTGACAATACTTGCCACTGCAGGAAGTAGTATATTGCTATCATAATGTGAAAAAAGGACAATTACAAAGAAGGACAGACAGACCATTATAATCCTTAAAAGTGTCGTTCTTTCCTGTAAGAGAAATTGCAAGGAAGCCAAGGGTGTCAGTGGTACAGTTTCCTACCACCACTCAAAAGGCACTTGGGAAAACTGGAGGAAACTCTGACAGGAAAGTCTGGCAGACTAAAACCACAACACATCAGAGGCAAGTTTCTGAGAGTCAACAGCTTGCGTTGCATAGGCGGCTCACAGGACAGCAGCTTCAGACCCAGCTTAACACTGGTCGAAGTAAGGAAGTCTCAGTTTCAACTGTGAAGAGAAGAAACTTCGAGCTGCAGGTTTGACAGGTCGAGGTGGCAGTAAAAGCCATTGCTAAGATGGCAAAATAAGAAAGAGGCTTGTCTGGGTCATTGAAGCACCACACAGTGGGACTACTGAAACTGGAAGAGGTCTCTATGGACCGGATGAATCAAAATTTGAAATCTCGGCTTCATCCACGCAGGTTTTTGTACGCCATCGAGTATGCGAAAGGATGGTTCCTCAGTGTGTGACACCACTGTTCAAACATGGAGGTGGAAGCATGCATGATCTTGGAGCTGCTTTTGCTGGATCCAGAGTCGGGTGACTTGCACAGAGTGACTGGCATCCTGACCAAAAGGCTACCACAGCATTTGCAGCGCCATGCATACCCTCTGGTCTTCGCTAGTTGGTGAGGTGGTTCATCCTACAGCAAAGATAACGACCCAAAATATACCTTCCAGGCTATGTCACAACACCTTAGAATAAAGAACAAGACGGGTAGGCTTCAAATCATGGAATGGCCAGCACAGTCTCCAGACTTAAACCCCATCGAGTTGGTTTGTGGATGAACTGGACAGAAGGGTGAAAGAAAAAAGCAACTAAAGCTGCAACACATTTGTGGGAACTTCTGCAACAGTGTTGGGAAAGAACTTTCCTAACAATATTTTGATTTCCATGAAAAAGAATGCCACGGTATGTTCGGCTTTATATCTTGCCAACAAGTGGCTACTTTGTTAGTCAAAAAATTTAGATGTAAATTTTGTTCAACAAAAACGATTCCATTGATTTCTTTTTTATCTTGCAATTGTTTATTTTGTTCTATGCTGTAATTTCAGAGAAATTGAAACATTAACTGCTTAAATTTCAGTAAAAACTGGAAAAATGGGGGTGTATTAAAACTCCTGACCGGATAGAGTATCTCATTATGCGTGAAGATACCATTATATATCTCATACGATAAAGATCCCATGATATCTCGTTACGATAAAGATAACAGGATGTCTCATTACAATAAAGATCCCACAATATCTCATTACGATAAGGACGCCCATGATATCTCATTACGATAAAGATCCCATTATATATCATTACAATAAAGACCCTATGCTACCTCATTATGATAAAGATCCCATGATGGTCTCATTAATATGAAGATACCATGATATCTCATGATGATAAAGGACCCCATATATCCTTAATTCGAAAAAGACCCCATCATAATCTCATTGACGATAAAGATCCCATGATAATTCATTACGATGAAGATCCCGACTGGATTCTCATTAAAGATGAAATCCATGATATCTCATGACGATAAAGACCCATGATATCTTATTTTGAAAAGACCCCCATGATATCTCATTACGATAAAGATCCCATGATAATTCATACGATGAAGATCCCATGATGTCTCATTAAGATGAGATACCATGATATTCATGACGATAAAGACCCCATGATATCTTATTTTGAAAAAGACCCCATGATATCTCAATTACGATAAAGATCCCATTGATAATTCCATTATGACAAGATCACACAATTGTACTCATTGACGATAAATATCCCACAATATTCTCAACACGATAAATGATCCCATGTATATATATGCAATGAAGATCCCATTGATATCTCATTATGATAAAGATATCCATATTTTTGCTGGTCTTACTTTCTTGTCTCACTCAACTATTATAGCACCGGGCTAGCTTTAATCTATCTCTTTTCCTGGCCAAACAAAACATTATATACTTTTCACATTACATTTTCTTACTCCCATATTGTCAATCTTCACTTTATTCCTCTTTTCCGTACTTCTCTAGGCCAGTTCTTTTATTTAAGGCTTGGGCCTTGATGGAGGAATTTAGTCTGTGCCTGTAGCCTACAACATTAAATATAAAAAATATAAATGATGTCTCTACAATGAAGATCCCACGTTATCTCATTACCGATAAAGATCCCATGATATCTTATCCGGTCTCAGGCAACGTGTTCGCCCGCTTCGCAGCCGCTTCATCAGGCCCAATGAAACCCGAGCTCCTCGCACGTGTCCGTTTATTATGATATGACCACACATTCTGGTCACGTGGCTGGCGCTCGCGTTCATATGGAGGAATGCTTTTTTAATCCATTTATTTTGCAAACAAGCAATAGAACAACGGTCAATCACATCAATGGAGGGTGCTGTCCTGCTCTTTTTTTTTAGAAACACGTGATCTGGTGTTTGTGTGGTGAAGCTCCTAAAGTGCAACAGCATTTGAATGGCACTTTTGTTTGTTTTTGGCTTGCGTTTCCAGGGCACGAAACACAGCTGGTTAGGAATGCCAGTGTCAACTCTGCGTAAGCTGAGGGGAGGACAAGAGGCCTATGTCGAGGGAATCTCTGTGAGGTATAGAACCACACCTGTGGATGAGTGATTCTTGTCCTGCCTAAAGGGGCTGTCACACCTTTGACGTTTAGCCAGCGTTATGGCAAGGTCTCAAAATGTATGTTAAAACGCTGGCGTACGCTGAACTATTGATGTTTTTTAAGTTTTTGGCGTTATAATAACGTGTTGGACGTTGCATAACGTATTAAAACATACACAGAACGTTTAATCACATATAGATAACTTGCATACCAACGAATGACTGAGCGTGTTGTCGGCGTTCACAACTATGCCCAACGATAGTCTAACTTATGGCATAGCGCGGCAGCGTATCTGCGACGATTTTTTCACGTGTCTTAGGGGCTATTCATAGGCTGCGGCTCGACGATTCAAATCATAACCGCATTAACATTCGAAAGTGTGAAGCCGCTGCACACCTTTGACGTTTAGCCAGCGTATGCCGACGATAAAAATTTGCCGAAACCAAGGGGCTTGCCACACGTCGAATACGTATGGGTAAGTTTTGTATACGTCGTAGTTTTCTGGCATAACTCGTTACGTCGAGAAATTTTCAGCATGTGAAAATTTTCGACGTACTCGACGTATGACACACGTTCGCATATGCTGGCATAAGTTGTCAGGCATCGCTACGCGATCGTTGACACACGTCGACACACGTTACTTGTTACTTACTCAAAGTCGAAACTACGTCGAGGTTAATGGTTAGCGTCAGCGTTCCAGACTCCCTGGTTTTTTATTGATTTATTTTTTTCTTCGGTATGATGGTGATGTTAAACACTTCGATTTCTAGTGCGTATATTTAAATCGTGAGCGGCAAGCCTATTAATTATATTATCTTATAACCGCACTAGAAGAAATCGAAGTGTTAACATCACGTCATACCGAAGAAAAAAAAAAACAGGAGTCTGGAACCTGAGCTAACCATTACCTTACGTTGTTTCGAACTTATTGAGTACCTTACAAGTAAGGTCACGTGTGTCAACGATCGCGTAACGTGCCTACAACACGTTACTCATAGGTAGAAATAAGTTCGGGTATGCTAACATTACCTCGACGTGTTTTGACTTATTGAGTAACTGACAAGTAACGTGTGTCGACGTGTGTCAACAATCGTGTTAACGTGCCTACAACTTATGCCAGCATTATGCCGGAACGTGTGAGTCATACCGCTGGCATTACGTCGGGAAATTCAAGCATGGAAAAATTTGTCTAACACCTCGCCGTACAAAGACTATGCAGCGTAACTACGGAGAAAAAAAAAGCCAGCGTTACTACGACGTATGCCAGCTGGCTCTTAACGTATACAAACTTCCATAGTGATTCGACATGTGCCGGCGTTTTATGCCAAATTTGCATAAGTCAGGCAATATGCTGCTAATCTCAAGTGTGACAGGGCCTTCACAGGGGAATTCCGCATTCTCATCCAAGCCTCATTCCTCGGTGTGTGCTGTTGGAGTAGAGGCGGTTAGGACTCTGATAAGGAATCCGAAGTGAAGGCCCGCTGGGGCCGGTTACTTTTGACCGGCTGTCCCTGGACTGCTGATCCACCAAGCTCTTGAGTTGGATATCAGGGTGTTAACTATTCCTAATGCTGAGCCCACCAATCAACTGTGATTCCACTTCTGTTTGTGCGAAAACACAGCTGGCGTGAACCATTTGAATGGGGTAAAATCCTGAGATCTGATGCATCCATGCTGAACTAACTACTTCAAGCTGCGTGAAATGCTGTGCTGGCATGTTGCATGCAGGTCCTGGCTCTGTTTTGAAACCACAGGCACATCTCAACTGACCGGCAAAGTACCTTGTTGTCCCTCTCTGGAAAGGGGAGGGTGATTGCCAGCCTGCAACAACTTACCGAGGGGTGACGCTACTCTCAGTGCTGGGCAAGGTCTTTGCTCAAGATTATCTTGATGGGGCTATACCGCCACATCTCGCTCGCGCGGCCAGCACCAGCGTCCAGAGCAGTCAGGCTTTACACCAAAGAAGCTCAACAATTGACCTTATCCTTGCTCTCCAGGTCCTCACCTGAACGCAAGTCGAGGAGTTCGGCATGGCTGATCACAACCTATGTTGATCTCTGCAAAACATTTGATCAATGATCGGATGCCCCTTGAGGACTTCATTGGTCTTTGTGGTGGGTGCCACCAAAGTTGATCCTCTGATTTCTGAAATTATATCATCTTGTACAGAGAGTGCTGTGAGGTGTCTGTGGTTCCATCTCCAATTTATCCAGTTGTGCTGGAGTCGTCGGTGGTGCGTATTGGCCCCCACACGGTGCATCACTTGAATGTCAACATCTCCGACCTTGATTTGCCAGATTATGCAGTCATCCTTGCGGAAATGATGGATATCCTGTGGCAGGCCATCGAGGCACTGAATGAGCGTATTGGTCCGCCTGGGACTTATGGGTTTCCTGGTCAAAACTAAGATCAGTTTCAATGGACATATTGGATCTGCCATCTGGTCGAGTGTTAACTAGTTTGTGCTGAGGTATGTTGAGCAGTCAGAGAGATTCCTTAACGCTTAGCGTGATATTTCATGTCTTCCGCAGAGTTGTGAACGAGGTGACATGGCATCGTCTGTGTTGGACCATCGCGGATCATTGCGTCTTCAATCTCGATGATAGGGTGTGCGTGCTGTCGGCATTCTAAGGCGGAGGACGAAAGTACTAATGGCCTTGTTGCCTCCATTCTTGCTCTATGGATGTGGACTTGGACTCTGACAAAGGATCTGAGAGGAAGACTCACTCCCTTCGTACCAGTCTCTTCGGAGAATCCTTGGCTATCGCTGTTCAGATGTGTCCAATGAGCAGTTGCTTGAGAGAGAGAAGACTCAAATGAGATTTGTTACCTGTGTAGTCCTGCCACATCAGCTTGGCTGTATGGGACATGTGGCTCGGTTTGCTGAGCTGATCCTTGCTCACCAGATCGTCTAGCATGAGGGTGAGCACTCTTGAATGGAGAAGGCCAACGAGTCGTCACGGCCTCGTGGTCAGCAGTTTATCTCAAGGAGATGGGGTTGGCCCAGGCACTGCCTGGGGATGGTTTACACGGAGGCGCGCGATTCCCTGGCCGTCCTCCATTGGACAGGCCCACGGTAGGCGGGGCAACTCCCACTCTTCTGGGCGTAGTCCCGAGAGGAGGCGTTTGTGGCTCCGCCCAACTCCTCACCTCTGGCCACATGCGTAATGGCGTCGGGTCGAGGAAGCGAGGTGAAGGCGTGTTGTTGTTATCGTTGATGTAAAAATAAAAGAAAACCCTGACTAAAAAAGTAATTCGCAGCACACATGTAATTCCCATTAGACACAGGTAGGGGGCCCTAACTAGAAACGTACACTTATCGAAATAACTAAGGTATGAGGATGGCTGTCTGTCTGTGTGCACAAGGCTTTAAGATTCGTAACAATATTTCAGTATGAAAAGACCCCATGATATCTCATTGCAATAAAGATGCCTTGATATCGCATTACGATAAAAATCCCATGATATCTCATTACGATTAAGATCCCATGATATCTCATTACGATAAAGACCCCATTATATCACATTACGATTAAGATCCCATGATATCTCATTACGATAAAGACCCCCATGATATCCATAATCGAGATATCAATGGGGTCTTGATCATAATGAGATATCAGGGATCTTTTTCATAAATGAGATATCAGGGTATCATAATGAGATATCATGGGTCTTTATTATAATAATGATATCATGGGGTCCTTTCATCATAATAGATATATGAGTCTTTATCATAATGAGATTATCATGGGAAGTCTATACTCATATAGATATCATGGTCTTTATTGATAATGAGATATCAAGAGGATCTTTTTTGCAAATGAGATATCAAGGGTTTTGTGGAATCAGTTTATCATAATGACGATATCATGGATCTTATCATAATGATGATATCATGGGTCTTTATCATCATGAGATATCATGGGTCCTATCATAATAGATATCATGGGGTCTTTAATCACGAATGACATCTCATGGGGTCTTTTAATCGCAATGAGGATACCATGGGGTTCATTATCATAATCATCATATTTCATCATATTCAGATATCATATTTTTATCATATGCTCCTCACTAAAACATGACATCAAACCGCCCAGAAATCATATTAAACATAATGCTCATCCTTACAGGAGCATCAACAAGTCCATTTAAATGTCATATACCACCAAATGCATTTGTTGAGCATTAAAGCTTGGGACCTGCATCGCTGCTGGTATTCCTGATGTTTACCTCATTCTGGTTAGGAATCGGGCCGAGTTCAAACTGTTGAGTAAAACCTCAACTATGAGAGTGTCGTGAGATGGAAAATTTTATTCTTTTTCAGTGTATAATGTAAAACTTGCAACATGGAACACTATTATTTGTGTAAGAAAAAGCTCACTCGATCATTAAACCCCAATTATAAGCAAATTAGCAATAGTTTACGATGGTTAATTGAAGCATTCCCGAAACAAGTTTGTGTTTTCATCTGAAGGAGTTTAGCAGAGCCCGCATGAATAGCGTACAACATTAGGGGGGGGGGGGGGTGTTGGTGGAGTAATCATAAAGCATGAAAACTCCTCAGCTCTTCCTCAAGCCACGACTATGAATACAAAAAAACGAAAGGAATCTAAAAACAGAATGCCCACAGTTTCAACACCTGCCAGACATGCAAGTTTAACACTTTATAATACAAAACACAAGTCAAAATTTTGGAACACAGCGTGTCCATAAAATCTTCTTTGGTGTATTAATAATGCTTTGGGCTGTGGGAAGGGGGAATGTCAAACCTCAATGGGTTAGGGTGAGTCCAAACCAGTGGTAGGAGGAGGAGAGGGTGTCCAAATCAACTGGGTTAGGGTGATCCCAAACCAGTGGTAAGAAGGAAGGAGAGGGATGTCCAAATCAATGGGTTTGGGTGAGTCCCAAACCAGTGGTAGAAAGGAGGAGAGGGAGTCTCATATCCAATGGGTAGGCGTGAGTCCAAACCAGTGGTAGAGGGAGGAGAGGGATTGTCCAAATCAATGGGTGGTAGTCCAAACGCAGTGGTAGAGGGAGGAGAGGGATGCTTCCAAATTCAATGGTTTTGGGTGGAGTCCAAACAGTGTAGAGTGAGGGAGGGCAGTCCAAATCATGGTGGAGGGTGGGAAGAAGTGCCAAATCAATGAAGGAGGGAGGGAGGAGGAGGAGAGTCCAAACGCAATTGAGGGTATGGGGGGGGAATGACTCCCACACAAATGGGTGTGATTTTTTAAAAGTGCTCCAATGACCTACTATCCGAGCGGTGACGAGACTTCAGCCTCGGGCAGCTGAGGTTAAGATTAATTTACCAGATCAGTTGACATTCCCTGCATCGATTACTTGACGTCTTCACTGTGCCGTGGATGGAAGCTCAGTGGCATGGCAGCAGAGCCTGGTCTTTGGCATCGAAAGGAGATTCATTTGTGAAAAGCTACGTCTCTTCGCACTGCTTTCCATCTATCCTCTTGCCGAAAATTAATTGCAGTAATTACCTGTGATTAATCAAGGCGCACGTTTTATCAAAACATCGGCACCTCGAATTAAACCATCTATCACTGCTGTGCTGTTACGGGCGCCTGACTGATTACGATTTGTAAGTAATTGGCTATTTTGTCACATCCCTTGTGCGGTTTATGGGCCGCTTGGGAAAGTGTAGAAGACAGGTGTTGGTTTTACCCAAATGCCAATATGAGATCTCGTCATAAGACGTATGACGTGCGGTTTGATAATGCAGCCACATGTTTTTATAATCTTAGCCTATTTAAGCAGAATTTTACGCAATACCAACATATCGGCTGAAAAAAGCACCCGTTTGAATAAATAATCGGTACATTCGTTCATGGCCAGAGAGCTGGAAAGGTCCAACATAGACATGCCTCGACATACAGACTTCCTATGGTGACGGAGGTGGAACAACATTCGTTCCTAAGTTACCATCAAGACAATACAGTTGTTTTGGAACAAAACGTATGGTGAAACGAAGGTTTGGGCACACTTGGTGGCAATAATGGTTTGAGTGTCTGCTTCTTGAGTCTGGGAGGTTCAGTGGTTCGACCCAGTCTGAGTCCATACCAAAGACCTGGTAAAAATGGTATGACTGCTTCCTTGCTTGATCGCTCAGCATTTAAAAAGGACAGAGAATGGACAATCAAACCATTGGTTGATGATAATAGCAATGGCTTTTGATGGGCCTCTAATGGCCCATCTCCTGTGTCGACGTTCCTTATGTTAGGGAACTCATAGCATAGTACAATGTCAGAGAAGGCTGGTGTTGGCTTAATGGTTAGGCGTGGCGATCCTAGGGTCCTGAGTTCAATCCCGCTCAGCTGTTGAATTAAATATCCCCAGGTGGGGTTGCTCTGCTGTCCATCCTTCCGAGGTCGGCAAAATGAGTGCCAGCTTGCTGGTAAATACTGTGTCGGAAGTGGTGACCCATCCAAGGATTGTGCCAATAGCAAGGAGACTGCTAGGCAAGCCATCAATGCTCTGCAAGAGGATGGTCCCAATGGATGGACTTTAAGCCCTGCTTGCCGTTGAATTTACAACCAGGAAAGGTTGATTCAGCCCATCCTTCTTTCCGTGGTTGGCAAACATGAGGACTACGCTTACTGGTAACAGGGGCACTGCATCCAGCAACACAGCCAGGCAGCCACAGCCTGCATACAATAAATATCAATATCAAGGAAGACCAAATGAGCACGTCGGCCTGAAAGTTCAGAACTCATGGCTGGTATTAAGGAAACAGTTTAGACATTTCACCCAATTTATTCCAAATTTTTCCTTCTGTAATCTCGTCGCCCTTTCAACTGAACAGGCATTGTTTAAATTTTTTCTACTTTACATTTCAACCATGGACATACTGGTCAATGCCTTTTGACGTAATAAATGCTACTGAAAACCATTAAATTTCTTGAAAAGCTAGATGGAGTTCTTGGAAGGCTAACTCGATTAAAGGGAAACTCGATTCACTCCAGAAAGAGCTTGCAGCAAGTGTGAGTCCACCTTTTGGAGGCAAATTACAAAAACGTCATTTGCAAATCTCCAAATGCCATTCACCAACCAGTCTCGTTCCTCAAGTCGTGATGTCACTTTCTGAAGTCGTCTCTGCTGACGCTCCCTCTCATCCTCCTCCCTGTTGTTTGACATCGCGGCAGACTCAGCTGGAGCTAAGGCAGAATGTTAAACTCGTCGCTTCCCCTCAGTCTCGTGTTGCCAACACACCCCACTTTTGTCCATATTATCTCTTCGTACCACTGTCCTTGTAAACTTTGTGTTCTTCTCAATCAAGAAATAGAAGAAAGTTCCATTTGTCCAAGACCCTGCTTCAGCAACAAATAACAGATGGCATCAGCATCCAAATTCTCAAAATCCTGCTCTGCTACTCTTTGCTTGTCCTCTGTGCAACTCTCAGCCTGTCTCTTTTTGGTTACCGTCCTGGCTGCCTGGACGTCATGAAGAAATCACTTTTGTCCAAAGAATGGTACAGAATGGATCAGGATTGGTTGTTGAAG
>CM068963.1:8192152-8213595 GCA_035128595.1 Eptatretus atami
TTATATTTTCAACTGAAAATTGTCAATTTTCATCTGATTGACTTGAAATTTAGCAGCAATTGTATAGTGAATCATAATGAATTGGAGAACCAACTATTTTTGAGATCTAAAGGTCAAGGTCAACTCAAGGTCAACTTTCAAAATTATCAATTTCAATCTGAAAATAATCAATTTTCACCCAATTGACCAGAGCTTCGATTAAAATTGTCAATTTTAATCTTAATGAAATGGACAATTAGATGTATCCACAACAACCTTTGGAGAGGAGGGGGGGGGGAATTTGGAAATATGTGCTCTGCATGATATCTTTTTCTGATTGTCTGTTTGTTTTTCAGTTTGTTTTTTTATGTTTATCGCCTACAGATCAGAATTTTTAACCGATCTTCACGAAACTTCACCAGAATGAGAGAGTTTGTCATCAGCAAGAAGCCTATTGTTTTTTTATGTCAAAAGGTCAACATAGGCCAAAGGTCAACAACTAAGGTGAGATTTCTAAAATCCTCAATTTTCATCCAATTGACAAGAATTTGAAGAGGATTTCATATCAGGTCACTGTATTCAACTACCAATTATTTTTGAGGTCATCTTGGCCAAAAGGTCAACAGGCCGAATTTCTAAAATTGTCAATTTTCAGGCCGATTGACTTGACATTTGAAGAGGAGTCCCATTGACTTGAAATTTGAAGAGGATTTGCATATCAAGTCATTGAATTCAAGAAACAAGTATTTTCGAGGTCAACATAGGCCAAAAGGTCAACATAGGCCAAAAGTCAACATCGTCATTTCTAAAATGTCAATTTTCATCCGTTTGACTTGAATTTTGAGAGGATTTGTGTATTTTGGCTTTAGTTCAACCACCAATTATTTTTTAAGGTCAAATTTTTTTATGTATTTCGTATTGTGCTCTGCATGCCATCTTTTTTGTTTTTTATTTGCCATCACAGAATGAGTGCTTTTCTCTGCAACCGCTTGTCAGATTTACACGAATTTTTCACCATCGGAGCGACTACTCATGTAGAATGTTTTAATGCTAATAATGACATCATAGGTCACGTGTGTGGCAGCCATGTTGGAAAAAGGGAAAACTTTGGACTTCTGTATATCCAAATAGCACAAAGAAAATATTTAAACTTGGCAAATGTTAAGTACTCCTCATGAGAAATGTGTGATTTTATTTTTATGATATCATAATTGCATACAAAGAATGCTACATCTGATCAGTATGAAAATTATTGGGGTCATCTTAGGATAAATTGGTCCACAGAAAAAAAATTATGACATCATCAGTCACGTGGTTTGGCAGCCATATTGTATGTTAAAACAAAACACCTTCAAAAATTTCTCTGAAATGGCTGAACAGATCGAGGCGAAACTTGAAACATCTGACCGCTATCCATGAGGAACAAAACTTTTACCTATGATGTAATAGGTCACATGACTGTCAGCCATATTGAATTTACACAAAAACGTATAAAATTTTTATTCTCCAGAACGATGGACAGATTGAGGGAAACTTCACACAAATGTTCTGCAAACATTGGGATACCAGGGTATTCGTGAATAATTGAGAGGTCACATGGTCTGGCAGCCATATTGGATTGAGCGAAAATCTCAAAAAATAATTATTTCTCCTGAACCACTTCATCAATCGATGTGAAGCTTCACAATTATGATCCAGTAGTGATAAGGAATAGATGCTTTAAATTTCAACCTGATTGGATGCGTGGTCTGGCAGCCAGAATTATTTTAAAATTTATCTGGTTCTTTTCTTTTTTTTTTGACTAAGGCTCACTTGGCTGTGCCTGGATGGGTTTGAGGGACAGTGGAGTAGCAGCTGAAAACGAATCCTATCCAGGTTCCTCCTGATGACTTCATCTTTGCTTTTTCCTTCTTTCGGTTCCTTCTGATGACTTCAATGCAGGACTGTACCTATTTGGTCTTCCATTTGATTTGATTGAATCATTTTAATCCCATTCTGAATTAAATTGAATAACAAGTCTGAAGACGACAATGGTTCACGAGCGTATTTGACGATGTAGATTGTTTCAGAAGTCAAGGATGAGACAATGTGATAATTTTTGACCAAGTTATAAAAAATGATCAACATGATGTGGTACGAGTGACAGGTTATTAGCTGCAAAATGTCGAAAACCCAGTTTCGTTCAACAACTTTCAAAATTTGACCTTTGCATAAACTTTAAAGGTCACAAAAAATGTTGTGGACATTAAAATAAGGAAACAGGATACATGCTATAGCTTATTGGAGTTAGTTCGTCGAAGAAGGTCGAAAACCCGTTCGATTCCACAACTTTGAAATTTGACCTTTGTGGCCTTTAAAGGTCAAGGTCAAGGATTATGACCTTTGGTGCAAAACTTCCTCTGGAACATTCCAGGAACAATATAACATCATATAGGCTATATGCATTCGCACTCCTCGGATTATCCATACTTTGATGAAATCAGCGTAAAAACAAACTTGAAGGGGCACCATGGGCAAGGTGTTCGAGATAGAGCAAAATGGTTTCAAGACTTTAGGTGGGAATGACCTCAAAATTTTGCATAAAAAATATTGTCATCCTAGCTCTCAAAGTTGGTGGTCGATGATTTTATGTCAAAATTCGCAATTTTCTAAGTTTTTTGACCTTGTGACCTTGACCTTGGGACGAAAATGAAAAAATCGGACAACGACAAGTTTTAGGTAATTCGTTTTGCTATTCAAATACCGAAGAACCCATTCCATTCAGTCAATTCCCCAGGAGAAGATAGATTTTTTATTCCGACTACCCCTAAAAATGGCTATTTTTTGGGCGTGGCTCCGCCCACAATGGGTGTAGCCACGCCCTCATCCAGGAAAACACAACAAGACATTTTATATCGAACACATAACTAAGTTTCATCAAGATCGGATCAAGTCCACGGAGTTATGCTCTGGACAGACAGACCAACAGACAGACACACAGACAGACACCAACAGACAGACAGACAGACAGCACAGACAGACAGACAGACAGACATACATAACAAATATAGTGGTCACCTGGACTGGTGCTCGTGAACCAATATAAATGTCATGGGTCAGTGTCCAGTGTCCAATCAAAGTGGACGTCTTGGTACCCGGTTATCACTCCATATAGTTATAAAGTGGCAGTTCTCGTATGTCTATTATTAATACATAGCACACCAGTACACAAACACACTCAAGTACACTACACAAAACTACACAAACTCCAAACAAAGTACACCACACAAAACTACACAACACCACACAGAACAAGTCCTGGCGAGGGTCTGCAATCTCTGATTGCTCTTTTTCTTGTGCGGTTTATAATCCTGTGCTAAAATCCCATGTCTTTACCATTTGCCTTAAATTCAATATTCCATCCATCAGGACCATACTCTGTGCAGAGCATTGTTGCTGCCAAAGCATTCTCCTTGGCTATTGGACACAATCCTGGATGGGTCACCACTCCGACACAGGATACCAGCAAGCTGGCTGCTTGGCACTCATTTTGCCGACTCAGAAGGAAAACAGGCATGACAGCATGACAGGCATGACAGGCAGAGTGAACCCCACCTGGTGTTAATTCAACAGCCGAGCAGGATTTGAACTAAGGATCCTTGGATCCCAAGCCCACCACCCTAACCATTAAGCCAACACCAGGCATAATTCAATATTACTTTCCCTTCATTGAAATATCGCTTTTGAGGGTTTATTTAAAGTGGAAAATGATTCGGATCTCTGGTAGCTTGTACCTGTTTGCGTGGGTTGAGCCCGGGGAGTAACTGTCGAAATCATCTATCCGGGTTCTTCCCGACATCTTTGTTCTTTTCACATTTCTCTTTATTGGGTGGTCGCTAGACTACCGTTATTTGCAGGTTTTCCGTCTGTCTGTATGTATGTAATGGACAGCTCTGGAGGCCAAGAGAGTCAACCGATTTTGATGAACTTGACTGGTAGGTTCATACAGATCTAGTTGGATGCTTTGAGCACCGTTGCTATGGACGCCACCATTGCCTAGCAACGGGACTTTGAAATTTTGAAAAATCCGAAAAATATTTATATATATATATATTTTTCGAAAATCAAAAATTGGCTTCCACGCTTTATGCGCACTATAATCAACCTCTTTGTCAAAAAATTTTCAGGCCGATCCGTCAAAAACTATGACTAGTATGCAATTATTTAGCGACCACCCACGTCGCCTACCGCCTTGTTCCTTATAATTCTTGCCTTTTATATTCTTTTATCTCTTTTACTCGCTATTTCTTTCGTTATCTATCTGTGTTGGAGAAGTGAGTTATTGCACAAGTTTTTCTGCAAGGCTCACTTGGTGTGCCTGATGCGTTTGAGGGTTGTGGAGTACGCTGAACATCCGAATCCTATCCAGGTTCCTCCTGATGAATCCATTCCAGCATTTGGTCTTCCGTGTGATTGTGAAATTCGGTGCATTGATCAAAATCAAAATGGAAAAAAATGTTTTTAAAAAAGACCCAAACATCACATGACCAAATTGTAGCTCACAGACAGCGGCTCACATCCCGGGATCGACGCCCCTACCCGGTCATTCTTCTTGTGGACCCCGAAACGTTATCGCGAGCAGATCACGCCCCGCGCCACTGCACAAACAGGCGCAACCTGCGAGTGACCTCCCTCCGCGCCGCTTGTCCAACTCCATTAGCGCTTCGTCCCTGCCTTGTAAAACAGCATTAGCGGAGGCGCTGCAGTCGCGCCGCGTAATTAACGCGTTGGCGTCTAATTTCAACGGTGCAGCACCCCGACCCCACCAGCCTGGGCCCGGGTCCCAGCTGCCACCACGGCCTGGCCCGGTCCCACCCCGACCCCACGGCTGGGCCCAGGTCCCAGCCCGGCCACCACCGGCCTTCCTTAATCGCACGCTGATCGAAACCTTGTTTTGGAGCCGTCAATTTGCCGACGGTTCCCAATCGAAGCCCGCGCTCGGACAATCTCTTCGGGGGTTCGGGTTGCTTAGCCCTGGCCGTATAGCGATTGACGCAGCGGTTAGAGGTTATTAATGCGGTTCGTGCTCGCTTTGTTTGTGCGATGCACCAACGCGCCGAGCTTTGTTACTCACTCGTTTATCCAATTACATCCCTCTTACAAATGCGAGCACTTAATACGTTGGAGAAGTTTTGAATTGCCTTCTGTTTTTTTGTGCTGCCTGTCGATCGCAGCCTCTGCCCGCAGGTGAATCGTTGCCGTTTCCCAAACAACCGACGAAGTCTTTCTCTCTGTCAAAAACTCTTGGAGACGTTACAAGTATGATAAGAGAGTTGTGTTTGAACTGTAAACGTCACAATCTCCTAAATACGCCTCTTACATCTTGGACACCGTCTTCGAAGTTCAGAAACACCTGCTGACGGGGAGGAGGGGGTCAGGTGTATGACGTATGTGCATACCATGCTGACGGCGGTTTGCTATTATAATACATTATTTTATTATTATTATTCTTTAACGACCGCAATTATTCCCACTTTTTTGTGGGGTCGGCCGGGGGAAGCTTGTCCCAAGTCTCTCACGAACCGGGTGGCCAGCCCTGACGTTCGACTAAAGTTCTGTATCTGGATTCGGATCCTTACCAAAAATCGAATCAATTCTTCCTCGTCACCCACCCAACCTGTCCACAAGTTTCATCCAAATCTGTTCATAACTTTTTTGAAATATCCTGTTCACAGACAAACAGACAAGCCAACAGGGTGAAACCATGACTCCATCCACATTCATTGTTTTCGACTCCTAATTATATCAATGACATCTATATATCTACATCGTATGTACAAAATTTTGAAGTCACGGTGGTGCAGAAAATAACTGGCGGTATAACCACAGGCACGGCCTATGGTACATCATGAGCAGCAGGATTGCTTTTACATGTCACTGCCCGCCTTACCCGTGTGTATGGACCATATCAAAACTCTTCTGGCATCGATTCTTGCATCGGGTCCTCAGAACTAGACATCTCACCGTCCATCATGATGCTTCTGTGGGGGCGCTTTCATTAACTCTTTCCTTTTGACTCCTCAAGGACAAGCCTCACTTTGCATACATTTCTGTAACTGCCACTTATCTAGATATTTTATGTTGTTGAGTGGTGGTGGTAGTACAGGTAGCGGCAGCCTTTATGAGGCGTTGCCACCTTGAATATCCTGGCAAACATGGAACCAGTCAGGCCTGAACCAGTAGAGTCACATCTATCGACCGCTGCCTCAGCCTGCGTTGGTTTAGGACCTATGAGTTCCACCTTTTGTCCACACCTGGATAAACCAAAGATGTTTGTAGGCACCTCAGATAAAAATGTCATCTGCAGTAGTTGCTGGTTGGCTGGAGAGGGGGTCCAAGTTTTACAGTAGTAAATCAGCGAGAGCAGATTGTGCCCTCCCCAAAATCTCCATCTTAGTTTGTATCAAGAGGTTTGGTTGTTTCCAGACCGCTTCCATAACGACAGGAATGTTGCTGAAGCCCGTTTACCAGAGATCAACGTCTCCATGTGGACCACAGGCCAGTTGAAATCACAGTGCCAGTATGGAAGTTGGTCGACCGTTGCACCACTTGTTTCCGTTAAAAACAGAACGGGGTGCAGAGGTATGTAAATGAGCAGGTACATGAGGGGTATTTCGCTTCTTGGGGATGATGTCTTCTATCCGATGTACGCAACAAATCGGAGAATTCTCCAAACTACCTCGCCCGCCTTTCTCTCCCAGGCAGGTACCATTTGCTCGTGGCCTCTTACTGATACCATTCCTTCCAATCTTCGGATCAGGTGGAGCGTGCAAAACATGAGGGTCAGTCGCTACACAAGCTCAACGTACAATGCGCCACCGTGGAACTGGAACGATTACAAAAGGACTGTTTTGTTTGAAAATAGCATTACACAAGTGTTATGAAAACACTGCTTTAAACATCAGCAGCAGGTGTATCGATGGAGCACTCCTTTAATTTGAACTTGAGAGCGAATCTAAAAGTTCCATTATATTTAATTTCCAGGGTGGATGGATGGTAGAGGCTTACATTGTCTGATATTGGAGTTCATTTGTGCAGCATTTTTTCTTTCATCACTATCCACCGCTGTCATTCATATTTCCTCCTGCATATAAAGTACAGCATGCCACTCCACCGATTAATCCTCAAATACAACGGAACTATTCCAAAATATGCAACAAGGAAACCAGAGGATCACTCCAAGATACACCGAGTGGTGACATAACGAGAGTGTCATGCGATGGATAATTTGAAACCAGAACACAAAGATAGATCAACAAAGAAGGAAGAGAACAACAGGGAGGGAAACGTGAAGTATGCTATAAATCATGGCTGGGTCAAGAGCGTACGTTCCTTGTGAAGTCTACGTGGGTTGGAATGAGACCAGGACAGGACGAGAAGATGATGCGAGAAACCATCAAATCCGAGCATTCTTCACGAGTCTAAAACGTCCATGAAGGCTTTTTCATCTTTCTTTCTTTCTTTTAAAAAAAAACAAAAAAAACAAGTGCTTCAAATAGCGCTCGGATGTGAAAAGTGAGGGCTGGTTAAGGGTCAAAAGGCTGACATACTCACGGGGATACTATGAGCTAATCAGGAGAGCCCGAAATGAAATGAGGCAGGGAGGGGCTACTTCAAACGTGCTGGATCGATGAAAGACCCCAGTCGTGTCGAAAAGTAATTTATCGGGGGGTCACACTTTATGGGCTGTCCAGTGCTGCGGTTAAATGAAGCGAGTTCGCTTCTCAATTGCAGCTTTATTAAACTTCCACTGAGCGCGCACCGTGTATATATTTCTCAATCTGCAAGTTTTACCATGCAAGGGGTCACCGAGTGAGGGGAAAGGAGACGATTTGAAGCTCGATTTGTAAAAATAAAAAGGGAGATGGGGAAGGTGGCGAGTGAATACACGCACACCTTGACTTACGTCATACTCATCATGTATGATAGATTAGATTATATATGTGTATATAATATATTATACATATACATACATGTTAAATATAAAAGACCCACTCACATCTCTCACCTGTGAATGGAGGGGAATAGCCAATCAGCTCTCACCTAATCAACGGAACCCAGGTGGCTAGATTATATAAAGTAAATTGACATCTACCGTGCTCTCTTCTAGCTGAAGAAACTGCATAAACAACCAAAAATGCCTACGCAAGGTAAGCGCTTTGCTGTTTCAAACCTTCCCAGAGTTCCTTCACAGCTATAAGGAATATATATATATATAGTTATTAAGAATGGAGGTATTTAGATGAAAATACAACAAATTAAATGTTATTTGTAAAATACATTATAAAATAAGCATTTAAAATAATTTATTGGTGGTTGCTCGGATACACAGTGCAGCATGTTAAAATCGGTTATTAATGTCAGTTTGAATATTTTGAAATGACAGTTTGATGTCTATCGTTAGATGGGGTACTGTGTCATTGGACATGTCTACAAAGTAAAGTGTTTATCGTTAATGTATCATATAAAGTGGTGACTGATTAAAGTTATAAAATGTAGTAATACTTTAAATAAAAGTGGAGAATTAAATGAGTTTAAATAAGATGTTGCATTGCTGTGTTAACTGACTGTCTGGACACAACTTTGAGGTGTACTGCAGGTCCATTGATGTTGAGTAATCTGGACCTGCGACTGGGGTTGTGGATCCGCCGTTTGGAGAGGTTCTGGGCTCAAAGAGATCGAAACCTCGATGAGAAAACGGGTGCCCAGCTGATGATCTGGGCAGTTGGGAAATCAGTAAATTGCTTTTATTTAAGGTTATAACTTGAAATAAAAATAGCTTTTGTAAGTAATTTCAGTAACATAATATATCCGTGTTTGTGTGTGGTGTGGTGTGTGTGTGTGTTTTGTTTGTGGTTGTTGTGTTGTGTGTGTGTGTGGTGTTTTGTTATGTGTGGCTTCCTTCTTGGGGACGACGGTTGCAGTAAATTGGTCTTTATTTTGATTATGTCACTTACAATGCCAGAAGGGAGGAGTGACATACATGTGGATGTATGTTCTGCTCGCCTGGCATCATCACGCCACCACTATCGTCTTCCCCACCTCCCAATCCCATTGGCTTGACTCAGGCTTCATCTGACACTTTATTACATTAATCACCCTTTAGTTATCGTTTAAAAATTTGTGCCCCCATCATAGCCATTGCGAAGCGATTTTATTTCATTATTATTTATTTTACAATCATGTGTAACCTGCCATACAAACCCAGTCATGTTTCAACAGAACCAACCAAATCGGATGAAAATTGACAATTTAGAAATTCGGCCCATGTCGACCTTTTGGCTTGTTGACCTCAAAAATAGTGGTGGTTGAATTCAGTACCTGATATGAAAATCCTGTTGAAATTTCTAGTCAATCAGATGAAAATTGAGAATTTTAGAAAATTGGCCTATGTTGACCTCAAAAGAGTGACCGCTTTATCACATGGTCATTGCAACATGTGGTAAAGTTTTTAATTTCCTCCGCTGAACAGTTTTCGATTCTTAAAATGTAGACACGCATGACGTAAAATCCCAGATACCATACGTGTTTTGTCCATTCTTTACTCATGGGAAAAGTACACTGAGTTTAATAATCATAATAATAATGGTTTATCATTCTACATATGTGATGCACATCCAATTAGAAGTACTTTGACAGTTGTTGTAGAATTTTGTAGTTAACGTTTTAACCTACTCGATGTAAATCCTGTTACTCAAATGAAAGCCACAATTAATTCACTGTCAACAAGGAAAGTACATTACATCAGATAATTTTTATTAACATAGTACTATGGAGTCCAAAGCCACTGAGATGGTATCCATCCACAATGATTTGCACTAAACTAAGATTACATTCTGCATTTATATGCTTTTGTGGGAGTGGAGGGGGCTGATAAGCATTAGGCAAAGAACTCCAACTGCAATACGTGTCTACTAGGTGAAAAGCGAATGACATAATCAGGGCAAAAGTTGGTGTTATCAACCAGTTCACTTTGTTCCATAGCAAGACATTCCTTTTATCAACATTTAGGTCAAAAGACTCTTGGTAAAGGAAGCATCACTGACAGCCAATTCGACTTATAGCATAAAAAAATTAATTTATAAAGCACCAGCAACCATTACAAATGAGAGTACAATAATATAATTATTTTCTCCCACACAGTGCATGCTCAAAAATAAGAGTGAAAAAGAAATGGATTCATTATGGTGAGTGCTGAGAGCCCTAAAACAACATTTTAGTGATGAATAAGTGGAATGGTTTTATTCCATTCTTTTACTGATGTCTTTGCCTCATGTCATTTATGTATAAGCTCCCCCATGAGCCTTGGTTGTATCTAAAAATATTAATAATTCTGGCTGTACTGTACAACAATTAACAACCACTGAAACCGTTACTTCGCTGACTGTAGTTGAACAATATAACTTATATATGTTACAGGACAGTAATACAGTTTATTGGTTACAGTATCATTTATTGAGTCAATATTGCAAAAAAAAAATTTATTCCAGAAACATTTTGTTTACTGCCTAACAACCCCAACATTAAATTTTAGTTATACGCACAGTTATTCACTCAAAAAAAAAGAGGTAATATTAATTTATTTTATGTTCTTGGATCAGATTATGTCGTTTTTTTTTTAAGTTGCAAAATGCAATTCTCATTAAGTCATGAACAATGCACCACCGGAAAGGTCGAGCCTAGCACTAGATGCAACGCCATCTTACTACACCACCATCTTAATAAATCCATCATCCTGATGTCCAACGTTTAGCTTCAGCTTGGCACCTGTGGCCATCAAATAGAGTCAGATATATGGGTCGTGGTGTTCAACTGCCAGTGAAGCGACGGGCTGGTTTGAGTGCTAAACGCCAGGATGACGTGCATGTCTGAAAGATGCTGGCCTCACAATATATTGTTATGGTTGTGGGGGGTAGATGTAGTAATTTCACAGGAAATTAGGAGTGTATGAAGTTGCTTGCTGTGGACGTGTAGGAGACATCTCGATTGTAAATTAAGTAGGAAGCTGGAGTCGAAGTGTTACTTGTCACCACACGCGGGGTTGGTACTGTGTTAATAGACAGATTAAGAACAATTCCCCTATTATGTGATTGCACCTGTACATATTTTCTACATTTTTGTATTTACAAGCCAGCCATTAAGGAGTTGCATTTTATATCAACCACAACCATAACAACAAGCAAGCAAAACGTGCCGAGCAGGCAGAAGCCCTGCCTTCCTGGGTTTTCGTGTCAGCAAAAACACGCCCGGAGTGGATGACTGATAGGCGTTGACGTCGAAGGAGATCAGAAGCAAACGCATGATGGCGTGAGTCAGAGAGGAGGACATGTTGTGTTGGTTCAGTTTGGTGTGTAAGGGATGCACGCATCATCGAGGAGATGTCAGAACGAGATGGTGTGTAAATTCGGGCATTACGGCTGGCTTTTCCTCGATGCATGAAGACGACGCCACGATTCTCGTATTCGTGCTGAGGCGAATTGGTCGAATGGTGGAGCAAGCCGCTGGCCATTGACTCTTGGCTGTCATGAGAGACGGACCTCGAAGCCTCGTGTATGTCACTGAAGGGAGCGCACCATTCTGCAGAGGCGTATCAGCAAGCGCGATTGACGAGGAAGCCGCACGCAGTCCTGAGCCTTGGCGTTGAAAGCGCCTCACTAATTACCTCACGTACTTTTTCCAGCCCGGAGTGCAGTGCGGCGCCATTTGGCGCATCTTCTCATGCGGATGAAGCGATTTGATTGCCAAGTTCAATAGAGACCACCTCTGGACGAAGCTAAGTGCCAGAATAAAGTGAGGATTTTCTTTCATTTTGTTTCCCCCTCGGTCTGTATCAAAGTCGTGTGTCGAGGCACCTCGACTTAGACTTCAGTTTACTTCATGTATTATTACTACATTTGAATTATACCCGAATAAATATTTCTATTTCATTGAATCCACATTTAACTTAGTTAGCTGTGTGTCTAGTATTTGTTGTGGGTCGATATAAAACCCCCTGTGCTGCTTCCGGAGCTCCGTCAGTGCCTGTGCCTGCCCCTCCCATAACGCGCAATAATACCTGAGGATCACGTGTCCGCCCTCCAAAGGAAAACCGCTCAGCGATCCGGCTGGTCGGTGTTAACCACCCATCCACCACAATTGTGGGTCGGGGGATTAAACGTAATCACCCTGACCACGAAAATATATAATGCCGTCATGACATCCCAGCAAAACAGCATGATGGAAGAGGAACAGAGGGGGTGGATGTGATGGAGAAATCCAAACACTTTAACATACCCCCATTCCTCTGTTTGGCCTGTTCGTTTAACAATTTTTTCGCAATTACGCCATTGTAAAGTGGGGATCATTTTTCTGTTTACGAAGCCAATTTTTGCTCTCAAGATTTCAAATGGCATACCATTGCACGCACAACTCACCTCTCAGTGTAAATCGTCTCCACGTCGGTGTGTAGTACTGTACTGTACACAAGTACTGTATCTTCTGCATCATGCATGATCCACCTTCCTTACAGATGTTGGTCTGTACAGAGTGCGATCAAACTTTAACATTTTCTCTGCCATCCATAACATGTGTGCAAAATGGCAATCTATTTTCGAGGAGTACTCCACTTAAAAGATCGAGCCAGCTATAAGTTTTTGGATGTGAAGTGTGGATATTTTGAAAAGGTTTGGATGATGAAGGTGGATAGTGTGAAATAAGGTTTGGATATGAAGGAGGATAATTGTAAAAAGGTTTGATATGAAGGAGATATTGTTAAAGGTTTGGATGAATTGGAAGGTGGATATTGTGAATAAAGTTTTGGTGTGAAGGTGGATATTGTTAAAAGGTTTGGATATGAGGTGCGCTTATTGTAAAAAGTTTGGTGGTGAAGGTGGATATTGTGAAAAGGTTTGGATATGAAGGAGGATATTGTTAAAAGGTTTGATATGAAGGTGATATTGTGAAAAAGTTGGATTGTGAGGTGATATTGTGAAAAGGTTTGATATCAAGGAGGATATTGTTAAAAGGTTTGGATATGGAAGGTGGAGATCTGTGAAAAAAGTTTGGATGTTGAAGGTGGATATTGTTAAAAGGTTTGGTATGAAGGTGGGATGATTGTTGAAAAAGTTGGTTACTTGTGAAGGTGGATATTGTTTGAAAAGGTTTGATATTGAGGAGGATTATTTTTAAAAGGTTTGGTTAGATATGAAGGTGGATATTGTGAAAAGTTTGGATGTGAGGTGGATATTGTTAAAAGGTTTGGATAGGAAGGTGGATATGTAAAAAAGGTTTGATATGAAGGTGGATATTTGTGAAAAAGTTTGGATGTGAAGGTGGATATTTGAAGGCTTGGATTATGAAGGTGGATATTGTGAAAAGGTATTTGGATAATTGAAGGTGTATTCGTGAAAAGGTTTGGATATGAAGGTGGATATGTGAAAAGGTTGGATGTGAAGGTGATTATTGTGAAAAAGTTTTGGATGTGAAGGTGGAATATTGTGAAAAGTTTGGATATGAGGTGGATGATTGTGAAAAGTTTAGATGTGAAGGTGGATATTGTGAAATGTTTTGGATATTAAGGAGGATATTGTGAAAAGAGTTTGGATATTAAGGAGGATATGTGAAAAGTTTGGAATTAAGGAGGATTTTGTGGTAAAAGTTGTGGATATTGAAAAGTTTGGTATTAAGGAGGATATTGTGAAAATGTTTGGATATAAGAGTGGATATTGTGAAAATGTTTGGATTTAAAAGAGGATATTGTGAAAAGTTTGGATATGAAGGTGGTGTTCTGAAAAGGTTTGGATATTAAGGTAGGATATTTGAAAAGGTTTGGATATTAAGGAGGATATGCTGAAAAAGTGTCTTGGATGTGAAGGTGGATATTTGAAAATAATCTGGATATGAAGGTGGATATGTGAAAAGGTTTGGATATGAAGGTGGATATTGTGAAAAGGTTTGGATGTGAAGGTGGCATATTGTGAAAAGGTTTGGATATGAAGGAGGACTGATTGTTTGAAAAGGTTTGGATATGATGTTGGATATTGCTGAAAAGGTTGATATGATGGTGGATATTGTGAAAAGGTTTGGAATATGAAGTGAGATGTGTGAAAAGGGTTTTGGATATGAAGGTGGATATTTGTGAAAAGGTTTGGATAGAAGAGTGGGATATTGCGAAAAGGTTTGGATATGAAGGTGGATATGTGAAAAGGTTGATATGAAGTGGTATGTGAAAAGCGTTTGGATGATGAAGGTGGATATGTTGAAAAGGTTGGACATGAAGGTGAGATATGATGAAACGCTTGGATTTGAAGGCGGCATTTGTGAAAAGGTTGGATATGAAGGTGGAATTGTGAAAGGTTGTAGGATATGATTGTGGATATTGTGAAAAGGGTGATTATGAAGGTGGATATTGTGAAAAGGTTGGATATGAATGTGGATATTGTAGAAGGTTTGATATGAAGGTGGATATTGTGAAAAGGTTTGGGATTTTGAAGGTGGATATTGAAAAGGTTTGGATATGAGGTGGGAATATTGTGGAAAGGTGTTGGATGTGAAGGTGAATTTGTGAAAGTTTGGATGTGAAGGTAGATATTGTGAAAAAGTTTGGATGACCTTGTGAAGGTGGATATTGGTTGAAAATGTCCTTGGATATGAAGGTGGATAATTGTGAATCGTTTGGATGTGAAGGTGGGATATTGTGAAAAGGTTGGATATGAAGGTGGATATTGTGAAAAAGTTTGGATATTACAGGAGGATATTGTGAAAAGGTGTTGGATATGAAGGTGGACTATTGTTGAAAGGTTGGATAATGAGGTGGATATTGTGAAAAGGTTTGATATGAAGGTGGGATATTGTGAAAAGGTTTGGATATGAAGTGAAGTGTGAAAAGTTGATATGAAGGTGGATATTGTGAAAAGTTTGGATATGGAAGGTCCGATATCGTGAAAAGGTTTGGATTATGAAGGAGGATACTTAATTGGGAAAGGTTTGGATATGAATTGGATATGTTAAAAGATTTGGATTGAAGGTGAGACTATTGCTGAAAAAGATTTGATGTGAAGGTGGATATGGTTGAAAAGGTTTGGATTGATGGAAGTGGATATTGTGAAAAGTTTTGGATATGAAGGCTGGATATGTTAAAAGCGTTTGGACATGAAGTGGAATGTTGGGAAAGGTTTGGATATGAAGCTGAATATTTAAAAGGTTTGGATATGATGTGGATTTGTGAAAGGTTTTGGATATGAAGGTGGATATTGTGAAAAGGTTTGCGATATTGAAGGTGGATATTGTTTTTCTGAAAAGGTTTTGGATATGAAGGTGGATATTATTGGAAAGGTTTGGATGTGAAAGGCATGAATATTGTTGAAAAGGTTTGGATGTGAAGGTTAGATATTGTGAAAAAGTTTGGATATGAGTGGAATATTGTGAAAGTTTGGTATTAAGGAGGATATTGTTGAAAAAGTTTGATTATGAAAGGTGGTATGTGAAAAGTTTGGATATGAAGTTGGAATTGTGAAAAAGGTTTGGATATTAAGGAGGATTATTGTGAAAAAGTTTGGGAGTGAAGGTGGTATTGTTGAAAATCTCTGGGTATGAAGGTGGCATATGTGAAAGCGTTTGCATGTGGAAGGTGGTTATTGTTGAAATGGTTTGGATATGAAGTTGTATATTGTGAAAAGGTTTGGATATCAAGGAGGATATTGTGAATAGGTTTGTATATGAAGGGGATATTGGTGAAAAGGTTTGGATATGAAGGTGGATTTTTCAAAAGGTTTGGATTTTGAAGGTGGATATGTGATAAAAGTTGGATAGAGGGGGATTATGTGAAAAGGTTGGATATGAAAGGTGGATATTGTGAAAAGGTTGATATGAAGGTGGATATTTGGAAAGGTTTGGTGTGAAGGTGAATATTGTGGAAGGTTTGGATGTGAATGTGGATATTGTGAAAAGTTTGATAGAAGGGGATATTGTGTAAAGGTTTGGATGTGAAGGTGGATATTTGTGAAAAGGTTTGGATATGAATTGTGGATATTGTTGAAAAGGTTTTGGATATGACGGTGGATATTGTGAAAAGGTTTGGATATGAAGGTTGTTATATTGTGAAAAGGTTATGTGATATGAACGTGCTGTATCGTTGAAAAACGTTTGGATATGAGGTGGATATTGTTTGAAAAGGTTGGGATATGAAGTGATATTGTTAAAAGTGTTTGGATATTGGAAGGTGGATATTGTGAAAAGTTTGGATATGAGGTGGATTGTGAAAAGGTTTGGATTATGAAGGCAGGATATTGTGAAAGGTTTGGTTGTAAGAGTGATATTGTGAAAAGGTTTGATGTGAAGTAGATATTGGTGAAAAGTTTTGGATGCTGAGGTAGAATTTGTGAAAAGTTTGAATGTGAAGGTGGATATTGTTTGAAAGGTTTGGATATTAAGGAGTGTATGTAAAGGTCTTGGATTATGGATAGGGGGATATTGTGAAAAGGTTGTATATGAAGGTGGCTATTGTGAAAAGAGTCTATGGATATGAAGTGGATATTGTGAATAAGTTTGGATATGAAGGTAGATATTGTGAAAGGTTTTGGTATAGGAGGATATTGTTGAGAAAAGGTTTGGATATGAGGTGGGATATTGTGAAAGGTTTGGATTATTCAGGAGGAATGTGAAAAGAGTTTGGATATGGAGGTGATTTGGAAGTTGAATGAAGTGGATATTGTGAAAGGTTTTGGATATGAAGGTGGATATTGTGAAAAGGTTTGGATATTGAAGGTGGATATTGTGAAGAGTTGATATGAGGTGGATTTGTGGAAAAGGTTTAGATGTGAAGGTGTGATATTGTGAAATGGTTTGGATGTCGAAGTGGAATATGTGAAAAGGTTTGGATGTAAGGGGAATATTGGCTGAAATAGGTTTGATGTGAGTTGATATTGTGAAAATGTCTAGGATAGGAAGTGGATATTGTGAAAATGTCGTGGATGTAAGTGGATATTGCCGAACATGTTTGGATATGAGGATGGATATTGGAAAAGTTTGATATGAGGTAGGATATTGTGAAAAGGTTGGATGTGAAGGTGGTATTGTAAAATGTCCTGGATAGAAGGTGGATATTGCGAAAATGTCTGGATTATGAAGGTTGGATATTGTGAAAAGGTGTTGATATGAAGGTGGTATTGTGAAAAGGTTGTGGATATGATGGTGTGATTTGTGAAAAAGGTTTGGATATGATGGAATGGCAATTAATATTTAGAAAAAGGTTGTGGTTGCGTTGGACCTGGGTGGATATCTGTGAAAAGGGGTGGTGTGATGATGTAGGTGGATGTCGGTAGGAAAAAGGTTGTATATGTGAAGTGGGGGAAGCTGTGAATATTGTGAAAAGGTTTGTCGGTTCCCACATGAAGCGTGCCCGGTATTTGTGCGAATAGAGCCGTCGCACTTAACGGATTAATTCCTGTGTGACACTATATGAAGGCGGTGGGTATTGTGGACGACAGGCCTTAACTGACGTGTGCAAATATGCAATCGGTTTGGAAATATCGTGCTCTGCATGATATCTTTTTCTTGATTGTCTGTTTGTTTTTCAGTTTGTTTTTTTATGTTTATCGCCTACAGATCAGAATTTTTAACCGATCTTCACGAAACTTCACCAGATGAGAGAGTTTGTCATCAGCAAGAAGCCTATTGTTTTTTTTATGTCAAAAGGTCAACATAGGCCAAAGGTCAACAACTAAGGTGAGATTTCTAAAATCCTCAATTTTCATCCAATTGACAAGAAATTTGAAGAGGATTTTCATATCAGGTCACTGTATTCAACTACCAATTATTTTTGAGGTCATCTTTGGCCAAAAGGTCAACAGGCCGAATTTCTAAAATTGTCAATTTTCAGCCGATTGACTTGACATTTGAAGAGGAGTCCCATTGACTTGAAATTTGAAGAGGATTTGCATATCAAGTCATTGAATTCAAGAAACAAGTATTTTCGAGGTCAACATAGGCCAAAAGGTCAACATAGGCCAAAAAGTCAACATCGTCATTTCTAAAATTGTCAATTTTCATCCGTTTGACTTGAATTTTGAAGAGGATTTGTGTATTTTGGCTTTGAGTTCAACCACCAATTATTTTTTAAGGTCAAATTTGTTTTATGTATTTCGTATTGTGCTCTGCATGCCATCTTTTTTTGTTTGTTTATTTGCCATCACAGAATGAGTGCTTTTCTCTGCAACCGCTTGTCAGATTTACACGAATTTTTCACCATCGGAGCGACTACTCATGTAGAATGTTTTAATGCTAATAATGACATCATAGGTCACGTGGTGTGGCAGCCATGTTGGAAAAAGGGAAAACTTTGGACTTCTGTATATCCAAAATAGCACCAAAGAAAATATTTAAACTTGGCAAATGTTAAGTACTCCTCATGAGAAATGTGTGATTTTATTTTTATGATATCATAATTGCATACAAAGAATGCTACATCTGATCAGTATGAAAATTATTGGGGGTCATCTTAGGATAAATTGGTCCACAGAAAAAAAATTGATGACATCATCAGTCACGTGGTTTGGCAGCCATATTGTATTGTTAAAACAAAAACACCTTCAAAAATTTTCTCTGAAATGGCTGAACAGATCGAGGCGAAACTTGAAACATCTGACCGCCTATCCATGAGGAACAAAACTTTTACCTATGATGTAATAGGTCACATGACTTGTCAGCCATATTGAATTTACACAAAAACGTATAAAATTTTTATTCTCCAGAACGATTGGACAGATTGAGGGGAAACTTCACACAAATGTTCTGCAAACATTGGGGATACCAGGGTATTCGTGAATAATTGAGAGGTCACATGGTCTGGCAGCCATATTGGATTGAGCGAAAATCTCAAAAAATAATTATTTCTCCTGAACCACTTCATCAATCGATGTGAAGCTTCACAATTATGATCCAGTAGTGATAAGGAATAGATGCTTTAAATTTCAACCTGATTGGATGCGTGGTCTGGCAGCCAGAATTATTTTTAAAATTTGATCTGGGTTCTTTTCTTTTTTTTTGACTAAGGCTCACTTGGCTGTGCCTGGATGGGTTTGAGGACAGTGGAGTAGCAGCTGAAACACGAATCCTATCCAGGTTCCTCCTGATGACTTCATCTTTGCTTTTTCCTTCTTTCGGTTCCTTCTGATGACTTCAATGCAGGACTGTACCTATTTGGTCTTCCATTTGATTTTGATTGAATCTATTTTAATCCCATTCTGAATTAAATTGAATAACAAGTCTGAAGACGACAATGGTTCACGAGCGGTATTTGACGATGTAGATTGTTTCAGAAGTCAACGGATGAGACAATGTGATAATTTTTGACCAAGTTATAAAAAAGATCAACATGATGTGGTACGAGTGACAGGTATTAGCTGCAAAATGTCGAAAACCCAGTTTCGTTCAACAACTTTCAAAATTTGACCTTTGCATAAACTTTAAAGGTCACAAAACAATGTTGTGGACATTAAAATAAGGAAACAGGATACATGCTATAGCTTATTGGAGTTAGTTCGTCGAAGAAGGTCGAAAACCCGGTTCGATTCCCACAACTTTGAAAATTTGACCTTTGTGGCCTTTAAAGGTCAAAGGTCAAGGATTATGACCTTTGGTGCAAAACTTCCTCTGGAACATTCCAGGAACAATATAACATCATATAGGCTATATGGCATTTCGCACTCCTCGGATTATCCATACTTTGATGAAATCAGCGTAAAAACAAACTTGAAGGGGGCACCATGGGCAAGGTGTTCGAGATAGAGCAAAATGGTTTCAAGACTTTAGGTGGGAATGACCTCAAAATTTTGCATAAAAAATATGTCATCCTAGCTCTCAAAGTTTGGGTGGTCGTATGATTTTATGTCAAAATTCGCAATTTTCTAAGTTTTTGACCTTGTGACCTTGACCTTGGGACGAAAATGAAAAATCGGACAACGACAAGTTTTAGGTAATTCGTTTTGCTATTCAAATACCGAAGAACCCATTCCATTCAGTCAATTCCCCAGGAGAAGATAGATTTTTATTCCGACTACCCCCTAAAAATGGCTATTTTTTGAGCGCCAGGTGCTTCTCCGCCACAATGGGTGTAGCCACGCCCTCATCCAGGAAAACACAACAAGACATTGATATCGAACACATAACTAAGTTTCATCAAGATCGGATCAAAGTCCACGGAGTTATGCTCTGGACGCAGACACACAGACAATTGAGCGCTATCAAGAAAAACCAGAAAACACGTCACTTACTTCAACTAAGACAGACAGACAGACAGACATACATAACAAATATAGTGGTCACTCTGACTGGTGCTCGTGAACCAATAATAAATGTCATGGGTCAGTGTCCAGTGTCCAATCAAAGTGGGACGTCTTGGTACCCGGTTATCACTGCCATTAGTTATAAAGTGGCAGTTCTCGTTATGTCTATTATTAATTACATAGCACACCAGTACACAAACACCACTCAAAGTACACTACACAAAACTACACAAACTCCAAACAAAGTACACCACACAAAACTACACAACCACCACACAGAACAAGTCCTGGCGAGGGTCTGCAATCTCTGATTGCTCTTTTTCTTGTGCGGTTTATAATCCTGTGCTAAAATCCCATGTCTTTACCATTTGCCTTAAATTCAATATTCCATCCATCAGGACCATACTCTGTGCAGAGCATTGTTGCTGCCAAAGCATTCTCCTTGGCTATTGGACACAATCCTGGATGGGTCACCACTCCGACACAGGATACCAGCAAGCTGGCTGCTTGGCACTCATTTTGCCGACCTCAGAAGGAAAACAGGCATGACAGGCATGACAGGCATGACAGGCAGAGTGAACCCCACCTGGTGTTAATTCAACAGCCGAGCAGGATTTGAACTAAGGATCCTTGGATCCCAAGCCCACCACCCTAACCATTAAGCCAACACCAGGCATAAATTCAATATTACTTTCCCTTCATTGAAATATCCGCTTTGAGGGTTTATTTAAAGTGGAAAATGATTCGGATCTCTGGTAGCTTGTACCTGTTGCTGTGGTTGAGCCCGGGGAGTAACTGTCGAAATCTATCTATCCGGGTTCTTCCCGACATCTTTGTTCTTTTCACATTTCTCTTTATTGGGTGGTCGCTAGACTACCGTTATTTGCAGGTTTTCCGTCTGTCTGTATGTGATTGTAAATGGGACAGCTCGGAGGCCAGAAAAAAAAAAAAAGGAAAAGTTTTCCCCCCCAAACGATTTTGATGAAACTTGACTGGTAGGTTCATACCAGGATCTAGTTGGATGCTTTTGACACCGTTGCTATGGACGCCACCATTGCCTAGCAACGGGACTTTGAAATTTTTGGAAAAATCCGAAAAATATTTATATATATATATATTTTTCGAAAATCAAAAATTGGCTTCCACGCTTTTATGCGCACTATA
>CM068963.1:8214963-8249254 GCA_035128595.1 Eptatretus atami
ATTATTCTTTAACGACCGCAATTATTCCCACTTTTTTTGTGGGGTCGGCCGGGGGAAGCTTGTCCCAAGTCTCTCACGAACCGGGTGGCCAGCCCTGACGTTCGACTAAAGTTCTGGTATCTGGATTCGGATCCTTACCAAAAATCGAATCAATTCTTCCTCGTCACCCACCCAACCTGTCCACCAAGTTTCATCCAAATCTGTTCATAACTTTTTGAAATATCCTGTTCACAGACAAACAGACAAGCAAACAGGGGTGAAACCATGACCTCCATCCACATTCATTTGTTTTCGACTCCTAATTATATCAAATGACATCTATATATCTACATCGTATGTACAAAATTTTGAAGTCACGTGGTGTGCAGAAATAACCTGGCGGGTATAACCACAGGCACGGCCTATGGTACATCATGAGCAGCAGGATTGCTTTTACCATGTCACTGCCCGCCTTACCTCGTGTGTATGGACCATATCAAAACTCTTCTGGCATCCGATTTCTTGCATCGGGTCCTCAGAACTAGACATCTCACCGTCCATCATGATGCTTCTGTTGGGGGCGCTTTCATTAACTCTTTCCTTTTGACTCCTCAAGGACAGCCTCACTTTGCATACATTTCTGTAACTGCCACTTATCTAGATATTTTATGTTGTTGAGTGGTGGTGGTAGTACAGGTAGCGGCAGCCTTTATGAGGCGTTGCCACCTTGAATGATCCTGGCAGACATGGAACCAGTCAGGCCTGAACCAGTAGAGTCACATCTATCGACCGCTGCCTCAGTCCATGCGTTGGTTGGTGTTAGGACCTATGAGTTCCACCTTTTGTCACACCTGGATAAACCAAGATGGTTTGTAGGCACCTCAGATAAAATGTCATCTGCAGTAAGTTGCTGGTTGGCTTGGAGAGGGGGTCCAAGTTTTACAGTAGTAAATCAGCGAGAGCAAGATTGTGCCCTCCCCAAAATCTCCATCTTAGTTTGTATCAAGAGGTTTGGTTGTTTCCAGACCGCTTTCCATAACGACAGGAATGTTGCTGAAGCCCGTTTATCCAGAGATCAACGTCTCCATGTGGACCACAGCCAGTTGAAATCACAGTGCCAGGTATGGAAGTTGGTCGACCGTCTGCACCACCTTGTTTCCGTTAAAACAGAACGGGTGTGCAGAGGGTATGTAAATGAGCAGGTACATGAGGGTATTTCGTCTTCTTGGGGATGATGTCTTCTAATCCCGATGTACGCAACAAATCGGAGAATTCTCCAAAACTACCTCGCCCGCCCTTTCTCTCCCCAGGCAGGTACCATTTGCTCGTGGCCTCTTACTGATACCATTCCTTCCAATCTTCGGATCAGGTGGAGCGTGCAAAACATGAGGGTCAGTCGCTACACAAGCTCAAACGTACAATGCGCACCGTGGCAACTGGAACGATTACAAAAGGACTGTTTTTGTTGTGAAAATAGCATTACACAAGGTGTTATGAAATACCTGCTTTAAACATCAGCAGCAGGTGTATCGATGGAGCACTCCTTTAATTTGAACTTGAGAGCGAATCTAAAGTTCCCATTATATTTAATTTCCAGGTGGGATCGGATGGTAGAGGCTTACATTGTCTGATATTGGAGTTCATTTGTGCAGCATTTTTTTTCTTTCATCACTATCCACCGCTGTTCATTCATATTCCTCCTCATATAAATACAGCAATGCCACTCCACCGATTTAATCCTCAAATACAACGGAACTATTCCAAAATATGCAACAAAGGAAACCAGAGGGATCACTCCAAGATACACCGAGTGGTGACATAACGAGAGTGTCATGTCGATGGATAATTTGAAACCAGAACACAAAGATAGATCACAAATGAAGGGAAGAGAACAACAGGGGAGGAAACGTGAAGTATGCTATAAATCATGGCTGGGTCAAGAGCGTATCGTTCCTTGTGAAGTCTACGTGGGTTGAGATGAGACCAGGACAGGACGAGAAGATGATGCTGAGAAACCATCAAATCCGAGCATTTCTCACGAGTCTAAAACGTCCATGAAGGCTGTTTTCATCTTTCTTTCTTTCTTTTAAAAAAAAACAAAAAAAACAAGTGCTTCAAATAGCGCTCGGATGTGAAAAGTGAGGGCTGGGTTAGGGTCAAAAGGCTGACATACTCACGGGGATACTATGAGCTAATCAGGGAGAGCCCGAAATGAAATGAGGCAGGGAGGGGGCTACTTCAAACGGCTGGATCGATGAAAGACCCCAGTCGTGTCGAAAAGTAATTTATCGGGGGGTCACACTTTTATGGGCTGTCCAGTGCTGCGGTTAAATGAAGCGAGTTCGCTTCTCAATTGCAGCTTTTATTAAACTTCCACTGAGCGCGCACCGTGTGATATATGTTTCAATCTGCAGGTTTTACCATGCAAGGGGTCACCGAGTGAGCGGGAAAGGAGACGATTTGAAGCTCGATTTGTAAAAATAAAAAAGGGAGGATGGGGAAGGTGGCGAGGTGAATACACGACATCACCTTGACTTACGTCATACTCATCATGTATGATAGATAGATTATATATGTGTATATATATATATATATACATATACATACATGTAAATATAAAAGACCCACTCACATCTCTCACCTGTGAATGGAGGGAATAGCCAATCAGCTCTCACCTAATCAACGGAACCCAGGTGGCTAGGATTATATAAGTAAATTGACATCTACCATGCTCTCTTCTAGCTGAAGAAACTGCATAAAGCAACCAAAAATGCCTACGCAAGGTAAGCGCTTTGCTGTTTCAAACCCTTCCCAGAGTTCCTTCACAGCTATAAGGAATATATATATATATAGTTATTAAGAATGGAGGTATTTAGATGAAAATACAACAAATAAATGTTATTTGTAAAATACATTATAAATAAGCATTAAAATAATTTATTGGTGGTTGCTCGGATACACAGTGCAGCATGTTAAAATCGGTTATTAATGTCAGTTTGAATATTTGAATGACAGTTTGAGTCTATCGTTAGATGGAGGTACTGTGTCATGGACATGTCTACAAAGTAAAGTGTTTATCGCTTAATGTATCATATAAAGTGGTGACTGATTAAAGTTATTAAAATGTAGTAATACTTTAAATAAAAGTGAGAATTAAATGAGTTTAAATAAGGATGTTGCATTGCTGTGTTAACTGACTGTCTGGACACAACTTTGAGGTTGTACTGCAGGTCCATTGATGTTGAGTAATCTGGACCTGCGACTGGGGTTGTGGATCCGCCGTTTGGAGAGGTTCTGGGCTCAAAGGATCGAAACCTCGATGAGAAACGGTGCCCAGCTGATGATCTGGGCAGTTGGGAAATCAGTAAATTGCTTTTATGTTAAGGTTATAACTTGAAATAAAATAGCTTTTGTAAGTAATTTCCAGTACATAATATATCCGTGTTTGTGTGTGTGTGTGTGTGTGTGTGTGTGTTTTGTTGTGGTTGTGTGTGTGTGTGTGTGTGTGTGTGTGTGTTTTGTTATGTGTGGCTTCCTTCTTGGGACGACGGTGCAGTAATTGGTCTTTATTTTGATTATGTCACTACCAATGGCCAGAAGGGAGGAGTGACATACATGTGGATGTATGTTTCTGCCTCCTGGCATCATCAGCACGCCACCACTATCGTCTCCCCCACCTCCCAATCCCATTGGCTTGACTCAGCGCTTCATCTGACACTTTATTACATTAATCACCCTTTAGTTATCGTTCTAAGAAATTTGTGCCCCCATCATAGCCATTGCGAAGCGATTTTATTTCATTATTTATTTATTTTACAATCATGTGTAACCTGCCATACAAACCCAGTGCATGTTTCAACAGAACCAACCAAATCGGATGAAAATTGACAATTTTAGAAATTCGGCCCATGTCGACCTTTTGGCCTATGTTGACCTCAAAAATAGTTGGTGGTTGAATTCAGTGACCTGATATGAAAATCCTGTTGAAATTTCTAGTCAATCAGATGAAAATTGAGAATTTTAGAAAATTGGCCTATGTTGACCTCAAAAGAGTGACCGCTTTATCACATGGTCATGCAACATGTGGTAAAGTTTTAATTTCCTCCGCTGAACAGTTTTCGATCTTAAAATGTAGACACGCATGACGTAAAATCCCAGATACCATACGTGTTTGTCCATTCTTTACTCATGGAAAAGTACACTGATGTTTAATAATCATAATAATAATGAGTTTATCATCATACATATGTGATGCACATCCAATTAGAAGTACTTTGACAGTTGTTGTAGAATTTTGTAGTTAACGTTTTAACCTACTCGATGTAAATCCTGTTACTCAAATGAAAGCCACAATTAATTCACTGTCCACAAGGGAAAGTACATTACATCAGATAATTTTATTAACATAGTACTATGGAGTCCAAGCCACTGAGATGGTATCCATCCACAATGATTTGCACTAAACTAAGATTACATTTCCTGGCATTTATATGCTTTTGTGGGAGTGGAGGGGGCTGATAAGCATTAGGCAAAAGAACTCCAACTGCAATACGTGTCTACTAGGTGAAAAGCGAATGACATAATCAGGGCAAAAGTTGGTGTTATCAACCAGGTCACTTTGTTCCATAGCAAGACATTCCTTTTATCAACATTTAGGTCAAAAGACTCTTGGGTAAAAGGAAGCATCACTGACAGCCAATTCGACTTATAGCATAAAAATTAAATTTATAAAGCACCAGCAACCATTACAAATTGAGAGTACAATAATATAATTATTTTCTCCCACACAGTGCATGCTCAAAAATAAGAGTGAAAAAGAAATGGATTCATTATGGTGAGTGCTGAGAGCCCTAAAACAACATTTTAGTGATGAAATAAGTGGAATGGTTTAAAATATCCATTCTTTACTGATGTCTTTGTCCTCATGTCATTTATGTATAAGCTCCCCCATGAGCCTTGGTTGTATCTAAAAATATTAATAATTCTGGCTGTACTGTACAACAATTAACAACCACTGAAACCGTTACTTCGCTGACTGTAGTTGAACAATATAACTTATATATGTTACAGGACAGTAATACAGTTTATTGAGTTACAGTATCATTTATTGAGTCAATATTTGCAAAAAAAAATTTTATTCCAGAAACATTTTGTTTACTGCTAACAACCCCAACATTAAATTTTAGTTATACGCACAGTTATTCACTCAAAAAAAAAGAGGTAATATTAATTTATTTTATGTTTCCTTGGATCAGAAATTATGTCGTTTTTTTTTTTTAAGTTGCAAAATGCAATTCTCATTAAGTCATGAACAATGCACCACCGGAAAGGTCGAGCCTAGCACTAGATGCAACGCCATCTTACTACACCACCATCTTAATAAATCCATCATCCTGATGTCCAACGTTTAGCTTCAGCTTGGCACCTGTGGCCATCAAATAGAGTCAGATATATGGGTCGTGGTGTTCAACTGCCAGTGAAGCGACGGGGCTGGTTGAGTGCTAAACGCCAGGATGACGTGCATGTCTGAAGATGCCTGGCCTCACAATATATTGTTATGGTTGTGGGGGTAGATGTAGTAATTTCACAGGAAAGTTAGGAGTGTATGAAGTTGCTTGGTCTGTGGACGTGTAGGAGACATCTCGATGTAAATTAAGTAGGGAAGCTGTGAGTCGAAGTGTTACTTGTCACCACACGGGGGGTTGGTACTGTGTTAATTAGACAGGGATTAAGAACAATTCCCCTATTATGTGATTGCCACCTGTGACATATTTTCTACATTTTTGTATTTACAAGCCAGCCATTAAGGAGTTGCATTTTTATATCAACCACAACCATAACAACAAGCAAGCAAAACGTGCCGAGCAGGCAGAAGCCCTGCCTTCCTGGGTTTTCGTGTCAGCAAAACACGCCCGGAAGTGGATGACTGATAGGCGTGACGTCGAAGGGAGATCAGAAGCAAACGCATGATGGCGTGACGTCAGAAGAGGGAGGACATGGTTGTGTTGGTTCAGTTTGGTGTGTAAGGGATGCACGCAGTCGAGAGATGTCAGAACGAGATGGTGTGTAAATTCGGGCATTACGGCTGGCTTTCCTTCGATGCATGAAGACGACGGCACGATTCTCGTATTCGTGCTGAGGCGAATTGGCTCGAATGGTGGAGCAAGCCGCTGGCCATTGACTCTTGGCTGGTCATGAGAGACGGACCTCGAAGCCTCGTGTATGTCACTGAAGGGAGCGGCACCATTCTGCAGAGAGCGTATCAGCAAGCGCGATTGACGAGGAAGCCGCACGGCAGTCTCTGAGCCTTGGCGTTGAATAGCGCCTCACTAATTACCTCACGTACTTTTTCCAGCCCGGAGTGCAGCTCGGCGCCATTTTGGGGCGCATCTTCTCATGCGGGATGAAGCGATTTGATTGCAAAGTTCAATAGAGACCACCTCTGGACGAAGCTAAGTGCCAGAATAAAGTGAGGATTTTCTTTCATTTTGTTTCCCCCTGGTCTGTATCAAAGTCCGTGTGTCGAGGCACCTCGACTTAGACTTCAGTTTACTTCATGTATTATTACTACATTTTGAATTATACCCGAATAAATATTTCTATTTTCATTGAATCCACATTTAACTTAAGTTGCTGTGTCTATGTATTTGTTGTGGGGTTCGAATATAAACCCCCTGTGCTGTGCTTCCGGAGCTCCGTCAGTGCCGTGCCCTGCCCCTCCCATACGCGCAATAATACCTGAGGATCACGTGTCCGCCTCCAAAGGAAAACCGCTCAGCGATCCCGGCTGGTCGGTGTTAACCACCCATCCACCACAATTGGGTCGGGGGGATTAAACGTAATCACCCTGACCCACGACAATATATAATGCCGTCATGACATCCCAGCAAAAACAGCATGATGGACAGAGGAACAGAGGGGTGGATGGATGGAGAAATCCAAACACTTTAACATACCCCCATTCCTCTGTTTAGGCCTGTTCGTTTAACAATTTTTCGCAATTACGCCATTGATAAAGTGGGGATCATTTTTCTGTTTACGAAGCCAATTTTTGCTCTCAAGAATTTCAAATGGCATACCATGAACGCACAACTCACCTCTCAGTGTAACTCAGTCCTCCACGTCGGTGTGTAGTACTGTACTGTACACAGTACTGTATTCTTCTGCATCATGGCATGATCCACCATTTCCTTACAGATGTTGTGTTGTACAGAGTGCGATGCAAACTTTAACATTTTTCTCTGCCATCCTCAACATGTGTGCAAAATGGCAATCTACTTTTCGAGGGAGTACTCCCACTAAAAGATCGAGCCAAGCTATAAGTTTTGGATGTGAAGGTGGATATTTTGAAAAGGTTTGGATATGAAGGTGGATATTGTGAAAAGGTTTGGATATGAAGGAGGATATTGTTAAAAGGTTTGGATATGAAGGAGGATATTGTTAAAAGGTTTGGATATGAAGGTGGATATTGTGAAAAAGTTTGGTGTGAAGGTGGATATTGTTAAAAGGTTTGGATATGAAGGTGGCTATTGTGAAAAAGTTTGGTGTGAAGGTGGATATTGTGAAAAGGTTTGGATATGAAGGAGGATATTGGTTAACAAGGTTTGGATATGAGGTGGATATTGTGAAAAGATAAGGTGGATATTGTGAAAAGGTTTGGATATGAAGGATGGATATTGTTAAAGGTTTGGATATGAAGGTGGATATTGTGAAAAAGTTTGGTGTGAAGGTGGATATTGGTTAAAAGGTTGGATATGAAGGTGGATATTGTGAAAAAGTTTGGTGTGAAGGTGGATATTGTGAAAAGGTTTGGATATGAAGGAGGATATTGTTAAAAGGTTTGGATATGAAGGTGGATATTGTGAAAAAGTTTGGATGTGAAGGTGGATATTGTGAAAAGGTTTGGATGGAAGGTGGATATTGTAAAAAGGTTTGGATATGAAGGTGGATATTGTGAAAGGTTTGGATGTGAAGGTGGATATTTGAAAAGGTTGGATATGAAGGTGGATATTGTGAAAAGGTTTGGAGGATAATGAAAGGTGGATATTGTGAAAAAGGTTTGGATATGAAGGTGGATATTGTGAAAAGGTTTGGATGTGAAGGTGATATTGTGAAAAGGTTTGATGATGAAGGTGGATATTGTGAAAAAGTTTGGATATGAAGGTGGATATTGTGAAAAAGTTTAGATGTGAAGGTGGATATTGTGAAAATGTTTGGATATTAAGGAGGATATTGTGAAAAAGTTTGGATATTAAGGAGGATATTGTGAAAAAGTTTGGATATTAAGGAGGATATTGTGAAAAAGTGTGGATATTGTGAAAAGGTTTGGATATTAAGGAGGATATTGTGAAAATGTTTGGATATGAAGGTGGATATTGTGAAAATGTTTGGATATTAAAGAGGATATTGTGAAAAGGTTTGGATATGAAGGTGGTGTTCTGAAAAGGTTTGGATATTAAGGTGGATATTGTGAAAAGGTTTGGATATTAAGGAGGATATTGTGAAAAAAGTTTGGATGTGAAGGTGGATATTGTGAAAATATCTGGATATGAAGGTGGATATTGTGAAAAGGTTTGGATATGAAGGTGGATATTGTATGAAAGGTTTGGATATGAAGGTGGATATTGTGAAAAACTTTGGATGTGAAGGTGGATATTGTGAAAATGTCAGGATATGAAGGTGGATATTGTGAAAAGGTTTGGATGTGAAGGTGGATATTGTGAAAATGTCGGGATATGAAGGTGGATATTGTGAAAAGGTTTGGATATGAAGGTGGATATTGTGAAAATGTCGGGATATGAAGGTGGATATTGTGAAAAAGTTTGGATGTGAAGGTGGATATTGTGAAAAGGCTTGGATATGAAGTTGGATATTGTGAAAAGGTTTGGATATGAAGGTGGATATTGTGAAAAGAGATGTGAAGGTGGATATCGTGAAAATGTTTGGATATTAAGGAGGATATTGTGAAAAGGTTTGGATATTAAGGAGATATTGTGAAAAGGTGTGATATTGTGAAAAGGTTTGGATATTAAGGAGGATATTGTGAAAAGGTTTGGATTTAAGGAGGATATTGTGAAAGGTTTGGATTGAGGGTAGATATTTGTGAAAAGGTTTGGAATATTAAGGAGGATATTGTGAAAATGTTTGATATTAAAGGAGGATATTGTGAAAAGGTTGGGATATTAAGGAGGATATTGTGGAAAGGTTTGGATATTAAGGAGGATATTGTGTCCATCTTCACATCCAAACCCCAACCCAACTGCAGGAGGATGTCCACAGACACAGTTGGTCATCAGATATGGATGGCCGTTGGCTCACAAGGAGCTTCTCTGCCGTTTGACATGTTTTGTTATTGGTTCTGCTGGGTGTCCACGTCCATATACCCCCCTCACCAGGGAGACGGTTTAGTCACTCACAACCCGAGCATGAAACAGGTTAGTACAGCTTTACATGGTACATGTCACAAAATGTTCAAAATGCCAACAGGATTAGAACAGCATCAGGCAAGGCCGGGTCCCCCTGGCAATCTTACATAATTGTGTGTGTGTGTAACAATCCTTTTCAACGATTGGTTGGACAGCTGCCCTAACTCCACCCACAATTGTAACTTTGATGTGTATTTAAGATGCTTCACGAAGAATATAATTATTTTACGATCATTTATTAACACAAATTAATTAACACAATGAGGCTACTCATGATCAATTATTAAAAATTACGTGGAAAGACAAATGATGGGAGGGGAGGTAGTTTGAAGACTTGGTGTGGGAAAAGGATTGATGCCTTGGGGTTGAGAGGTGGTAGGTGAGGACTTGATTTTGGGAGGTGGATGTTGAGGACTTCGGGTTTGTGAGGGGAGTGCAGGGGAGTTGAGGACTTGAAGTCACATTTTGCATTCTGTAGAATTTCAACGTGTCCCTGCTCGTACTTTATAAGAGTGTCGGTCCCATGATGGTTCGGTTACATCTCGGTCCTGACCCAGTTGTGGTGTTCAGTCAGGTTTGTATAACACCGACCTGGATGGACAGCCGAATGGTTTTACTTGGAGGTGAACCGCCAAGATCCTTGGAGATTATGGCATGCGTGGGACGGAAGGTGGTGGAGCATGTACCATCACGGAGGCACACGGGTTTATACTCCAACCCACAATGAGTAGACAAACAAGTAAATTTAACAAATGAGGGTTAATGAACATAATTCAATGATTCATAATCAAAATAAATCAACGTGTGATAATTATAATGAAATAAAATCAAAGCGCGAGGTAATGAAACGTGAGATAAACCAATTCCTAATTTGAGACCTCTCCACTCATTCACAAACACAGACAAGGGGAAAGATAAAAATAAAAGAAATTCTTTATATTATGTCAGTACTCAGCTTGTGTCCAGAGATGACTTTTTCAGAGAATGGCGATCCTTGAAACCGCGTAGCCACCACAAGGGGAAAAACACCCAAAATGGCACCAAGTCGTTCTCTGCGGTCACGTATGTGAGTTGATTCGCGCAAATGGTCTTCCTTCATTTGGGACCACAACTATACAGTTTCTTCTCACAATCGAGATTGCCAATGCCATTCCTCTCTCAACACGAGGCCTGCTCACAGCAAATGGCGCTGCCTTTCTCCATGAACATACAACGGGACGATTGCTGAGGCTCTGAGACAAGGTCAAGAGACACACTCTTGTTCTCCTTCTCTTCTCCTCAGAAACATACAAACATCATGACTTAGCTGAACAGTCAATGGCTAGCATCTTATTTCAGTACGTGAACAAATTCACACCAGCACGAGCAACAAGAATCACGCTGCCTTCTTGACCGTGTCGAGGAAATGCCAGAGAGGTCCTATCTGTTCTGACAGCCACCACCACACTATCCTTCTCCCTCGTCACACCGACCAAATCCTCAGCCTCTGGGGCGTAGCCTGCCGGTAGCCTTCCCGAGCCGGGAAGGCAGGGTTTTTGCCTACTCGGAAAAGTTTGGCTCTGTTGTTGTTGATGTTGGAGGAACATGGTTCCTTTTTATAGCCGGCTTTGTAAATGCAAAAACGGAGGAAAAGGTCACATGGGGCAATCACATACTGGAGAAATTAGCCTTAAACCCGACCTAGTTAACACAGCACCACCCCCCATGTGCTGGCACATAACAACTTAAGCTCACAGTTTTCCCTACTTAATTTACATCGAGATATCTCCTACTCATCCACAGACCATGCACCACTCAACAATCCTACCTTTACAATGAAATTCCTCCTTCCACCCTACAAACATACCAATAGTTTTATTCACTCCACCTGCTGCTGCTGCAAAAAAAAAATTCTCAAGGTGTCTGAGGTTCATGAAGTTGCTTGTAAGAGTACACTGGTCTCTTAGATAGCGAGGTTTTAGGCATCAATGTAACTTTTCATGAAATGGAAGGATATTTGCAGACTTCATTAACAAGTACACAGAGCATACAGGAGTCGAAGCTTGAATGACAGCATCCCAAAGCAAATACTTACAATGCCATCACCAAACTAATGGACCAACTAGAATTATTTAAAGATGAAGTTTTATTAAAAATAACGTGGAGAGAAAAATAAGAACAAAAGTTAAAATGCTTCTGATTTCTTTACACTGCTACCTGGAGGTTTTGTTATCGTGAAAGCACCTTGTGTCTTGATGGAAGAAGCTTGCACAAAAGCTTTACCGTGAGCATTTGTACACCCACACACCATTTCAAGTCTGAGTGTGGTGTGGCATTGTCCCATCCACAATGACAGCTGGTGCCTGCTTTTCAACTGCTGCGATTCGGGTATAGTGGTTCTATTTTCCCATCCTTTTCATCTCTCCGAGCATCACAGCACAGCTGCCACAGCAGCAGGGTTCTTTAGGTCTTCACGCTTTCCTCGCATCTTTTTCTCTCATATAGGCTCTACCACCCCTTATAAAAATGTGGTGAATAGTATCCCTTGGTAATAAATGGTTAATGTATGGTATTCCATCCTAATCAGTAGTACGCATAGCATGGCAGGTCAGAAGCTGAAATGATAAGTCAATGGTACACTTCTCTGTTAGTGAGAAAAAAGAAATGGCATCTTGATGGTGTTGAATGGTTTACTATGGTAATTGTACCTGGTACAACGGTTACCTTTTATGATCTGTGGATGGAAGTTTTCTTTTCCTTTCTGTAAAAATTCTTGTGCACGATGAAGAACCCCAGTCATTGCAGAACAAACCCAAACTTTGAGTGTGTGATTGACTTTGTACAATCACTGAATGTCTCAATCTTCATTGATCACGACATGTACTTGCATTTTGTAATTTAGCTCATCCTTTAGAAGTTTGATTCACTATTTCAGGATGCATTGATCAGGCACTTAATCGATGGTCGTTCCATCCGTACGTCGGCACGTGCTTTTTTGCTATGGTGGACTGTGATCGTAATAAGCAATGCAGAAGTGTAGCACCTGTTTAACTTTCCGCCTGAATCACTGCACCTACACTTAGCAATGTCGATGAGCTTCACGTGCAGATAAAATCCTGGTTTTCTGGGGTTGGCAGCTTTTCTTCTCCTTTAAGAGTGGCCTGCTTCCAAAGTTAAGTAAACCGTCGTGGATTGTTCTCACTTTTGTTTGTGTCGATTGTTGTTCCGATTGGGTGCTTATTGCCTTGTCTTTTGCGTACCTGTTTGGTGCTTTTGACACTGTGTCTGCATCGGCTGCATAGGCCGAGACATTTGGCACCATGCCGAGTAATAAAATGTGGCCAATTATATTTTTTTTAAATAAATATCAAGACAACAAATCGGGTGAGGACAGCAGAAGTTGCATTCTTTGCGGACAGGGCAGTGATGAAAAACATCCAAACTATTCAGTCAAGTTGTGGTCTGAATTACAGGAGCTCGTAGTGAAATGGAAGCGTTTGGATACGTTTATGACATTGTAGATTGGGCTTCAGGCTCTAACGTTAAACTGTGGCATAAAAGCTGCAAGATCAATATTGCTAGTTCTCGCAAACTGTAACAGGCTATGAATCGAAAAGAGAAGGATGACATTGAAACCCTCAGTCTGGCTGAAGTACCGGTGGAAATATCATGCTCAGAAGCCACAGCCAGGTCGGAAAGCTCCACAAGAAACATCTTTGCGTTCGGTGTATGCTGTCAAAGGACACGAAACATCCTGGCCGTGACCGCTTTCATGTCATTCAGCAGAATTACTCTCGGGCATTCATTGATGGTAAGGCTGCTGTTGCATCATTCATACAAGAAAGGATGTTTGCCGATGAAAAATCCATCAACGATCGTATACCCAGGAAAGCAAGGTGCTTCCTTTACAAAACCTCCAAAATCTCAAGTTTCTCAAGGTAAGGTCATGAAGACTGATGCCGTGGGAAATAGAGCTATGAGTGCGGCAGCTAGCCCAGCAGAGCAGCAACAAAATTTCAGCTTGCCAAGTCTGTTTGAGTCACATGTTTCTGAGGAATGCCTTGCAATATTCAATATAAATGAGATGCTGAAAATGCCAAAAGTCCAAGTTAGTGCATCAAATGAATTTTACTGAACTGCAAATTGAAGGCAACTATATTGCACTGATTGATATGGGGTACCCTTGGAGAAAGTTTTCCCCCTCTGCTGAAGACGCATGGTTGTATTTGTCTCGGACAATATTCAATTATATGTGACAGAAGATTATGATATTCATATATGTCAGTGGAGAGAGAGAGAGAGAGAGAGAGCAGTGTGTGTGCGTGCGCACACACAAGATTATGATGACAGGCTAGGGTTGTGCGTCGAGCAGGTCAGACTCGGCAGCGCTGCTGAATGATAACCTGAGCATCCCAAACTGATAAAGATGGCTTTGCCAGGTGCGCAGCGGTTCAGAAGCGAGGTTCGGCTAGGTAGTTTGAATGTGGATCAATGTGGGGGAAAGGAGTCACGGTGGTGGAGATGATGCTGAGAAGAAGGTTGGAAGTGTTGTGTGTGCAGGAGACCGAATGGAAAGGAGACAGGACGAGGGGGTTGGTAGGAGTATACAAATTTTTGTATGTGGGTGGGGATGGAAGGAGTAATGGCGTGAGAATAATAGTATTAGAAGAGATCAGCAAGCAGGTGGTCAGAGTGGAAAGTTAGGAGGGACAGATAGTTATGGCATGGGTGGTGATACAGAGGCAAATGGTGTGTGTGTGCTGTGTGTGTGTGTTGTGTGTGTGTGGTGTGTGTGTGTGTGTGTGTGTGTGTGTGGTGTGTGTGTGTATGTGTGTGTGTGTGTGTTTATGTCGGTATATGGGCCACAAACGCGAAGGGCTGGGGTGGAGAAGCAGGAATTCAGTGACGCATTTTAGAGGATGATGGGAATTGTTCAGCTGGAGGGGATGGTGTGCATTGTGGGGTACCTTAATGTGCATGTGGGAGTTGTGGAGCTGGGTGAAGAGGACTGTGTTGGTAAATTTGGTTGGGGAACAAGGAATAGAGAGAGGGTCAATAGCTGGTGAAGCTGGTGGCAAGGAATGGGCTGGCCAAAGCTGGTTCATTCTTTCAAAAGCGAGAAAGCTACAAGATTACCTGTAGGAGTGGAAAAGATAGAACAGCATTGGACTTGGTGGTGGTAAGGAAGTGACAGTTGTGGAGGGTTTAGGATTGTAAGGCAGTGGTGGGAGAGAATGTTACCACCCAGCACAAGCCTGTGGTGTTTGTGGCATGGATTAAGAAAAGGAGGAAGGTTAAGAACAAGGGTCAGAAGATTATTAGGTGGGGGAAGTGTCTGGGAAATGTCGTCGTTGAGTACAAGTAGAGGTTGAGGGCTAGGCATGAGCAACTTAGTGAAGAAGAAGAAGAAGAAGAAGAAAGTTTGGAGGAGGATTGGAAGATGTATGGAGAGGCGTTTTTGGAAATTGCAGAAGTTTTATGTGAAAGGATGTTAGGAAAGGTTCCATTGTCGAGGAATAGAAACCAGGTATGGTGGACAGAGGAGGTAGTGAAGGCGGTTGGTGAAAAGGAGGTTTGAAAGAGGATGGAGAAGATCAAGGGTAGGGGGAGGCAGCTGGATGCGGGGTTGCTGCACCTGTATGGGCAGAAGAATTATGCAGCAGAGAGCTGTGGATAAGGTGAGGCATGATATGGAAGACGATGTGTGCAAGTTTGAAGAGGATGGTGGGAGGCCAATGATATATAAATTCGCTTGTGACTGGGATGAGGATGGGAAAGACATGATTGGGGGGGGGGGGGGGGGGGGGGGTTGCTGTGATTAATGATGGTGGGAGGCTAGTGACAGAGAGGGTGCAGTATTGAAGGGTGTGGGAAGGATATTTCAAAGAGCTGTTGAACTGGGAAGGAAGCAACAGCGAGCTGGAGCTACCGTGTTATGTAAAGGGGAAAGTGGAGTTGGTGGACATCACAGAGGAGGAAGTGCGGATGGCATTGAAGAGGATGAAGAAGGGAAGAGCGCCAGACATTGATGAGGTGTGTACGGAGATGATAATTGCAGTGGAAGAAGTCGGAGTTGGTTAGACGAAAAGGTTGGTGAATATATTGCTGTGGATTTTAGAATCGGATCAGAGTAATGCATACAATATTCAGGTCCTCAGAGAGTTATTTCCATAAATGCATGTTCAGAATCGACCCATCCCCTTGTCTGGTGGGATTCTAACTCTTTGATGCATTGGAAAAGGGTAGAGAACAGGTTCCCTTTCTTTCTTATGGGATAACCTTTTCCTCTTCACAACACATTCATGACATATGGACGTGTTGGAGAAAAATGGACCTGATGGGCGATGAAATAAAAAGGGAGATGAGTGAAGCGATGGGCAGAGACAATGGCGGCGGTACGAGAGGAGGTAAGGGAGTGTAGGATCGGTGTCCGGGAAGAACTGACGGAGAGCGAGGCCAGACGAATGGGAGAGATTGGGAACATAACGAAGGAGGTAAAAGGACTGACGATAGGACATAATGAATTGAAGGAACAAATGGAGAAGAACACAGGGGCGATAAAGGAGCTAAGAGCCGCCCAGAAGGAATCAAAAAGAGGGATGACTGCAATTTCAAAAATAATGTATAATGGTACATGAGGAACTAACAAAGAAAGTAGAGGAGGTGATACAAACGATAGGGACAAAGGAACGGGAAATGATAAAAAAACACAAATAGGAACAACAAAGGTGACGTTAGAGGGGGAAATACAAGGGGCGCATCGGGAATTAACGAAGGTAAAAGAGGAGGTGGATTAGGTAACAATCGAGGTTATTGAAATTAAAGCAAAACAGGTAGAAACAGGTGGTGGAGTAAAAGAGGAGATTATTGAATGCATGGACATGTTATATTTACAGCGTGACAAAGTGCTCAAAGATCAAGCGAAGAGGATACAGGTCCTTGAGACGAACCGGGAGGAGGTGAGTACAGTTAAGGTGAGTCATGGCGAGTCCGGGCACATGCATGATGCGAATTGGTGATTGGTGAGCTTGGGGGTGACAGACCCGGGGTTTATTGGAGTGATGAGAGGCAAGGATTGTGCGCAGAGTGTGCAGCGAGTGAGTGTGATGGAGTGCGTGCCAGGAACGAGTGGCGTGGAGTGCATGAGCGAGTGCAAGAGCGCAAGACATGCACCGACACAGATGGGGGTAGCTGTTAGCTTGACTGACGGGAGGAGTGAGCCCTCCGTGAGCAACAAATTTAAAAGGCGGATGTGTTCTGGTCACGAGCGTGGGAAAATTATCATGGATTTGGGATCCATTCCGGCCCACAAGGTTCGCTTGCACGGCATGTCCAAAGCACGGACGATTGCTCGGTTTAATGACAAATGCTGAGGGGCCGGCGTGTAAACGCTCCGTGACAGATAAATTGCTAGAGCACAGACGCTAAAACGAAAGGAATTTGGCTTGAAAATTTTTCCACTGGAACCAGGTGTGCAATGTGTATGGTTGGCCCAGCATGAACAGTGGGCGTGGCAAGCACAGCTTGGTTTCCCATGGGAAAACCCTAACGCCCAGTGGCAAACATTTAAAAACAAATTGGTGGGTGACAGACATATGGCTGAGCACCTCCGTGGATGCAGGGGGCTCATTATAGTATGGTTGAAAGTTTTAGCACCCATGTGGTGAGCGCGGTTGTGTAACCACCCCACAATGGGGCCCAGGAGTAGTAGCCTTAGGTGGATGATAGTTAGGCCCACATGGGGGTGGCTAAGCGATGGTTACCTCCATAGGGGGCCCAGGAGCACGAGCCTGAGGGGATGGCGTTGTTAGCCCACATGGTGCTGCCAGCGACGATAGCCTCCATGGGGCTCAGGAGCACAAGCCTTAGGGGGATGGCATTGTTAGCCCACATGAGGCTGCCAGCGACGGTAGCCTCCACGGGGGCTCAGGAGCACAAGCCTTAGGGGGATAGCATTGTTAGGCCACATGAGGCTGCCAGCGATGGTAGCCTCCATGGGGTCCAGGAGCACAAGCCTTAGAGGGGTGGCATTGTTCGGCCACATGGTGCTGACAGCGACGGTAGCCTCCATGGGGGCTCAGGAGCACAAGCCTTAGGGGGATGGCATTGTTAGGCCCACATGGGCTGCCAGCGATGGTAGCCTCCATGGGGGCCCAGGAGCACAAGCTTAGGGGATGGCATTGTTCAGCCCACATGGTGCTGCCAGCGATGGTAGCCTCTATGGGGGCCAGGAGCACAAGCCTTAGAGGGGTGGCATTGTTCGGCCCACATGGTGCCTGCTAGCGACGGTAGCCTCCATGGAGGCTCAGGAGCACAAGCCTTAGGGGGATGGCATTGCTAGGCCCACATGGTGGTGCCAGCGATGGTAGCCTCAACGTGGGTGCTGAAGCAGTGACCACGAGGGAGGGTTAGGATAAATTTAGGGATCTAGAGACAATAGGGACAGTTTAAGTGGAGACAATGAACATGTAGTGGAGACATAGAGAGGTATAAAGGGTAGAGTTAAAAGGGAGCATGTGTAGTATAACGGAAGTCGAGGTTGCATGAGTTAGTTCGGGGAAATTAGTTCGGTGATGCTGTGTAGGTGAGTGGAAATGTGTTTGTGTGTGGTTGATGAATTGTGAGTGTGAGGGCAGGGCAATGGCCTGGTATGAGTGCGAGTAATGTAATGCATGATCTGAAGAATTGAATGGGGGGAGTGGATCCCACCCAAGGAAACCCGGGGTTAGTTTAAAGTTAGATAGGGGGATTAGGCAAATTTACATATGGATGTCGTTCTGCGGTTGGTGCTGATTGTGGAAAGTTTAATTAAATTCTTCTTTTTTTTTTTGCGGGGTGCAGAAAAAAATGGACCTGCTGGGGGTGTGGTTTATGAGATTAGTGTTCTGACGAAGCAGGCACCCCGGGCGCTGGGGGCTCGTCGGCCAGGTGAGGCCTTAGGTGGTAGTGTGTTAGTGAGTGCAGGTACCTGAGGAGGGGTCTAGCATGACAGTGTAGTGTTCAATGGGCCTGGGAGTCCGAGCAGTGGGACCCAGGGCACCAAAATGCCATGTGGGCATCGAGGGGGTGTGCCAGTGAGGAGTGAGGAGCAGGTAAGCTCGGAGGCGGCTCCAGCGTCCCAGGGGTGCTAATGGTGAGTATGCAGGTGGGCAGATCTGCCAGTGAAGCCACACTGCCCAGCCACAAGATTGTGTGATGGCACAGAAAGAAAATTTGGTGGGCAAGGCCCAAAATTGTAAGAGCACCAATGCATGGTCGATGGGAATTTGGGTTTTTAGAACTCCATAGTTTAACAAAGGCCTCTTGGCAGGGTATAACCCCGGAGACAGTTTAAAAGTGTAACAATATTAGCGTAGTTACAATTAATGAAGACCCCTTCGCATCACTGTTTGGATGATCGCCGGCTGCTGGACTTGCCCTGCTGAGGGACTTGAGAATGAGATGTGTCATGACATAAATGTAAGATTGCATGTAGTTCTGCTCTTTTTCCTTTCCAGGGGAACCTTGGGGGGATTGGGTATGAATTTGGAAATGGGGATAGAAGGATAAAGGAGACAAGACGGAGCAACGAATTGTAAAAAGAGAGGGGCTAGGGTAGTGTATATGAGGGAAAAGACGTTGGATGGGTGCGGACGAGTATGGCCAACCTCGAGCTCTCTCTACTGGCACCACCGCCACTGCCCCAGGTATGTGCACACCAGGGACCAGCTGACCATGTTGGTCAGACCTGGTGTTTGATGGCATTACCTGGTTTACCTTTTTCCTTTTGTGTTGTTTGCTTTGTCTCGCTATCCCCAGGACCACCATTACATCACTCACCTTGCTGGATCAGTTGCTCCGTAGCCTGTGTTCACGTGGCCTCAAGTTAAATGGCAAATTAGACGGTGGACACTGGAACTCGTGGTTAACTGATTGGCATTCATGATTGTTAAGCGACCCACCGCACCACAAAGTTAACAAAGTTAATTGTGAGCGGAGGTCTCAGGTCCGGGTATTCCGAGGAGAAATGAGGACTAACCCCATCATAATACACTTGGTACCCGTGGCCGTAACAATATGTATGAGAGGGGGTTAAATTTCGGAGCAGTTGAGGACAAAGTTGATTGTGCTGATATGGAAGGGGAAGGGCAATGTTCAAGATCGAGGAAGTACAAGGGCATTACACTCCCAAGTCATGTAATGAAGGTGCTGGTGATGATTCTGGATGGGAGGATAAGGAAGAATGTGGAGATGGAGAACGGAGAAGAGCAGCAGGGGTTTATAAAGGGTAGGGGGATGACATATGGGATGTTCGCTTGAAACAGCTAGTGGAGAAGAGGTTGGAGGTGCATGGTGAGATGGAATTGGGATTTGTGGACCTGGAGAAGGCCTATGACACTGTCCCACGAGAGATGGTGATGGTGACACCAAGATGGATGGGGGTGCTGGAAGCAAAAGTTAGGTTGGTGGAAGGGATGTGTAAGGGAACGAAGGGAAGAGTTTTGGTTGGTCCTGGTATGTCTGAGGAGTTCAGTGTGAACATCGGTTTGAGGAAGGGAAGTTCTCTCAGCCCACTCCTGTTTATCATGGTGACGCAGCTGGTAATCAGGAAGACAGCTTTTAGGAATAGTGTGGGGATGATGCTACATGCATACGATTTGGCTGTTGTGGTGGAGAGTGCAGAAGATGCAGGAAGTACTGGGGGAGTGCAAGGAGGCATTTGGGAAGCATGGGCTGAAGATGAGTATGGAGAAGACCGAGTTGATGTGGGTCGGCAACAGAGAAAATAAATGAATATCAGGTCAGAGGGGAAGGAGATCAGACAGAGAAATAGGTTTGAGTGTCTGGGAAGTGATCAGGGATGGTAAATCCAAGGCAGAGGTGTGGAGGAGTATCCAGGTGGGTGCAAATGTGTGGAGGGGGGGGGGGGTGGAGGAAGTAATGGCAGACAGAAAGATATCAAAGACATTGAAAGGGAAGGTTCTGATGTTATGTGTAACACCGACCTACCTTTACTGTCTGGAGATGGTGGCATAGACAGAGACACAACAACAAAGGCTGCAGGTTTGCGAGAACAACTGGGTCACGAGGATTGTGGGAGTGAAGAGGGTGGATAGAAGGAGGATGAATGAACTGAGAGGGAAGATTGGTGTGGAGATGTTTTTGACAGGGAGATTAGTGAAATGCTTGCTGAGATGGGCTGGACACTTGGTGCGGATGGGGGAAGACAGAATGGCAAGGAGAGCGGGTAGATTGAGGAACAAGGTAGGAGGAAAAGAGGTAGATGGCAGTTGAGATGGGAGGATTGTGTGAGGAGGGATATCCATAAGGTAGGGGTGGTTATAGAATGGAGAGAGTTGGCCAAGGACAGAGGGAGGTGGAGGAGTATCATGGTCATGGCAGGGCAGAAACATGCATGGTATTTGTTGTGGTCCACCAGTAACCCACTTCTGGTAAACCCCCAAAATCCAGGCTTACTGATCAAGTCCTCTCATTTGTTCCTATTTTCTCAACTGTGGAACCAATATCCTCAATCTGTTAAATGTCAATCTACTTCCAGGGCATTACAATGGCTCTTCACAAGCACCTTGGGTCATCAGGACCTTTTCTACCCACATTAACGCTCCATTATCATGATTATTCTCATGACCCCATCCATTCTCATGACCTTTTATCCAAACCACTGTTTTCTTTCCAGGTTATTGTTTTGCCTCCACTCCCTCACCTTTTTTTTGTTGTTCATTTCTGTTTCATCCTGAGTTTTTCCTTCCTCTTGTTTTTGATCTTGAATCCAGATTGTTCACCAACCATGTCCTCCCCTCCCATTAATCTCATTCTTCCCCACATGCAGAGCTCCTCCAATGAACCGTCTATTTTGTCCCTTTACACCTTGCTGTTGGTGTGTCTCCCCCTTTTTTTTCACTGTTGTGTTCTGGTACATTCTGTGTTCTATGAAAAGCTCTTCCATGAGCTTCGATCTCGTATGCAAAAGATGATTTATACTTTGAGGATTATTATGGATGAGGTTTTACCTTAAGGAATTGGAGCAGTAATGTCACGGCTGAGAACAACTACTTAAAAGGGGAAAGCTTTAACATAGCCATGGGGAATCACATAGTATTCTTTTGTTTTCCTGCTGAGTCTAAGGCTCGTGGAGGAACTGGAACTGCAACACCAAACACACACACACACACACCTTTACCAGACAAACAGCTGCTGAGTTGTTCATATCACTTTCCAGAGCATTCTGGCTTCCAGCAAAGTTGCTTTTCTCTCCTTAAACAGGAGAGCAATTTGAGGAGGAATTTCCTCCTTCTCAAGAATGCCATCCCATGTGGTTGTCCATGCTCTATCCTCAAAATGCTGAGCTTCAAGCAAGGAAGCAGCATGCACCATTTTTGTAGTCTTTGGTATGAATCAACCAGGATTTGAACCACCGATCTCCTCCCAGACTCATAGCAGATGCTCCATCCGTTGTGCCACCAAGTCATTGCATTCCCATCCCAAAATAATGTCCAATATTCATAACCGTAAGATGTGTTCAATATATCAGCATAATGTTGAGAGGTTTTGCTGTTTGTTATTTGACAGTTTGGTGAAAGTATATTTGGTTTCCTCTTTGACTTGGATGTATCACGTGATGAGTAGACTTCATCTACAATGTTTTGAATGTTCAGTATAATAGTACATGATGTGCTCAAAAAGCTATTCTTCGTTCACCAGCAAGGATACTTTATTTAATTATAACTGCTAGCCTTGAATACATTTTTAATTTCACCAATGAAAGCTGTTCATGTTTTGTTTTGGTCTTTTTTTTTCAAAAAAGGTTTCATTTTATATGAGACCAAATTCCGTGTCCATGGATTTTTACATGGAAAGTGACGTATACAGCACTCAATGTGAAAACATGTTCACAAACAACTTGAAAACCTTGCGATCAAAGTGATTGTTATTGGGTGTGTAACATTAACAAAACAAATGGCTATTGCTCATGCGACTGTTTGAGAAAATATTTAGCTATTAATACGGCCCTTTGCCCCAGGGCACAGGCACGTTTTCAAGGCTCACCGCACCAGGCTCCCCGGAGGCACGCAGAACAAATTTCCCGTGAAAAGGAGAGAAATGGGGAACACGCCCGCACAGCGCTCGCTCGTTGATCACTCAGCATCACAGCACATGGACGTACACCGCCATTGACCATTCTCTTGGCAGAAAATAAATTGACTATGTACATAAGGGTTAGAGTTATAAGTGTGGGATTTAGTCAGCCATGAAGCAAAAATCGTTACAATTACGGAATGAATATCCATGCTTGTAAAGGTGTGAAAAGTTATCATACATCAAAGTTAACTATGTCAGAATGCACAACAAAACCTTGAAGCTTGCTTCAGTCTTAATGTTCCATATAACCTATGACTATAAAATATAATATATTACATATAAAAAATAAATATATAATTATTATATATATAATATATATAAAATGTATGTAAATAGATAATATATATATATATATAAATATTTATATAAATATATATATATATATATATATATACACATGTATATACATATATTAAAATATATAAATATATACATATAAAAATATGTATATATATAAAATATGTAAATATATATATATACATATATATATATATATAAATATTTATATAAAATATAATATATATACACATATGTATATACATATATTAAAATATATAAATATACATACATATATTTAATATATAAATATAAATATATATTTTCTATAAATGTATAATAATATATATAATATATATATATATATATATATATATACATGTTTAAAAAAAATAAAGTTACATACATATATATATATATATATATATATATATATATATATATATATACATATGTTTTATATATCTATATATAAAAATATATGTTTATCTATCTATAATTCCAGCAATCTTGTGTGTGTGTGTGTGTGTGTCTGTCTGTCTGTCTGTCTGTCTGTCTGTCTGTCTGTCTGTACTGTCTCTGTCTGTCTGTCTGTCTGTCTGTCTGTCTGCGACCGCCGTTTCTCGACAACCGCCTCCGATCTGATTGAAACTTGCCAGGAATATTGCCGGGACCCGTGGATGTGCCTTTTCACGGTTTGATATTAATCGGATGAGCGGTTCCAAGTTACGGCCATTTTATTGCTTTTTCAGTGTTGGAAAGGTGTATATATCGCAGTTGAAGTGTCGTTCCACCTTATCACTTATCATGCCATTTTTCCCAAAGATATCTCAGAATAATGATAACAGCATATTAATAATAATAATAATAAGAGCACAATAATTGGCAGTAATAAAAAGAATAACGTGATACAATGACCAATGTCTGTCAACCAATAACACCTAATATGTCTGTCAACCAATAATGACCTAGCGTCGTCACCAATGACAGGACACGGTGCTATGACATCACGACGATCTCACAATTAATGTTTATTTATTATTTATTGTTTTTTTTTGCACGATTGACGTCACAATTCTTCTTCTTCGTTTGGTATACGTCACAATCGATGCTGGGGACCCGAGTATGTGCCTTTTCAAGTTTGATATCATTCTTCATCCATTTCAGCTGTTTCCCAAGTGTTTCCCAAGGTTTGAAAGCTGTTTTTTTCCCAAGGTTTGAATTAATTGTTCAAATATTAATTAATCCCAAGTTTGATTTTCCCAAGGGAAACAGCTGTTTCCCAAGGGTTTGAAAGCTGTTTTTTCCCAAGGTTTGAATTAATTGTTCGAATTATTAATTAATCCCAAGGTTTGAATTTTCCCAAGAAACAGCTGTTTCCCAAGGGTTTGAAAGCTTTTTTCCCAAGGTTTGAATTAATTTTTGTGCTGGTAGACATTTGTGAATACATTTACAGAGAGAGGAGGCAAGAGAGGGGGTGAGAGAGGGGGCGAGAGGGAGGGCAGAGAGATGGAGGGATAGAGGGGGAAGTGAGGGAGGGAAGGAGAGAGAGGAGAGAGAGGGGTAGAGAGAGAGGGGTCACAATTCAAGAGAGGGGAGAGAGAGAGGGTGGCGAGAGAGGGGACGGGAGAGGGTGTGAGAGGGGAGAGTGGGGCGGGAGAGAAGAGGAGAGGCGAGAGAGGAGGGAAGAGAGAGGAGAGGAGGAGAGAGAGGGGTGAGAGAGAGGCAAGAGAGGGGGGCGACAGGAGGGGAGGAGAGAGAGGGGGTAAGAAGAGAGGAGGAAGAGAGAGGGGGTGAGAGAGAGGGGCGAGAGAAGGAGGAGAGAGGGGGTGAGAGAGAGGGTGTCACAATTCAAGAAGGGGAGAGAGGAGGTGGCGAGAGAGGGGGACAGAAGAGGGGGTGTGAGAGGGGGAGAGTGGGGTGAGAGAGATAGAGGGCGAGAGAGAGGAGCTAGAGAGAGGGGCGAGAGAGGAGAGCAGAGAGAGAGAGGGGAGGAGAGAGGGGCAAGAGAGGGGTGAGAGAGGGGGAGAGAGGGAGAGAGGGGGGTGGAGAGAGAAGGAGGGAGAAGAGGGGAGAGAGAGAGGATGGGAGAGAAGGGGCGAGAGAGGGGAGTGAGAGAGGGTGAAGAGAGGGTGTCCATTCAAGAGAGGGAGAGGGAGTGGCGAGAGAAGGGGGACAGGAGAGGGGGTGTGGAGAGGGGAGAGTGGGGCGAAGAGAGAGAGGCGAGAGAGAGCGAGAGAGAGGGCAGAGGAGGGGCGAGAGGAGAGGGAGAGAGAGGGAGAGGGAAGGGCGAGACGAGGGGGAGGGAGGAGAGGGGGGGGGAGAGAGAGGGGCGTCACAATTCTTCTTCTTCTTTCGTTTGATATGACGTCACAATTGACGCTGGGGACCTGAGTATTTTCCCAGGTGTTTCCCAAGTTATGGCCATTTATGATACGGTTGGTCCATCTAATTGAAACAATGCCCCAATCCAGTCGTCGTTTACGAGAGCGAAGGGACGAAGCTGCACATACTGGCACGCACCTACGGGCCTGCACTTAAATATATATTATATATATTATATATAATATAATATATATATAAATATACAATATATATATATATGTAAAATGTAATGATCAGGAATAAATTCCTGCATGGGCTAGTGTGAAAAAATTCTGATTCTACACAGGACTCAAACCCAAGGACCTCATCATTTACATGTGACAGCCCACTGAGCTATCGAGTCTTCAGATATCCTCAGAACTCTCCACTAACACTGCAATCTTTATTATGGCCGATGTGTTACGTGCCTGCTGACGGACCCGTGTGTGTGTGTGGTGGTGTGTGTGTGTGTGTGTGGTGTGTGTGGTGTGTTGTGTGTGTGTGTTGTGTGTGTGTGTTGCAAGCTGCATTGTGTGTGCTGCAAGCAAGCTGCATTGTGAGTGTGCATTGTGTGTCTGCAAGCAAGCTGCATTGTGAGTGTGCATTGTGTGTGCTGCAAGCAAGCTTGCATTGTGAGTGTGCATTGCGGTGTGCTGCAAGCAAGCTGCATTGTGAGTGTGCATTGCGTGTGCTGCAGACAAGCTGCATTGGAGTGTGCATTGCGTGTGCTGCAAGCAAGCTGCATTGTGAGTGTGCAATGTGTGTGCTGCAAGCAAGCTGCATTGTGAGTGTGCATTGCGTGTGCTGCAACGAAGCTGCATTGTGAGTGTGCATTGCGTGTGCTGCAAGCGCTAGCATTGTGAGTGTGCATGCGTGTGCTGCAAGCAAGCGCATGTGAGTGTGCATTGCGTGTGCTGCAAGCAAGCTGCATTGTGAGTGTGCAATGTGTGTGCTGCAATCCAGGTTTTACTTTTGGTTGGAAGTGCCTTCTTCTTCGTTAAAAAATACACACACACTCACACTCACACTCACACTCACACTCACATACACACACACACACACTCACAATGTTAAACACGGACTGTCTTTTCCTGGATCATAGCAATAATTGAGAAAACTTCAGAAACAGTTTAATTGATCAAAAATAGCACCATATAATGTTCAGGCATTTATAGTAAGGTAAAGTATGCATGATTGACAAATTCAGAAGTTTTTGTTGATTTTTGTTTTTTAAAATCACAAAATGAGGATATTTGTCGAGAATGTGGCTGCTGACAACACATCCTGTTATGTCGGGCTCAAGACCAATCAAGAATGAAATCCAATGATCTCGCACCAGAATGAATATCTCAAAAGCTAAACAGTGTGTACAATCACCATGAGAACGAGTGACCTCTGCACCCCTTCTCATCCACTGATGAAGTCAATGGAGAGAATCCAAACGGAGTTGTTGTCATTCTCGGTGCAAAGCAGCCTCCAACTGTGCCAAGAATGTGCCCAGAAGGGTAAATTTTCTTCATTGTATGGCAAAGAATATCTTAAACATCCTTTCTTGTATTTCAATCAGGAGTCCGTGCTGGCCAGTACAATGTTGTGATGATAATGTTTCACAAAAAGTTTCGAACTGCACGGAAACGGTGGAATCTTACAATGTTACCCTTGAATACAGATCCTGTGAGAGATAGGTGGTTGTCAAAATGTGGAAGAACAACACGATCAAAAATGTCCCCGTGGTACTTTTTACCTTTTAGGTTACCCTGTACAGTGAAAAGGTGAAGTTTACAACCATATCATGCACCCCATATCACAACGGATCCACCACTAAACAGGATGAACTTTACAATGTTCTTGAGCGCGTAGGTTGTGCTAGGCTACTACCAAACCAGAGTTCAACCCTCAGTCATGTGCAGAAGAAATTGAATCTCATCAGACAAGTGGATTTTACTGCAGAATACGATATTCCAGTGTTTCCGTTCCCGGCACGATGTTAAGCGAGCTGCTTTTTGCTCTGGGGTAAGAGGAGGGCATCTTATCGGTCTCGTCGATGCGTAACCTGCAACATGAAGCCGTTGCTAGACAGTTCTCGTGGATAAACCTCAGATATTCCTTTCTCACCGCAAAATTAATGTTTGTGGCAAAAAGGAATACGTCTGACAAACGTGATCAATCAGAACTGCATTTTCTCCATTAGAGAAGTCCATATTGAGATTTTCTTTAACATCATTGGTTTGTTGATATTTGTGGACCAATCTGCTGATAAACAGTCTGATTATAAGCCAAGTTGATGTCCAATTTCACTGAGGGACATCCCAGCATTGTTCGTTCCAATAATTTGCCATCTTTGGGTCTTGCTACGTCTTGTACGAGCCGTAATAACACACAGTCCACCAATGGAATGATATCGTTACCTTCTCCAAACCTTGATCAGATGAGGTTGTTTTTTTTTCTGAGTTGATACCCCTGCCATGCTGGGCTTGCTGGGTGTGTACTTCCTTGGCTCGGTGATGAATGAGAAACATGGCATATGCATGGAGGGTTCCTTCATTTATGTTTGAAAGAAGATTTGAGATTTGATTGAATTTTTTTGTTTTTTTTTCATAAATAGCACCATTTTGTAGGCGGACTTGACTTTTATCCACAATGGGCTGTTGGAATAAATCAAACTTGTATATAAATACTCAGGCAACCCATATGACTTTGATGAATGTACAGGTAATTTCTGTGTTTTCCAACAAAGTTTCCCTTCCACTAAAGTCACTGCAACATGCAGGTCAGTACTCCTCAGGCATGTCTGAATTCCAACCTCGCTAAAACGTAGACAGCCCCAAAAGGTTTTCTGCCAAAAATAATGTAGCGAACAATACATCAGTCAATCATGCCGCAACGCATGGATGTCAAACATAGGCCAATGTGCTGAGTATGAACTGGAATATATTAAGTTCTTAAAAAGGCTTTTTTCCCCGATGCAAGAAAGTAAACCAAGAGCAAACACCTTCAGCAAAAGAGCCCTCAAGTATGGAAATTCTCTTAGGATAGCTCAACCCTGAAACATTCACTTTGTGCTTTTCGATGCTCCAAGTGATGTGATGAGAAGTCCACTCTTTTCAAGGTGACGTGTACCTGTAAACTCGATTACTGTCGTGTATTTAGCAGAATAGGATGGTTGCTTTGTTAACTTGAAGCATCACAGATATGGGAGAAACGCAAGTCCTCACGGCAGCACGTAGACCGACCAGCCAAAACAGCCTGAACATAGTGATTTAAAAACCTCTGAACACACCCTGTGAGCCAGCTTGGCCCAGGAGGGAAACAAGTTCATATTTCAAAGAGCTCTCAACATCCATTGAGGTGTGTTTGTGTCTTTCACATTCTATGTTTATATCTATTTGCGCAGAGACTTTGGGCCAGTTTAAATTTTTGGTTGTGATTTATTTATCGAAGTAAATGATTTCTATCCTGTTTGTGGTTAATTATTTTATTGTATTGAAGGTGTTTTTTTAATACCTGTGCTTACCTTTGTATTCATACCATTAATGCTCGTTGTAAAGCTATGTAAATACAGTAGTCATAGTTAAACATGTTAGTTCATTTTTACCTCTGCCACCGAAGGTGAAAGAGGGTCGGTCTGTTTGTCTGTCTGTCTGCCTGCAGAATATCTCAAAAAGTTGTGGACGGATCTGGATGAAATTTTGTGGACAGGTTGGGTATGTGACAAGGACGAACTGATTAGATTTTGAAGATGGGGATACTCGAATGTTTTTTAAGTGAATCTTCTCCATTGAGAGATCGGGCCAAAAACGATATCGTGGCGTATAGCATGATATTTCAAAAATGTATTGGGCTCGATATGTTCTCGTGGATCAGGCATTACGTGGTGGAGGTATGCGCTCTACCGAGGGCCCTTCTAGTTGTAAATGTCCTGGTTTTGTCCTTCTGTGCACATCAATGGTAACCTTTTGAATTTGTATAAAGTAGCTTTCTGGTCACAATTGCAAGGGTGTATCACTCAGCTTAGCCTTGTGATTAGATCATGGTAATAAGGTCTTTCTGACATTCTGAATACAATTCCTTCAGAATCGTCAACTGGATCCCTGGGACGCACGCCGAGACCCCAACTGATCATGACACTGTCAGGTCGAATGTGATCTTGAACCGAGCCACCTCCAAGGTACTCTATTTAGTTGTGGAGTGTGAATCTGCTTCATTGACGAATGGGTTGGTGTTTTGAGCAAATTTTGAACTTGGCCACATCCAAATTGTTAACATGTTGCATTATTCAATCCATGCAGTGACTCCAAGTTGTTGTTTGGGATATTATCCATTTAGTTTGCAGTATAGAGTTGGCATTTGTGTGGTGGAGTTAGAATCACTGTTATGTGGCAAAGTGTAGTGTTTATTTGAGTTTGTTTTTATAACATTAACATTTAACTAGCAGAAGCCCATGGTAAAAAATAAATAATACCATGATATGAAGGAAAAGAAAAAAAAGGAAGCCTTTTATTCTTGCACTGATTGAAAGAGCTCAAAATGGGAGGTTACACATTTTTAACAGCAAAGAAAAAAATTTTTGGGAGCGATCAAGGCAGCGGTTAGTTGCCTATACACTGCCTGTGTTCGATTTTTCTTGTCTGAAAAAAATGATGATATCCGCCCTGTATATTTGGATTCATTTGAAGCAATTTTTACTTGATTTTTTTTTCTCTCCGATGAGCATTTCCATGTTTCAGGGTGGGACAGACAGACAGACAGCATTAGCCTATCATATATAGGCTAATAGGACACCTGTGGGAAACCCATGGACATAGATTATGTATGACGTTTGGACTGCCCCTCTTTATATATAATTATTCACTCATGAGAGGGGAGATGGGGAGAGGATCGTGCAGAGGGGGTAAGGGGTGGGAGAGGGTGTGGAGAGACTTACTTCTGCCTTGATTTGACTACAGTTTGATCCTCAACTTCAGTTTTTCCTAACAGGGAACCCTCCCCTTCCTCTTCCACTCCCCTCTCTACTCTCCCCTTCATTCCCACATCACGTCCGACCAGATGCATTCAAAACGACTAATATTGGATTCCATCATTAGTCCACATATTCAATTATGTACAAAGTTTTTCGTATTGTTTAATTATATAGAGTTGGAAAAGGGTTAACTCGCCTTAAATAAACTATATAATTAGACTACAGTTTGATCCCTAACTTCAGTTTTCCCGAACAGGGAACCCTACCCTCCCTGTTCTCCCAGAAACATTCAAAACGACTATTATAACCAATTATCTAGGAGGGAACCCTACCCGCTCTTTTACTCTCCCAATGTAGAAGATAGGTTGATCAGCCGTGAATGGTGTGAAGAAGTCGTAACTTAGTTTTGGAGTCTGGAGAATTAGAGGATAGTTTGAATGTTGATGTTGAGCTGTTACCAGGAGAACATGTTTGGGGTGTAATCCTGCAAGGCAGATTTGCAAATAGTTTGGGAAATGATAGCGAGTATGAATGTTAATTTTGATGTTCATGTGACTGAACAGAAACCTGATATGAAACCATATTTAAAAGGTTGTATGGTCGAACAGAAAGCCTATCGAAGCTGATTTAAAAGCAGGTTTGGAGGTTCAAAATGCTAAGATGGTTGATATGTTATAAAGTCTGCAGATATCGTGAGTGTGAAGGTTATTGTGAGTGCTTGCATCAAAAAAAAGTAAGCGACTACTTCAATAGAAGGGTTGATAAGGTCAGCAAGAAACTAAAGAAAGACAATGGGTGGAAGGGGGTGGAAGAACAATTTGTACAATAAAAATAAAAAGACAGTGAAGGTATGTATGGATTTGAAGGTTGTTTTAAGAATGTGGAGAGGGTGGAGCAGATCAAGTAGGTCATGCCTAAATTAAATTAAATAAACTAATATTGGTCAAAGCTTTGTGGAAGAGCTAGTACTAAAATCACAGGCAAGACAGTCACATGAGTAAATCACATTTACATACCATTACATCAATTACAAGGGCATTTGTAAACAATGGAGGAACAAGTGGTAAGTCGGATTTGGACAGGGGGTTCCCCATGTCATAAGCCAGGGGAACACTGCAGAGATTAACTCTGTGAAATAATTGACTTCCTAATGGAGAGTGAAGAAAATCGAGTGGAAATAGGTGAGAGAATGCAGAAATATGAAAAGCCTATCAGTTACACGGCACTCAAACATAGCTTGAGGAATACAATTCGGAAAATGGAGTAAAAACTTCGTAAAATGCAGATGGTCTCGGCATCAAAACAGACACAGCATGTGTTATTGCTGTGCTTTGAGCCGCCATATGAAACTGTTCCTGATCCCCTGTAGTGCAGGTGCTAATGTCTGTCGTGGGGACCGCACATGTTCACCTCTCTTGACGTGATGTGGTGTGTGCAACATATTGTCAACTACTAGGGGATTACGACCGCCTGCCTGCAGGGTGTATTCAGATGTGGAAACGCTGAAAGGTGGAAACCACACTCTGGATCGCTTGTGGGCCCTGGTACCGAACTGTAAAGGAAATGCTCATTCACCAATTGGAAAGAAAACAAAGTTCACATCACATTGCCTGTAATGTGAAAATAAATTTTTAATTTACAAAAATAAAACAGCTATATCACTCCATTGTCTAAACATGGATCTTATCCTACATCTCACATTAGGCCAAATCCCCCAAAAAATAATAATAATTAAAAAAAAAACATTAATTGCCCAGATTTTTGTTTTTTTAAAAAGGAAGGAGGTCCTTTTTATTAATTAATTAATTTTTCAAAATGGTCACCGGCTTTTCGTACCCGACACGCCAGTTTTTACATCCCCAATCCCAACCCCTACAAAAAAAAAACCACATGAATCATGTACCAGATGTTAGTTTTCTACCCCCAAACAAACAATGGGGTCATCGTACACCTGACACATGTACACACACACACACACACACACACACACACACACACACACACACACACACACACACCACACACACTCAGCCTATTAAAAAATACAATCCACAGTTCTAAACAAATATATAATAAACGTATGGCAAAAAAAAAAAAAACACACTTTGCGCATATTAAAATTCTTGGCGATCTTTCGATATAGATCTGGAGGAAACATTTAATACACCGATTTACGTACGTGGGATGTGGACTCACCGGTGCTCCCTGGTCCAACTCCCCACTCGCGAAATCGGAGAGAGCATCACATAGCGAGCATCGGCTATCAAGAACTGGTCCCACATACCACGGCTTCAGAACTTTAGTGCCCGTCCGAGTTTGCAAACAGATGAAAACCATCTTCAAAAATGAAACTTAAATCATGAAAAATGATGCGTCGCGCTTACGCAATTTGTCTACATTCTACATTTGTCGTGCACTTTGCTAGTTTTAAAACCGGTGGTATTTTGCATCATATTAATGGAAAGTGTGCACTGAATTTTTACTGCAACGGCTGCGATGGAACGGATGGACGCAGACATGCACACAGATCAGTCTTGCTCACATATCGTGCACGGAAACGGAAAGCAGCGGGACAGTTCTCGGCGCTATGGCTCAGTAGAAGCTATAAAAAGTCAGTATCGACATTCGGGGAAAATGATCGATTCAAAGAATGGTGTAAGAGTCGTACACGAAGATATGGCTATTAATTGGTGCAAACTTCTTCATGCCTGGTGTTGGCTTCACGGTTAGCGTGGTGGGCTTGGGATCTTAGAATCCTGAGTTCAAATCCTCCTTGGCTGTTGAATTAATACCAGGTGGGGTTAACTCTGCCAGTCATCCTTCTGAAGTTGACAAAATGAGTGCCAGCTTGCTGGTATCCTGTGTTGGAGTGGCGACCCGTCCAGGAACCAGCTTGCTGGTATCCTGTGTTGGAGTGGCGGCCCGTCGAAGATTTTGCCCAATAGCCAAGGAGACTGCTTCGGCAGCACCAACGCTCTGCACAGAGTGTGGTCCCAATGGATGGATGGATGGAAACTGCTTCAATATATGGTACCTTCTTCTTCTTGCGTATGGAAGCTCAGCTGTTGGGGTAGCTATCATTTCTTGGAAGCGCGACTGTGTCGCTGATGCAGTGCCCCTCTACCAGTGCACACTGTCACTCATTTCGCCGAACTCGGAAGGATGACAGGCTGAGTAAACCCCCTGGTGTATTAATTCAGTGGCCAACAGGGCTTGAACTCAAGACCCTAGGATCCCAAGCCACCACCCTAACCACAAAGCCAACACCATGCTCAATATAAAGTATGTCCTTCCTGGCATTTGTCTGTCATAAACCAAGAAGAAGAAGAAGAAGAAGAAGAAGAAGAAGAAGAAGAAGAACATTTTAACCCACTGCTTTGTTTGTTTCCAGTTTGTTGTCATTTCGTTTTTGTGTTCTTGTTTAGTTGTTTTTGTTTTATTACCTTCGCCAGAGGAGAGGATATTGCATTTGGGTCCATTTGTTTCTTTGTTTGTCTGCACAGAACTTTCGTGTTTTTCTCCGCAACCACTCGGCAGATTGAGACGAAATTTTCACCATCGGAGCGACTACTCATGTACATGGTTATATTGATAATTATGATGTCATAGGTCACGTGGTGTTGCAGCCATGTTGGAAAAACGGGAAAAAAATTTGGAACTCTGTTGTTTCAGCCTGCAGAACACCAAGCCAACATACGATCAACCTGCTTTTATTTAGGGACTGTAACCATCAGAAATATATACATATGCATAATGAAGGAAATGAAGAAAAAAGAAGAAAGGGAAAGAACCCGATAAGGCCAACACAAGGGTGAAGGAGTATGCAGCCAGGGAGCTGGAGATTGCTGTTCATGTAAAAGACGGTGGCGACCGGATGGAACCCCTTTGGAATCCGGCCATTCCCAAGACAGGACCTGCAGTCCGATGGTGCTAAAAATGTCAGAAGAGAAGAGACCCAGACTTTGTGTATGTGAGCGGCACTGTATCCTCCAGTACAAAACTCAAGATACTACAGATGGAAACTCCAACCCCAAAAGGTACTCAGCAGCAATGAGCCCTCCTCAAAATGGCCACCCTCTCCTACTCTGCATCAAATTCCTGGTTCCCTTTCTGCCCCACAGCCAATCACAAGCTTTATACCCATTGGCTGAACCATTTGGTTTAACTC
>CM068963.1:8254888-8292842 GCA_035128595.1 Eptatretus atami
AGTCCGCATAGTGATTTGGCACATGTTTTACGCCGGATGCCCTTCCTGACGCAACCCTGGTCGCCACAGGGATATGATACACCTATTTTAACCGGGGTATACACCGGCCCAGTTATACTGGTACTCATTTCGCGACCTCGGAAGGATGACAGGCTGAGTCAACCCCCTGGTGTTTTAATTCAGTGGCCGAACGGGGCTTGAACTCAGGACTCTTGGATCCAAGCCGCGCCCTAACCACTGCGCCAACACCAGGCTTATAAATATATATGTATTGTATATATAAATATATGTGTGTATGTATATATAAATATAATTATATGTATATATAAATATATATGTATTGTATATATAAATATATTATGTATATGTATATATAAATATAATGTATATAAATATATGTGTGTATGTATATGTATAATAAATATATGTGTGTATGTATATATAAATATATGTGTGTATTGTATATATAATATATAGTATATGTATATATTAATATATATGTATATAAATATATGTGTGTATGTATATGTATATATAAATATATTGTATATGTATATATAAATATATGTGTGTATGTATATTAAATATATTGTGTGTAGATATATAAAATATATTGTGTATGTATATATAAATATATATTGTATATGTATATAAAATATATATGTATATAAATATATGTGTGTGTATGATATGTATATATAATATATATGTATATGTATATATAAATATATTGTGTGTTATGTATATATAAATATATATGTGTTATGTATATATAAATATATAGGTATATGTATATATAAATATATGTGTGTATGTATATATAAATATTATGTGTGTATGTATATATAAATATATATGTACAGTATATATAAATTATATGATAGTATATATAAATATATATGTATAAATATATGTGTGTATGTATATGTATATATAAATATATATGTATATGTATATATAAATATATGTGTGTATGTATATATAAATATATGTGTGTATGATATATAAATATATGTGTGTATGTATATATAATATATATGTATATGTATATATAATATATTGTATATGTATATATAATATATATGTATATAAATATACGTGTTGTATGTATATGTATATATAAGTATATATGTATAGTATATATATATAATATATAAAATATATGTGTGTATGTATATGTATATGTAAATATATATGTATGTGTATATGTATATATATATAATATATATGTATATGTATAAATATATATGTAATATAATATATATGTATATGTATATATAAATATATATATGCATATGTATATATAAATATATATTATGTATATTATTATTATTATTATTATTTGGCCTTATCTTCCCCTTCATCACAGCATCTGGAAGGGAGAGGGCAAACAGTCTTACGTATTTCAGTTCAATGCAGGGAGTATTTAAAGTCTCAGAAATTAGAGGCTTCATTTAAAGCTGTTGTTGAAATCCAAACTCTCAGTGAAGAAGTTGACAGTGTAGTGCACAACAGAAGCAGGCATGTTTCTTTTCACAACTGAGTCGTCTTTAATGCAAATAATGTAACAATTAATGCAGACAATGTAATACTGTCCCTATCTTACTCCCTTGTAGCAAATGTCTACTGGACTTTGTGCCCTCACCCAAGAAGGGAGAAAAAGACTCTTCTGGCCTATTTTTTGTTTTTTCAAGATGGCACCTGTATCACATGACCTATGACACCATGATTATCATTAAAATATTCTACAGGAGGAGGCACTCCTATGGTGAAAATGTTGTGTCCATCAGACCAACAGCTGCTGAGAAAAAAGAATTCATAATGATCGGAAAGTGTACTCGCCGAATTATGACGTCATAACGAAGGTGTTGATGACATCATATACGTATCTTATTCCTCATGGGAGTAGTTGACAATGAGCCAGTTCTCAATTTTTTTTCCATGGAGTGGTTTCAGAGATGTAGAGGTGCTAAGTTTTTCCAAGATGGCGCCTGTGCTATGTGACCTATGACATCATAATTATCATTACCATATTCTTCAAGAGGAGGCCTCATATGGTGAAAATTTCGTGTCAATCGAACCAAGAATTGCAAGAGAATATAATTCATACTGATTGAATCAAGCATTGTACTTGTGGAATTATGACATCACAATTAAGGTACTGATGACATCATCATTAACATATCTTATTCCCCAAGGGGAGGACTTGACAATAAGCCAGTTTCAATTTTTCCATGGAGCGGTTTCAGAGATATAGAGTTGCAACTTTTTTCGATTTTTCCAAGATGGCACCTGTACCACGTGACCTGTGACGTCATAATTATCACTTAATAAATTCGCCAGGAGGAGCCACTCATATTCTGAAAATTTCGTGTCCATCGGGACTAACAGTTGCAGAGAGAGGATTTTTTTCATACTGATCAAATCAAGCGTTGGAGTTGTCAAATTATGACATCATAATGAAGCATGATGACATCATCACGAATAAATCTTATTCCCCATTGGGGTACTTCACAATGAGCCATGTTTCAATTTTTTCCATTGAGTGGTTTTGGGAGATATAGAGGTGTAACGTTTTTCCAAGTTGCCGTCCGCACCATGTGACCGATGACGTCATAATTATGAATTAAAAAATTATGTAAAATTTCGTGTCAATGGGACCAATAGTTGTTGAGAAAATGAATTTTTAAAATGCAGACACGCACGCAAGCACATACACCACATGTACGCAACCAATGCCTCACCCTGCTTTTCGCTTCGCAAGTGCAGGGTAACAATTGTCATGAGCACCCCGCTGTGATCTTCACCACTACTCAGTCAGCATTGGCAGGATAGCTCAGAGGTATACACGGCAGGATAGCTCAGAGGTATCACACTCATCTTTGAACTGTCTTGTCTGTGATCTCAGGCTGATAATAAACAGTCACGCTGGTGTTTACAGGTAGGACTTGCATCAGTGAATGCGCCATCTATCGGATGGAAATTAAGCTATGAACTGTCTGCCAGCATTGGTTGCTGCTGGTGGACGATAAAGATCCCTCATTGACTTTCACAAGGAGTAGACAATTTTCACTGGTCGTCTCGCTAAATTACAAATTCCTCCCCCCAACTCCTACTCCTTGAAAGGCTATTGGAAAACACTCACAGGAGTACTTCGGCCAGGAAACTCTCATCATTTGCCAACAGGAAGGGTCAGGTCAGGTGTGGAAGCATGCGCCAGAGCAGCGCGTCGCTGCGTCCACTTTCCGCCGGTACTCCAGGGGCCTCCATTCTGGCCATTCCCCAAGCAGATGCATGGCCCATCTCCATCTCCTTGAGATGCGATCAACCTGCTGCAACCACGAGGCACCGTGGTCGGCCATTGGCCTCCTCTACTCACGAGACTCCCTCGCTGAGAAAATCTGATGAGCAGGATCAGCGTCAGGAAAATGAGCCACATGTCCATACAGCCGCAGCTGACGCTCACAGACGATGCAGGTAACAAATCTCATTTGAGTCTCTCTCAGCAACTCCTCGTTGGACACAAAGTCCGACCAGCGATAGCCAAGGATTCTCCCGAGAGACCTGGTACCAAAGGAATTAAGTCTCCGTCTCAGATCCCTGATCAGGTTCCAAGTCTCACATCCATAGAGCAAGACTGGAAGCACCAAGGCCTGAAGACTCGGACTTTCGTCCTCCGCACAGGTACCGGCATGCCACCACCCATGATCCAGGGAATCCATGACTCCCCAGGCCCAACCCAGACTTCTATTTGACCTCTGGCTCACAGCCAGCAGAGACATGAATATCACTGCCAAGGTAAGTGATCTCTCACGACCTCAACATCCTCACCACAACAGGCACAGACAGGATAGCAGCATCCAAGATGTCATTGAAAGCCTGGATCTTAGTTTTGACCCAGGAAACCCGTAACCCAGTGGCTCCGACTCCTCATTCAGCCAACAGGAAGGGGATGGGATCAATCCAATGTATGTCCAATTTTACAAATATATTTTTAATTCCCTTTCCTTATCATATCTCCATAACTGTCCAAAAATTCTGAAGAGTGATTGTTGGTGGCCTACGCATTGCTTCCTCAACAAGGAGAACAAAAGAACGAGAAGGAAGAGATAAGAAGCATGCTCCATTTTTCAGCTGTTTTTTCCCCAAATGAGAAATTTGCATTTTAACACCTTTTTCTTCTGTTGGAGAATGCAAGTAGAATGGTTGATCCTACTGGGAAAGCCTTGGCACAACCACATTTTTACTTTTTGGGCAATTCCTGTGTCAAAAGGTCCACAGTGTTGAGGCATCTTCTTCAAGAGGAAGATGAGACGGTAGTAAGGTAGGGATTTCACTCAGAGAGTAGTTAATGCATGGAATGGTCTCCCTGGAAAGGTAGTGGCAGCAGGAAAAGTAGATAAGTTTAAATTAGAATTAGATAGGTACCTGGAAGTTATGGAGATGGAGGGTATGGGGATGTTGATTAGACTTTTAGGGAATTTGAGTATTGATGGTTGATTGTGTATTGGAGTACTGTTGGTGGGGGTCTTGTTAAGGGGGGGGGGTTGTGTTAGTCTTCCAGTCTCTTATGTGAATTCCAGTCTTGGAATAACCTAACTCCTGATGACCATTACTCCACTAAAATTTGCAGCTTCCATTGTGACGATTAAACACCATCACCCAAACCACAGTACTGTACCGTTGAGCAAATGATTAAGTCAACAACAACTCAATAAGAAAAAGCTCTGGAAACCCATTTAATTGCACCTTACTGGAGCAATACAATCAGTCATCGTGTGAAGATCGATGTGTTAACTTCCCAGGCCTCATGTGACAATGATAATCAACAGAGCGACGTCGTTAGATATCGTAGTTTTACTCATCTCAAATGTCTTTCCCTTGGCATTTGGGAGCATTTCCACCTTCACCTCTTGCTATTGCACGCACGCTCATGGCAAAAATTGACACATAGAAAAGGTAATAAAAATTCATCGTCAGGCAGCTACAGCATGTTTAACAGCCTGCACAGCCTCCAGAAAAGATGCAAAAGACATTTCAACCGCTTAAATATCCATAAAACCATACAGTGAATGAGAAAGGAATCGCCGAATCAGATAATGTGAGATTGAGAAAAGCCTTAGGCCCCTGAGCAGAATAAGACCATGCACAATTGGCAACTGTATATAATATAGTTAGCATCTTGCAAACAACAAAAGTCAAATATCAAAGAGAGGAACAAAAAAATTCTATAACATGGGCTGCACACCATTCTTGTGATCATAGCAAAGGATAAAGCGAGGAAGCAAATGGCAATGAAGAACGACGGAGGTTCTTCCGGGCAAAGCAGAGCCTCGTGAGAAGGGGTGCACTTACCCTTGATTGAATATTTCTCAAATGTAACAACAAGAGGCATCAAAATTGTATTCCAAAAGTACCGTTCTCAAGTGGACCTGGAAAGCTCTTGCAGTACCACCTCAAGCTTTCTCAATGCCAGCAAGTTGCCCAATAGTGAGCAGGAAGCAGGTCTGAAATGATGCTGGGAAGCCAGGTTCAAATCCCAGTTTTGTCCCATTTTATACAACCCTTCCTTTAATCCGTGTGCAGTACATTGATACCCATGTTAGCCGTTGTCTTTGTCCTGCTTTATGGACAAGCTCCACCATGAGTCTGAGAGCTCGTTCGAAAAATAACTCCCAAAACAATGATGAAATTGAGAATCGAATTAGGACGTGAACTTAGTTTTTCACAGCAACCAACTATATTTTATATAGTGGTCCGAGCTCAAGATGAGTAGAACGGAGGGAAAAGGGTCAACACAGAAAAAGGTCAGGACAAGACCACACAGACACACTCGAGCCTGAGTGGAGGAGTTGCAGGTGAAAGGGGGACCGGATCTCAGTGGGTGTAGAGAGCTCAGAGGGACAGATGGAATGACCACGAGGTAGCATTGGTGGCAGCCTTGAAGTCGTAAAGAAAAGATCTTGAAATAACAAACTTGGAAGATTGTTTCTATTTGTCTTCATTATACAGATTCCGTAACTATCCGTATAATATATTTGGAGATCTGCAAACTCATACTAACAGAAGCCACAAAGTGAGAGTGGGAATTTATTGAGGTAAAAGACAGGTTCTAGTCAGGTAACCAGTTTCCTATTTTTTCCAAGACTGGCAAAGCGCTGTCGAGTGCCTGACACAATTCTGCACGAATCCGAGTCATCATCTGCAAAATACCTCATCTTACAATGGATTATCTACTTCAGAATGGAGGTCATTGATGTAGACCAAGGCAGGATTGGTTGCAAAATGCTACGCTGAGGCACACCAAGAGAGAGAGAGAGAGAGAGAGAGAGCATGGGAGAGAACACACAGGGAGTCTCAAAACCAATCCAGGAGGGGCCCTGGATACAAGTAGCTTCTAGTTTGGAAAACGTGTAGGATTTCCAGGCAGAATCAAATGTGTGGGAAATGTTCATTTAGACAGCCGTGACCTCGTGTTTGAGATTGAGTGCATGCATCCATTATGACATTGAGAAAACAGAAACCAAAACTGACCTTCATGCAGAAACCAACAACTGATCAGAAATCAGAGTTCAAAAGTCATTGTATGGAGATGGTTTCTTAATTTGCTTTTTTTTTTTAGCTCGCCTGTTCAAAGAAACAGGAGCTATAGCGATACCCCCGGCGTGAGCGTCAGCGTCAGCGTGAGCGTGAAAATGTTAAAGTTTTGGGTGCAAGTTATTTAGAAGCTGCCATTCATTTAATATGTGTACTAGGATGCTGATATTTGGCATGGAGGTTCCTTTGGGGTATATTATTGATGTCGTGAAGTTGAAATTAAAAAATAATTTCAAATGTTTTTAAATTTTTGACCTGTTTGAACTTAACTTTTTTTGTAGCACATCAACGTTAAAGTTTTTGGTGCAAGTTATTTAGAAGCTTGCCATTCATTAATATGTGTGCTAGGATGCTGATATTTGGCATGGAGGTTCCTTTGGGGTATATTATTAGCTCGCCTGTTCGAAGAACGAGAGCTATAAGCGATACCCCCCGCGTGAGCGTCGCATCAACGTGAGCATGAAAATGTTAAAGTTTTTTGGGTGCAAGTTTTTCCTTTTCTAATGTTTTTATCTACCACACTATTTTTTACTGATTACAATATACAAAATCATATATTGCTTTAAAATTATTTGGATCAGACTTCACTTGCAATGCTTTATAAAAAATATTATTAGACTAGTCTTTTAAAAACGAAAAAACGATAAATGTATAAAACAGGCGAGTATTTGGGTGGCTTTGACACCAACTCTCTGGATTATTTATTTGGAGAACACTTACACCATCTCAGATCATCCCCGTATCCAAAACCATGATCTTTTCTACCCTCGTTTCACCCCACACCTATCCCTTCTCCTTCCAACGTCCAATTTCCCTTCCTGAGAGTTTTCTTTCTGCATCCACATTGTCCACCCGATGCATCCTCTCCTGCCCCTCATTCCTCCCCGCACCCACTGTTTGTCCAAGTTCCCTCTATCTTGGCCTTCAACTCTTCTGTTGGTGTTCCCCCTCTCTCAACTGTTCCTTTTGTCCTGTTGCCTGCTGATCGTTCAGTGTACTAGGACTAGCTCTTTCATGAGCCGACGGTGTATCAAAACCCATGAAACGTCTGACTGTTCTTTTATTGAGGGGGTCATTTTTGGAACGCTCTTTCTAAGTGAAGTAGTGTTGTTGGCATTTTTTCCACGACACAAGCAGCTGGTCCTCAGAAAATGAAGTGTAATCGATCAGTGAAAGAGCAGACACAACAGATGAACACATGTTAAAATTATTGTTTTGATACCACGGATCCCAGTTGCAGTGGAGAAATAAAAGGGGAAAAAATTTCACCAGGCTTTGCTGAAGGGGAGGCTTCCATGCTGGAGAGAGTTTCCATGCATTGCACACGAGCAATCACCACCGCCCATTTAACTACTCACCTCAACCTCAAACGGTGAGAATCACGGTGGGGCAGGTAGGATGGCCTAGAGAGGTACGCACATTCGCCTCTGAGCTGTCTAGCCTGGGTTGAATCTCGACCCAGCTACAAACTGCCATCCTGTTGTATCACAGGCATGATAATTCATCAATGTGTGTGCTGGTCCATCGGATGGATATTAAACTGGCGGTTCTCTGCCATCATTCATTCGTGGACATTCGGCCTTTGCGAAGAGTAGTGGGCTATCGCCGCACCCTGAACAAATCACAAATTCGTGTCCTAACTTCCTTTGTCGAATGGCTCTGTGTGGACTGCAGAGCATGGTTTAAACCATATGATCTGATTTAAAACAACAATATTGATAGGATTACTAAGTTTAAATAACCCCGATCTTGATCAGGAGAAGAATGTGTTGTTGGTTGATATCTCCATATACGGGTTTCAGATGTGGAACCGAGGCCTCCTAGGCCTCAAAGTATCTATCTTCATATAATTATATATATATATATACAATTCATTTTAATTGTTCTGAACTACTCACTCACTTGTTTTTGTTTTTATTTTGCCGACAATCCAGCAATTCAGTCCATCACTATTCGTTTTTTCAAAAAAAAACAGTAGGAAGTAAATTTATTGACGTTTCTGTTTTCTATCCCTTTGCTATTGCCTATTCCATTTTGTCACCCGATAGTTGTTCAATTTTCCTCCGTGCGGCCTAATAGAGAGCCCGTTTCCATCAAGGACGTCTTAGAGTATCAAAAACTTGGGTGCAGTGGGAAGAGAAGGGAGGAAGGATTACGAGATCCTCCTCTGAGCAAATTTGATTTCCTACTCCTCCTAACTCTGGCACATCTCAGAGTGCTCGCTTGTGGATTTAGGAAGAGGCCTGATTTACGAGCTTGCCTCGCAGCCTTCACCGCCAGCGTCTCATCGTTTCTGCTTTTTGCCCTGGAAATTCTACACTAATGAGACATGAAGGTAAACGATGGTGGACTCGGAGATACTCACATGAAAGTCTGGTCTGGTACACTGAGACAGCAGAGAAATCAACAATGTGCGACAACATGGAGATACGGACAGACATTGTCATTTCCAAAGAAAATTTGTTTCTGCTTGTTTCCTTCAATGTGGACAACTTGGCTGTCTCGGTGTACTCCACGTCTGACGATGCTTAACCGCCAAAATTGTTCTATCCTATTATTATACCATTCTCCCATTCATGCAACCCATGTTTACCTTGATCCCATTCTTGCCCCCATACTCACCACCTATCCATTTGTTCAACCTACGCTCGAGCCCCTACGATCCCAATTGTGTCGTTGACCCCTCCAGTCCTTCCTCCCCATCCACAATTGTGTCATCTCTACTCACCCCGATCCTATTCATCATGCCACCCATACTCATTGCCATCTCATTCATACCTCCAGACTTCCACCAATTCCATTAATACTGACACATTCACAATGCAGCTTTTCCTTTCCCTGACCAATGCATGATTGCCTACTGTGGTGGCCTATTGGTGAGAACACTGGACTGGGATCAAAGGTTGTGGTTTCAAATCCAGCTGAATGCAGCTCTTAAATATTTATATTCTAATCTTTAGGAAATCAAGCTTGTCTCAGAAGGGCAGAAGAATTGCTGTGTCTGCACTCTTGGATAATAATCAGTGAAACCAGTTGGTTCATAAACAACCTTCAGGTGACCAGCTTGTGCGTGTACTCACAATTTTTGGATCTTTTGGAGGATAAATCACATGTACTTATCACTGCATGTTGACTCGTGGATCTTATTCCCTTCTTTTCCTGTTACAGGAGATTGTTTTTCATGATTATGGATCCGACCGTTCTGAATGATCAACAGGTCCAACCGTGTGAATCTACATAATAAAGCTGGACTGTTGTTTGTCTTCTCTGTCTGTCTGTCTTGCCGTCCCCAAACTACTTCCTCAGTTTTTGGTGGGGCTAGCACACCAAACTTTCTGTTGAAGCTTTGGGTACCAGTGGTTGTCCAAAGTGGGTAGGAAGTTTCATAAAATGTCTCAAATACTATTCATTTTGAGTTTCCACCTGTACAGAAACTCTATCTCTTTCTCTCTCTCTCTCTCCTCTCCTCTCTCTCCTCTCTCTCTCTCTCTTCTCTCTCTCTCTCTCTCTCTCTCTCTCTCTCTCTCTCTCTCTCTCTCTCTCTCTCTTCCGGTGGCCGCCTCCCGTGTCGTGCTGTTAAAAGCTTTGCACACGGAAAAAGCTCAACATTCACCAGAGAAAATGCATGATACAAACGAGATATATTTTAAATGAGAATAAATACAATATGGAATTGCATTTGATTATTAACAGTGCCGTACAGGCGACCCTGGGCTGACAGGATGGCTTCAAAGTCCCCACACTCGCCTCTTAAAGCTGTCTCGCCTGGGTTTGAATCTCGGCCCCAGCTATAAACTGTCAGTTTCACAGTGTGTGGATCATCAGTTGTGTGCCTGTCCCATCTCATAGAAGTTAAACTGGTGTGTCCTCTACCGACATTAGTTGCCAGACGTTAAAGATCCCCACGGTGACCTTTGTGATGAGTGGACAGGCTACTGGCGCACCAGGGCCCAATTCCTGCCCAAACTACTGCTGGGAAGGCAATGGCATGCCACTAGAATAATTCCTTCTCAGGTAGCTGCCTCCCTGGCACCGATGCATTGTGTGTGTGTGACAGAGTATGAGGATTATCCACAAAGTTGAACAAAAAATGTCAACATTCTTAAGAACAGTCGCCGCATAATGAAGTCTTGACCAAAGGTTGCATGTTGATCAATTCGATTAATGAACTGGAAGGCACTCTTCGAGATAGCGCGTCGACCGATAGCCATCCTCTCAACCATAATTACTATCATTGTACATACTTGGAACCAATTTGATTAAATCCCTTTGAACAGGCTGTTCTCAAGTCATTCTTTACCTGACATGCCTCTGATCTTTGGACCTCTTGATGCCGGAAATCTAAACAGTTCATCTTTACATCATAATACTGCTTATATCCAAGTTTGGTCAAAATCCATCACTAACAAAAATTATAATCTAACGAACCTCTGACTTGACACTCTTTGACTCCATAATCGAATCAGTTCCTCTTTGCATAATAATACATACTGTATCAAGTTTGACTTGATCCTTCAGCTGTTCTTTTTTTTAAGTTATTCACGGAAACAAAACCTACCGCGGATGGAACGCACAGACGGATAGCCGACAGACAACCCCAAAAACATACAGCCCTCCGCGTGACTTCCGTTGGCGGAGGTTTTTCAAAAATTCTCAAAGGTGGCAACCATTGTACAGGCTTCATTGGGCCGCATGTGCTCTTTCTTGTGTTGAATTCTTTGGAAGGGAAGTCACTGATATATATGTTATATATGTCTGTCTGCGGTGTAAGGCGGCCGCTTTCGTCGTGCGATTTGAAAAGCTCAACATTCATATTTGAAATGCGAGGAGAAGCAGGATGAGTAATGCTAATGCTAAATTTTTATTTTGCAAACCAGGTATATTTGCCCTCTTTTAGACAAATTGAACCTCCGCACCGATAGTTGCCACCACCATTTGTGGTGGTTGGGCGGTGAGTAAGAGCTCATGGCTTTGGTTCTACGTAAAACCCAAGAGGCAACAACAATGATAATTTTAAATTCCATGGAAATAATTTTAAATTGAAAGATTAACGTTAAACTCTTCCTTCACGGGATGGATCTTTTGCTCGTTTTTCCCCGTCACATGGACGGGTACCTCTCCTCGTGAACATAAGTCTGACTGTTCTGAATGGGTTTGCTGTCCAGCTGTTTCTGTAGTTTTTATACAGGTCCGAGGCTCAAGGAAGAGTAGAGCAGAATGGAAGGGAAACAAAATCGGAAGTGGGAACACCAACAGTGGAGTAGAAGTGAGAGTGAGCTCAAGGGAGGGAGAGAAGAACACAGAAGCTGAACAGCTGAATGAAACACAGCAAGAAGAAAAAGGCAAAACGGGGATGAAACAAGAAGAAAAACCAACCACCCAACACCAGCGAAAGAGGTGAGGGTAAGGGGGGGGGGCACATAACATGGTAAAAGGAGTGCTTGGGAATGGGGGATTTGCTGTGGAAGAGATATGGGCTGATGATATGGGTCCGACGTATCTGAATGCAAATTAATTTCGACCGTTAGGAATGACAATCAGTTCGTAACCAGCGGGGTGTTAGTGTAGTGCTGCCAGAGCGCACCCGGAGCGCTGCTCCGACACCTCAATCCTCCGAGGCAGAGCTAGCTCTCAAACGTTTAAAAAAAAAATCAACCTTCATTCTCGATCGTTGAGTTATTGTGCTTTGGGCCGCTTCTATGCCAAAATTCGGGTTCAATGCTTGTCCCAAAGGCCTGATATGTCGACTGCATTGAGACACTTTGTCTTTGGGCACGTTATTAAATATAACGGGACGGTTATAGGCACCAGAACCCTGATATTGCCCGAATATGAGCAAGGTCAAGAAGTGAGCCAAATTTCCAAACCATTTGATATCCAGATTTGGGAATTATCTTGCGTTCTACAAAAGGGTTTACACCCTGCGAAGACATGAAGGCATGGAAAATTTTGGATAACCCCAACTACTGAAGTCTGGGTGGATCAGTGACGTAGCGTTCGTGACGATGGCTATCCCCATGCACGAGCAAAGGTAGCCAAATAATTAATACATGCAGTGACACGGACCCGTGTTAGCAGAGCAGACGATCATGGCGATATACATGTTAACATCATTCCCATCTGCTCTGCCATCTCCCTTAAACACTCTCGATGTTTATCCGAATTACCGCCCCAAAGCTCATATCTTCTTCATCAATCCAAGAAAACACCAACTATGAATAATATCTGCAGACACGACACCCAGTTTACATCCATCCCAGAGGGACGGAACAACACATTGACGATTCACCTGCCTGTGAACACTGGATCCAAAGTACATACCTGGGATGGATCCGTAACCCAGGAAGGACAAGCTTGGAGGCGAGTGTTATCCCTCCAAGGTCATCTTTCCACCCAATTATACATGTAACTTAAATGAAATAAATTTTAAAATTTACTTTTATTAAAATACATTTCTTAAAATCAAGAAAACTAGTGAAGAGACAAATGATCATTGATTTATCTTAAAGGGGGTCTAATTGTGAGGTTAAGAGTGATGCGTGCTGTGTGAGAGTGGTGTTAAGGTTTTGTTATCACAGTAAAAATGTGCATATTCATTTATCACACGTGGGATAACAAAAACTGCCACCACCGGCAATCAGTGGGATGAAAAAGGAAACTCTTACACCCGGCAAAGGTTGCTCCCACCGAGTGCCGCTCGAGGTTCGTGATGCGATTTATTTGCATTAAAGTAAAATGAAATTTCTATCAATTCGGTTTTGCCCCCATTACTTTTGCATCCCATTGCCTGCTGCGGCTGCTGGGAAGTCTCATCAAAGATGGACCGAATCATCGCGTTCATGATGTTGACAAGTAGGTTGCACATAAGCCACTGGTGCATCATCATTCCACCTGTGCAATTTGAAAAACCACCAAAACCGTGTCAAATGGAGCAGCGACTTCTATCCACTATTTGCAACTTTGCGGTCATGAAGCACTTAAGTAAAGTAAATCGAATTGCATTAATTACTGGAGCGCGAATTGGTCTAATAATATCTGCTTATGACTAATATCTGCCTGCGGGATTTACCCAAAAAAATTAAATAAAAAAAAAAACCACAAGGAAGAATCATTGTTCCCTTCCTTCCAGGCATTGAAGGGGCGAAAGCAAAGCGTTTCCAATTTGTGCATTCTTTGAAACATCATCAAATTGTCGCTGCCAAATGGATTTTTAACGGATTTTCATTATGCCATATGCGATGAGAGTATTAACAGCGATCGAGTGAATCAGCATTCACCGATCCACAATCGGATCATTTCTGTGTCTGCACGGTCTTTTCGTGCACTGACAGCTCTGCCTAAGATGGTACTACCAATGCACCCACAACAATACGTTCTTAAAAGGATACTTATTATATATATATATAATATATAATATATATATATATATAATATATATATATATATATAATATATATGTATAGTTTGGAGCAAAGTGTATGTGATTATTTTGGATAAATGTATATCCACTTGTCACCCAATTTGGTTTGCACAGCTGGACCTTTGAAACCGAAAACCCAACCACACAATATAACCTGAATACTTAATCAAAAATACCAGAGCACCCAAAACACTCACCCAAAAAAACAACAAACACTCCAAATGACCCAAGGACAGCAAAAGATCCAAAGTACAACAGAGGCCCCCAAAAACCCATTCAGATCCCACACCCCCCCCCTCCACCCCCAACCCAAACACACACACCACACCACACACACACACTACACACACACGACCACACACACACACACACACACACACAACAACAAACACACTAAATTCTGCCTCTCTTCTCTCTCTCTCTCAAGTACTGACCCCCCCTCCCAACTCTGTTCTCCGATCTCGTCGCTCAATCCTCAAACTCCCCGCAACAAAAGTCCTCAACTCCCCCCCCCCTCAAAAGCCTCAAACCCCTCAGCTTCAACTCCATACCATCTTGACCTCCTGCTCCCCTAACACCCAACCTCTGTCATCCTCCCCCTTTTTTCTTAAAATTCCTCAACTGCGAACAAACCCCAAGTATCAACCCCTCCCCCAAACCAAGCCCCCCTCTTTTCCAAACGTCTTCATCTTCCCTCTTCCATTCAATGCACCCTCACCCCCAACTTCATGGCCCCTTCCTCATCCTCTTCTTCCCGTTTTTAACAACGTACAAACATATACACAGGGAACTTTGTGTGCATGAGAAGGCCATTCGGACGCATTCATGCCTGCCCATTTCCTGTTCCCCGTTTGTTAACAACAATGACAAAGTGTAAATAAAATATGGAACGTGGTTGTGGACATTCCAGTCGGACTTACTACATAGGATCAACCATGACCCCACATTAATTTGTAAAAGGATGTTTAAATTATTATCTTTGCCAGTGTCTTCGGGGGGGGGGGGGCGGGAGAGGGCACACAACCTTTCTCCATGTGAAGGTGTGTATCTAGTTGCGCCGCCCTCCAGGTGGGGGGGGGGGGGGGCATTACAAGTCTCCCACACCATTTTACAGTACACTTTTGTCCAGTCCCCCGTTCCTCCCTCCCCCCCCTCCAGCAAAGTGAGGGTTTTGAATTATTAAACAGTTGGTTATCGCCTTTTGTTTTCCGCCACGCTACCGCGGATTAAAAATTATTATTATTGCCTCACAAAGCTGTCAGTTGCCATATCACTGCCCAAATAAAGGAAAGCATCAGAAGAACGTGTTTGCATGCTTTCAGCAAGATTGCCTCAGGGTGGGTAATCTACATTACTTTACCATGTGGTAATTTAAATGAGTAAGAATTCACAATGTCGTTAATCTTAATGAGTAAGAATTCAAAATATGTAGGTAATCTTAAAGGAGTAAATACTTTCACAATGTAGTAATCTTAAAGGGAGGTAATACTTCACCATGTAGGTAATCTTAAATGAGTAAACTTCACAATGTGGGTAATCTTAAAGGGTAATAACTTACAATGTAGGTAATCTTGAAAGGAGTAATACTTTACATAGCTAGGTAATGCTTAAAATAGTAATACTTACAACAATGTGAGGTAATCTTAAGGAAGTAATTCTTTACAATGTAGTTAAATCTAAAGGAGATAATACTTCACCAATGTAGTAAATCTTAAAGGAGTAAATACTTTTACAATGTAGGTAATCTTAAAGGAGTTAATACTTTACAATGTAGGTAATCTTAAATGAGTTAATACTTCAACAATGTGGGTATCTTAAACAGGAGTAATAAACTTTTACAATGTAGGTTAATCTTAAAGGGTAATACTTCACAATAGGAGGTAAATCTTAAAAGAGTAATACTTTAACAATGTAGGTAATTCTTAAAGGGAGTAATTACTTCACAATTGATCTTAAAGGTAATAACTTTAACAGATGTAAGTTATCTTAAGAAATACTTTAATGTAGGTAATCTTCAAAGGAGTAATACTTTAAATGTAGGTAATCTTAAAGGAGTCAATATTACAATGTAGTAATCTTAAAGTGAGGTAATTACTTACAGTAGGGTAATCTTAAGGAGTAATTACTGTAGGTATCTTAAGGATACTACTGAGTAATCTTAAAGGAGTAATACTTTACAATGTTAGGTAATCTTAAAGGAGTAATACTTCACAATGAGGTAATCTTAAAGGAGGAGTAATACTTTACCATGTAGGTAATCTTAAAGGAGTATACTTTCACAGATTACGGTAATCTTAAAAGGAGTTAATACTTTACAATGTGGATAATCTTAAAAGGAGTATACTTAAAGAGTAACTTAAGGAAGTAACTACAATGTGGAATCTTGGTATATACATTGGTATCTTAAAGGAGTGAATACTTTACAATTGTAGGTAATCTTTAAAGGAGTAATACTTCACAATGTAGGTAATCTTAAAGGAGTAATACTTTTACAATGTAGGAATATCCTTAAAGGAGTAATACTTTACAAGGTAGGTAATTCTAAAGGAGTAATACTTTCAATGTTGGATAATCTTAAAGGAGTAATCTGTACAATGTGGAATCTTAAATGGAGTAATACTTTACAATGTAGCGTAACCTTAAAGGAGTAATACTTCACAATGTAGTAATCTACAAGGAGTAATAAACTTTACAAAGTAGGTTAACTAAAAGGAGTAATAAACTTCACATGTAAGGTAATCTTAAAGAGGTAATAACTTTTAACCAATGTAGGTAATCTTAAAGGAGTAATTAACTTTTAACATGTAGGGTATCTTTAAAGGGAGTAATACTTTACAATGTTGGATAATCTTAAAGGAAGTAATATACTGTACAATGTGGGTAATCTTAAAGAGTAAATACTTTACAATGTAGTAATCTTAAAGGAGTAATACCTTTACAATGTAATGGTAATCTTCTAAAGAGTTAATACTTTAACAATGTGGATAATCTTAAGAGATATACTGTACAATGTGGGTAATCTTAAGGAGTAAATACTTTACAATGTGGGTAATCTTAAAGGAGTAATAACTTTACAATGTAGGTAATCTAAAGGAGTAATACTTTAAATGTGGATAATCTTAAAGGAGTAATACTGTACAATGTGGTAATCTTAAAGGGAAACTTTTACAATGTAGTATCTTTAAAGAGTTATATGTACAATGTGGGTAATCTTAAAGAGTATACTTACAATGTAGGGTAATCTTAAAGGAGTAATACTTTACAATATAGGTATCTTAAAGGAGTAATACTTTAACAATGTAGGTAATCTTAAAATGAGTAATACTTCACAATGTAAGGTAATGCTTAAAGGAGTAATACTTCTACATGTGGGTTAATCTTAACAGGAGATATACTTTACAATGTGGATAATATTAAAGGATTAATCTGTAACAATGTGGGTAATCTTAAAGGAGTAATACTTCACCCAACTGTGAGGTAAAATCTTAAAGGAGTAATACTTCACAATGTGGGAATCTTAAAGGAGGTAATACTCACAATGTGGTAAATCTTAAAGAGTAATCTATCTTAATTCCAGCAATGTCTATGTGTGTGTTGTGTTTGTGTGTGTGTGTGTGTGTGTTGTGTGTGGTGTGTGTGTGTGTGACCGCTGTTTCTCGACAACCGCTGGTCCGATCTAATTGAAACTTGCCAGGTATATTGCTGGGGACCCTGAGGATGTGCCTTTTCAAGTAGATATTAATCGGACCGAGTGCTTCCCAAGTTATGGCCATTTATTTTTACCAACAATGACCAGGAACCGTTGCTTGCGGCCATTTTTTATCAACCAATGACAGGAAGCGTTGCTGTGTAGCCGCGGCCATTTTTATCAACCAATGACAGGAAGGTGCTGCGTCGAAATGGTGGATGGGGAGAGAAACTCAGCCGCGTTCGGCCATTTAGGGTTTTTTCTCTTCTCTTCTCTTCTTCTTCTCTTCTCTTCTCTTTCTCTTCTCTTCTTTTCTCTTCTCTTTCTCTTTCTTCTTTCTCTTCTTCTTTGTGTTTACTTGCGAAAGCAAAAATACAGTTGGCGCTAATTGAAAATTGGTTTAAAACTAATGATTTATCAAAACGTTGGCAGATCCATCAGCCTCCGTATTCTTGCCCTGACGAGGAAAACAAAGGCAAGAGCGCCGTTTCTTCAGCGATGTTGTTTATGAAGAGGTTTGCTAACGAGATAAAGGTGTTGTAATGGGAGACCGACTTTTTATTTTATTTATTTATTGAAGAAAAAATTGTCCAAAAATTTAAATTTGTCAAAAAAAAGTGCACAATTTTTTTTGTTTCCAATTGTCAAACGCTGTGCCTTTGGGAAGTGTTAAGGAATTCAGGCTCTACTCAACATGCTTGCCAACGGATAAATACATCTCAATTTGGTGTAAAAACGATTCACAACGACGGGTTTCCTTACTTCATTTGCTCTGCAGTCTGCATTTCAACCCCTCTCATTGTCATTCATTGACCTCATTTCATCTTTATATCATATAATTCAGCAATCTGTGTGTGTGTCGGTGTTGTGTTTTGTTTGTGTGTGTGTGTCTGTGTGTGTCTGTGTGTGTCTGTTGATCTGTGTGTCTGGCGTGTCATGGGGTCTTGTGTCTTGTGTGTCTGTGTGTCTGTGTGTCTGTGTGGTCTGTGCTGTCGTGACACGCTGTTTCCCCGACAACCACAGAATGGTCGATCTAATGAAAACTTGCCAGCTATATTGCGGGGACTGAGTATGTGCCTTTTTCAAGATTTGATATTAATCGGACAAGTTGATGTCCCCAAAGTTATGGCCCATTTATTTACCAACCAATGAACAGGACACGTTGCTGGTGGGCGTTGGCTGCCGTAGGCCGGTGCACGGCCCGGCCGACGATGACGTCACGTCCGTGCTGGTTACGATGGGGATCGACGGTGCCTTAGTTACCGTGGGGTAGAGAGTGCCAATGCGGTTTTAAATTGGCAACGAATGTCATGGCAAGCAAGAACAGGGAGGTAAACTTATTTTAATTAACTCTGTGTTAAGTTCACAGCAGTTGTTACTTTCAATGCAAGCCGATAATTCGTGGAATGATCTGTGACATTCCGTACGGGGCCACGCACGGGACTTTTGCATAGTTGATTGAAACCTTATCTACTAATCCCCCCTCCACTCTCCTATTAACTACCTTACCTGCTTAATCACACACCACAACAACTCTTAAACTATCCCCTCAACTCAAACACCCCTCTCCCACATTCTTACTGTATTCGATAATTTTCTCGATTCTTTATCTGCATTTTAGATATACACAAATGCCCCAATCAGCTCGTCGTTTATGAGAGCGAAGGAATTGGCCTGTGTGTTGTTTTGAAAGTTTTTTTTTTTTTGCATTGTACGGCCACGCACATATGGGCACCGCGAGACGCGAAGGAACGGCCTGTGGGTTTGTTGTTTTTGGCTTCGCCGTTTTTTTGAAAGTTTTTTTTATTTTTTTTTGTATGTATGGCACGCACGTACGGCCACGTACGTATGGGCACGCACGTACGGACACGCACGTTACGGCCACCGCGGAGCGAAGGAACGGCCTGTGTGGGTTGTTTCTGGCAAGCGGTTTTAAAGTATTATATATATATATTTTTTTTTTTGCACATAACAGCCACGCACGTACGGGCACCGTGAAAGGAAGGAAGCTTGTGTGCGTGTGTGTTTCTTGGCACGCGGTTTGAGTTTTTTGCGGGGGGGGGGAGGGTTGCCGTACGGCCACGCTATCTACGGGGCATGCACTAGTACTTTTACAATGTCGGTTGATTGTTAAAGGAGAGTAATACTTTACAATGTTGGTAATCTTAAAGGAGTAATACTTTTACACTGTTGGTAATCTTAAGGAGTAATACTTACAATGTAGGTTTTAATCTTAAAGTTGTTATACTTTACAATGTGGGTAATCTTAAAGTTGTAATAACTTTACAATGTGGGTAATCTTAAAGGAGTAATACTTTACAATGTGGGTAATCTCTAAAGGAGTAACTTATAATGTGGGTAATCTTAAAGGGTAATACTTTACAATGTGGTATTCTTAAAGAGTATACTTTATAATGTTATGGGTATATCTTTAAAGGAGTAATTACTTTTTAACCACAATGTGCGGTAATCTTAAAGAGTAATTCTTTTCAATGGAGGTAATCTAAAGGAGTAATCTTTTAGATGGAGGTAATCTTAAAGGAGTTAATCTTTACAATGGAGGTATCTTAAAGGAGTAAAACTTTAGAATTTGGAGTAATCTTTAAAGCGAGTAATACTTTACAATGTGGTATCTTAAAAGGAGTAATACTTTACAATGTAGGTAATCTAAGAGAGTACTTTACAATGTGGGTAATCTTAAAGGGTAATACTTTACAATGTGGTAATCTCTAAAGGAGTAATACTTTACAATGTAGGGTAATCTTAAAGGAGTAATACTTTACAATGTGGTAATCTTAAAGGAGTAATACTTTACATGTAGGGAATCTTAAAGGAGTAATACTTTACAATGTAGGATCTTTAAAGGATAATACTTTACAATGTTGGTATCTTAAAGGAGTTAATACTTTACAATGTTGGTAATCTTATAGGAGTAATACTTTACATGAGGTTAATCTTAAAGGAGTAATACTTTACAATTTGGTAAATCTTAAAGGAGTAATACTTAACAATGATTTGGTATCTTAAAGGGTAATTACTTTACAATGTTGGTAATCTTAAAGGAGTGATACTTACATGTTGGTCATCTTAAGGAGTCATACTTTACAATGTTGTAATCTTAAAGGAGTAATTACTTTACAATATAGGTAATCTTTAAAGGATAATACTTTACAATGGCAGTAATCTTAAAGGAGTAATACTTGGGACAATGTTAGGTAATCTTAAGGAGTAATCCTTTACAATGTATGGTTCTTAAAGGTAATACTTCACAATGGGAGGTAATCTTAAAGGAGTAATACTTTACAATGACGGTATCTCTTAAAGGAGTATTACTTTACAATGCAGGTAATCACTTTCCAGTTCCGAGGGGTTTGGAGCTCGACAGGTCTCCTTCAGGGCTCTTGCTGACGATCTCAAAGTTAAGTTCCGGTCGTTATCTTGTCCCGTTTTAACTGTTTATTTTCTCACTTACATGTTACTGTGGTTTCTAGTTTCGGTATTTGTTTCAAAAATCGTGCTATATTTGTGAGATTTTGTCACTTGTCTTTACCGGGTGCTTGAGCCTACCCTTGAGGCTTGAGGCTACCGGTTCCCCTCGGTTTATTGATAGTGTTTATTTGTTTTTTCTGCCTCATTCTTCAATTTCTATTTTTCCCCACTTTCCTAACGGTCCCGCATCCCTCCCAGGGAATCACTGTATTTCTTATCTTAAAATAAAAAAACAAACAAGAACAAATAAAAAACGCTACCCTTTTTCCTGACACACTGACGAGTCTCATTTTTCTTCTTCTTTCTTCTTTCATCTCCTCTTCTTTTCTCCTGCTTCTTCTTCTTTCTTCATGTCCTCTTCCTCTTCTTCCTCTTCTTCTTCCTCGATTTTTTTTAAACACTTCCATTAACCTAATCTGTTTGAAAACTCTCTCAAAACATGAATAATAATAACAAAAACGATCTCTATAATGCTCATCTTCCTCTTTTCACCACGTGTGGTACTCTTTACTAGTTATCAGAATGCTACTCTTCTGCTATTTAAACAGACTTCTCCTCAATTCGACCTCTCCTTCATACCTTGCCGAAAAAATCAACTGTTTCAGCGTTTCTTCTCTCCATTCTCATGAATCGCCTTAATTGCATCCATCAAGAAACGTGTTAAATCGCACTCTGACCTAGAACTTTTTAAACCCCAGGTTGCTATGAGTTCACTTCCCATCAACCATTCTTTTTTTCCAAACTTCAGTGCAACTTCCCCCTGCACCCCTTCACTCCTCAAAGCGACCATCCCACTTCTCCCTCCAAAGCCTCCCTCTCACCTCTCTTCAAAAACTCCCCTCACCTTTGTCCACCATTCATCCCCCTTCACTCATCCTTCTCAAGTTGCCCCCCTCTCATCCACAAGCTGCCTCCTTCCACTGCCCTCTCACCTCATCGCTTCATCCACCTCCTCAAATTCAATGCCTTCTTCCCCCTCTCTTTGTCCCCCCTCTCCCCAGCCACCACAGAAGCCTTTTCTCCTCCGTTCATCCGGCCCCCTCCTTAGTTATTCTGCAATCCCCCACACTTTTCAACAACCCTCCTTACTCCCCCCCCTCGTCCTGTCCTACCTCCCCCTCACCCCCCACCCCTGCACCCAAAGCTCCTCCCACCACTTCATTAAAAGTGTGACCTTAAATTCCGGGGCCTTGCTCAAACTTCACGATCTTTTCCATACAGGTTGCCACTGACAACCAGACATAATTTGGCCGAACAGAAACTTTCCTCCCCTAAGACGTGTCTGCTCCAAGTATCTCTCCTGGTTTACTCCCTGCCTCGGTTATGACAGACCTGAGCCCTTGTCCTGGTGAGGAGTTGCTCTCTTCATCAAGACTACCTCACTCTCCATGCACTGCCCTCATTCCCCCACACCCAGGAATACCTCTGGCACAGCTTCCCCTCCACTCCCACTTCATGTTTATATGTGTTACTGTACCTCCACATAACAGTGATGACTTCCATCTACACCTCACTTCCGAAAACATGGACCACTTCTATCTCTCAATCAAACTCTCTTCTTCCTTCTATATGTGGTGACTTTCAATTGTCATCATGCCAGTTGGCTAGATCTCTCTCTTTTGGGGCTTGAACTCAGGACTCTTGGATCCCAAGCCGCTGCCCTAACCACTGCGCCAACACCAGGCTTATAAATATATATGTATATGTATATATAAATATATGTGTGTATGTATATATAAATATATATGTATATGTATATATAAATATATATGTATATGTATATTAAATATATATTGTATATGTATATATAAATATATGTTATGTATATAAATTATATGTATATGTATGTATATGTATATAAAATATAGTGTTATGTATATATAAATATATGTGTGTATGTATATATAAAATATATATGTATTGTATATATAAATATATATGTATATAAATATATGTTTATGTATATGTATATATAAATATATATGTATATGTAATATAAATATATGTGTGTATGTATATATAAATATATGTGATGTATGATATATAAATATATATGTGTATGTATATAAAAATATATATGTATATGTATAATAAAAATATATGTATATAAATATATGTGTATGTATATGTATATATAAATATATATGTATATGATATATAAATATATGTGTATTATATATAAATATAGTGTATGTATATATAAATATATATGTATATGTATATATAAATATATATGTAATATGTAATATAAATAATATGTATATAAATATATGTGTATGTATATGTATATATAAATATATGTGTGTATGTATATATAAAATATTTGTATGTATATATAAATATATATTACATGTATATATAAATTATATATGTATATGTATATATAAATATATATGTATATAAATATATGTGTGTATGTATATGTATATATAAATTATATATGTATATGTATATATAATATATGTGTGTATGTATATATAAATATATGTGTGTATGTATATATAAATAGATATGTATATGTATATATTAAATATATATGTATAGTATATATAAATATATAGTATATAATATACGTGTGTATGATATGTATATTAAGTAATATGTATATGTATATATATATATATATATATAAATATATGTGTTATGTATATGTATATGTAAATATATATGTATGTGTATAGTATATAATATATAAATATATATGTATATGTATAAATATATATGTATTATAAAAAATATATATGTATATGTATATATAAATATATATATGCATATGTATATTAAAATATATATATATGTATATTATTATTATTATTTGGCCTTATCTTCCCCTTCATCACAGCATCTGGAAGGGAGAGGGCAAACAGTCTTACGTATTTCAGTTCAATGCAGGGAGTATTTAAAGTCTCAGAAATTAGAGGCTTCATTTAAAGCTGTGTTGAAATCCAAACTCTCAGTGAAGAAGTTGACAGTGTAGTGCACAACAGAAGCAGGCATGTTTCTTTTCACAACTGAGTCGTCTTTAATGCAAATAATGTAACAATTAATGCAGACAATGTAATACTGTCCCTATCTTACTCCCTTGTAGCAAATGTCTACTGGACTTTGTGCCCTCACCCAAGAAGGGAGAAAAAGATCTCTCTGGCCTATTTTTTGTTTTTTCCAAGATGGCACCTGTATCACATGACCTATGACACCATGATTATCATTAAAATATTCTACAGGAGGAGGCACTCCTATGGTGAAAATGTTGTGTCCATCAGACCAACAGCTGCTGAGAAAAAAGAATTCATAATGATCGGAAAAGTGTACTCGCCGAATTATGACGTCATAACGAAGGTGTTGATGACATCATATACGTATCTTATTCCTCATGGGGAGTAGTTGACAATGAGCCAGTTCTCAATTTTTTTTCCATGGAGTGGTTTCAGAGATGTAGAGGTGCTAAGTTTTTCCAAGATGGCGCCTGTGCCATGTGACCTATGACATCATAATTATCATTACCATATTCTTCAAGAGGAGGCCCTCATATGGTGAAAATTTCGTGTCAATCGAACCAAGAATTGCAGAGAAATATAATTCATACTGATTGAATCAAGCATTGTACTTGTGGAATTATGACATCACAATTAAGGTACTGATGACATCATCATTAACATATCTTATTCCCCAAGGGGAGGACTTGACAATAAGCCAGTTTCAATTTTTTCCATGGAGCGGTTTCAGAGATATAGAGTTGCAACTTTTTTCGATTTTTCCAAGATGGCACCTGTACCACGTGACCTGTGACGTCATAATTATCACTTAATAAATTCGCCAGGAGGAGCCACTCATATTCTGAAAATTTCGTGTCCATCGGACTAACAGTTGCAGAGAGAGGATTTTTTTTCATACTGATCAAATCAAGCGTTGGAGTTGTCAAATTATGACATCATAATGAAGGCATTGATGACATCATCACGAATAAATCTTATTCCCCATTGGGAGTACTTCACAATGAGCCATGTTTCAATTTTTTCCATTGAGTGGTTTTGGGAGATATAGAGGTGTAACGTTTTTCCAAGTTGCCGTCCGCACCATGTGACCGATGACGTCATAATTATGAATTAAAAAAATTATAGTAAAATTTCGTGTCAATGGGACCAATAGTTGTTGAGAAAATGAATTTTTAAAATGCAGACACGCACGCAAGCACATACACCACATGTACGCAACCAGATGCCTCACCCTGCTTTTCGCTTCGCAAGCGCAGGGTAACAATTGTCATGAGCACCCCGCTGTGATCTTCCACCACTACTCAGTCAGCATTGGCAGGATAGCTCAGAGGTATCACACTCATCTTTGAACTGTCTTGTCTGTGATCTCAGGCTGATAATAAACAGTCACGCTGGTGTTTTACAGGTAGGACATTGCATCAGTGAATGCGCCATCTATCGGATGGGAAATTAAGCTATGAACTGTCTGCCAGCATTGGTTGCTGCTGGTGGACGATAAAGATCCCTCATTGACTTTCACAAGGAGTAGACAATTTTCACTGGTCGTCTCGCTAAATTACAAATTCCTCCCCCCAACTCCTACTCCTTGAAAGGCTATTGGAAAACACTCACAGGAGTACTTCGGCCAGGAAACTCTCATAATTTGCCAACAGGAAGGGTCAGGTCAGGTGTGGAAGCATGCGCCAGAGCAGCGCGTCGCTGCGTCCACTTTCCGCCGGTACTCCAGGGGCCTCCGTCTGGCCATTCCAAGCAGATGCATGGCCCATCTCCATCTCCTTGAGATGCCGATCAACCTGCTGCAACCACGAGGCACGTGGTCGGCCCATTGGCCTCCTCTACTCACGAGACTCCCTCGCTGAGAAAATCTGATGAGCAGGATCAGCTCAGCATCAGGAAAATGAGCCACATGTCCATACAGCCGCAGCTGACACTCACAGACATGCAGGTAACAAATCTCATTTGAGTCTCTCTCAGCAACCCTCGTTGGACACAAAGTCCGACCAGCGATAGCCAAGGATTCTCCGGAGAGACCTGGTATCAAAGGAATTAAGTCTCCATCTCAGATCCCTACAGGTTCCAAGTCTCACATCCATAGAGCAAGACTGGAAGCACCAAGGACCTGAAGACTCGGACTTTCCTCTCCCGCACAGGTACCGCAGTGCCACACCCCATGATCCAGTGAATCCATAACTCCCCAGGTCGACCCAGACTTCTATTGACCTCTGGCTCACAGCCAGCAGAGACATGAATATCACTGCCAAGGTAAGTGAATCTCTCCACGACCTCAATATCCTCACCAAACAGGCACAGACAGATAGCAGCATCCCAGATGTCATTGAAAGCCTGGATCTTAGTTTTGACCCAGGAAACCCGTAATTCCCAGCGGCTCAGACTTCCTCATTCAGCCAACAGGAAGGGGTATGGGATCAATCCAATGTATGTCCAATTTTACAAATATATTTTTAATTCCCTTTCCTTATCATATCTCCATAACTGTCCAAAAATTCTGGAAGAGTGATTGTTGGTGGGCCTACGCATTGCTTCCTCAACAAGGAGAACAAGAACGAGAAGGAAGAGGATAAGAAGCATGCTCCATTTTTCAGCTGTTTATTTCCCCAAATGAGAAATTTGCATTTTAACACCTTTTTCATTCTGTGAGAGAATGCAAGTAGAATTGGGTTGATCCTACTGGGAAAGCCTTGGCACAACCACATTTTTACTTTTTGGGCAATTCCTGTGTCAAAAGGTCCACAGTGTTGAGGCATCTTCTTCAAGAGGAAGATGAGACGGTAGTAAGGTAGGGGATTTCACTCAGAGAGTAGTTAATGCATGGAATGGTCTCCCTGGAAAGGTAGTGGCAGCAGGAAAAGTAGATAAGTTTAAATTAGAATTAGATAGGTACCTGGAAGTTATGGAGATGGAGGGGTATGGGGATGTTGATTAGACTTTTAGGGAATTTGAGTATTGATGGTTGATTGTGTATGGAGTGCTGTTGGTGGGGGTCTTGTTAAGGGGGGGGGTTGTGTTAGTCTTCCAGTCTCTTATGTGAATTCCAGTCTTGGAATAACCTAACTCCTGATGACCATTACTCCACTAAATTTGCAGCTTCCATTGTGACGATTAAACACCATCACCCAAACCACAGTACTGTACCGTTGAGCAAATGATTAAGTCAACAACAACTCAATAAGAAAAAGCTCTGGAAACCCATTAATTGCACCTTACTGAGCAATACAATCAGTCATCGTGTGAAGACTCGATGTGTTAACTTCCCAGGCCTCATGTGACAATGATAATCAAGAGAGCGACGTCGTTAGATGTCGTAGTTTTACTCATCTCAAATGTCTTTCCTCTTGGCATTTGGGAGCATTTCCACCTTCACCTCTTGCTATTGCACGCACGCTCATGGCAAAAATTGACACATAGAAAAGGTAAATAAAATTCATCGTCAGGGCAGCTACAGCATGTTTAACAGCCTGCACAGCCTCCAGAAAAGTGCAAAAGACATTTCAACCGCTTAAATATCCATAAAAACCATACAGTTGAATGAGAAAGGAATCGCCGAATCAGATAATGTGAGATTGAGAAAGCCTTAGGCCCCCTGAGCAGAATAAGACCATGCACAATTGGCAACTGTATATAATATAGTTAGCATCTGCAAACAACAAAAGTCAAATATCAAAGGAGGAACAAAAAAATTCTATAACATGGGCTGCACACCATTCTGGTGATCATAGCAAGTGATAAAGCGAGGAAGCAAATGGCAATGAAGAAACGACGGAGGTTCTTCCGGGCAAAGCAGAGCCTCATGAGAAGGGGTGCACTTACCCTTGATTGAATATTTCTTAAATGTAACAACAAGAGGCATCAAAAATTGTATTCCAAAAGTACCGTTCTCAAGTGGACCTGGAAACTGCTCTTGCAGTACCACCTCAAGGCTGTTCTCAATGCCAGCAAGTTGCCAATAGTGAGCAGGAAGCAGGTCTGAAATGATGCTGGGAAGCCAGGTTCAAATCCCAGATTTTGTCCCATTTTATACAACCTTCCTTTTAATCCGTGTGCAGTACATTGATACCCATGTTAGCCGTTGTCTTTGTCCTGCTTTATGGACAAGCTCCACCATGAGTCTGAGAGCTACGTTCGAAAAATAACTCCCAAAACAATGATGAAATTGAGAATCGAATTAGGACGTGAACTTAGTTTTTCACAGCAACCAACTATAATTTTATATAGGTACCGAGGCTCAAGATGAGTGGAACGGAGGGAAAAGGGTCAACACAGAAAAAGGTCAGGACAAGACCACACAGACACACTCGAGCCTGAGTGGAGGAGTTGCAGGTGAAAGGGGGACCGGATCTCAGTGGGTGTAGAAGAGCTCAGAGGGACAGATGGAATGGACCACGAGGTAGCATTGGGTGGCAGCCTTGAAGTCGTAAAGAAAAGATCTTGAAATAACAAACTTGGGAAGATTGTTCTATTTGTCTCATTAATACAGATTCCGTAAACTATCCGTATAAATATATTTGGAGATCTGCAAACTCATACTAACAGAGCCACAAAGTGAGAGTGTTGGAAGTTATTGAGGTAAAAGACAGGTTCTAGTCAGGTAACCAGTTTCCTATTTTTTTCCAAGACTGGCAAAGCGCTGTCGAGTGCCCGACACAATTCTGCACGAATCCGAGTCAATCATCTGCAAAATACCTCATCTTACAATGGATTATCTACTCATGAATGGAGGTCATTGATGTAGACCAAGAGCAGGATTGGTTGCAAAATGCTACGCTGAGGCACACCAAGAGAGAGAGAGAGAGCATGGGAGAGAACACACAGGGAGTCTCAAAACCAATCCAGGAGGGGGCCCTGGATACAAGTAGCTTCTAGTTTGGAAAACGTGTAGGATTTCCAGGCAGAATCAAATGTGTGGGAAATGTTCATTTAGACAGCCGTGACCTCGTGTTTGAGATTGAGTGCATGCATCCATTATGACATTGAGAAAACAGAAACCAAACTGACCTTCATGCAGAAACCAAACAACTGATCAGAAATCAGAGTTCAAAAGTCATTGTATTGAGATGTGTTTCTTAATTTTGCTTTTTTTTTTTAGCTCGCCTGTTCAAAGAACAGAGAGCTATAGCGATACCCCCGGCGTGAGCGTCAGCGTCAGCGTGAGCGTGAAAATGTTAAAGTTTTTGGTGCAAGTTATTTAGAAGCTTGCCATTCATTTAATATGTGTACTAGGATGCTGATATTTGGCATGGAGGTTCCTTTGGGGTATATTATTGATGTCGTGAAGTTGAAATTAAAAAATAATTTCAAATGTTTTAAATTTTTGACCTGTTTTGAACTTAACTTTTTTTGTAGCACATCAACGTTAAAGTTTTTGGTGCAAGTTATTTAGAAGCTTGCCATTCATTAATATGTGTGCTAGGATGCTGATATTTGGCATGGAGGTTCCTTTGGGGTATATTATTAGCTCGCCTGTTCGAAGAACAGAGAGCTATAGCGATACCCCCGGCGTGAGCGTCAGCATCAACGTGAGCATGAAAATGTTAAAGTTTTTGGTGCAAGTTGTTTCCTTTCTAATGTTTTTATCTACCACACTATTTTTTACTGATTACAATATACAAATACATATATTGCTTTAAAATTATTTGGATCAGACTTCACTGCAATGCTTTATAAAAAAATATTATTAGACTAGTCTTTTAAAAACGAAAAACGATAAATGTATAAACAGGCGAGTATTGGGTGGCTTTGACACCAACTCTCTGGTTATTTTATTGGGAGAACACTTCACCACCATCTCAGATCATCCCCGTATCCAAAACCATGATCTTTTCTACCCTCGTTTCACCCCACACCTATCCCTTCTCCTTCCAAACGTCCAATTTCCCTTCCTGAGAGTTTTCTTCTGCATCCACATTGTCCACCCGATGCATCCTCTCCTGCCCCTCATTCCTCCCCGCACCCACTGTTTGTCCAAGTCTCCCTCTATCTTGGCCTTCAACTCTTCTGTTGGTGTTTCTCCCCTCTCTCAACTGTTCCTTTTGTCCTGTTGCCTGCTGATCCGTTCAGTGTACTAGGACTAGCTCTTTCATGAGCCTCGACGGTGTATACAAAAACCCCAGAAAACGCTGACTGTTCTTTAATTGAGGGGGTCATTTTTGGAACCGCTCTTCTAAGTGAAGTAGTGTTGTTGGCATTTTTCCACGACACAAGCAGCTGGTCCTCAGAAAATGAAGTGTAATCGATCAGTGAAAGAGCAGACACAACAGATGAACACATGTTAAATATTATTGTTTTGATACCACGGGATCCCAGTTGCAGTGGAGGAAATAAAAGGGGAAAAAATTTCACCAGGCTTTGCTGAAGGGGAGGCTTCCATGCTGGAGAGAGTTTCCATGCATTGCACACGAGCAATCACCACCGCCCATTCAACTACTCACCTCAACCTCAACCGGTGAGATCACGGCTGGGCAGGTAGGATGGCCTAGAGGTACGCACATTCGCCTCTGAGCTGTCTAGCCTGGGTTTGAATCTCGACCCAGCTACAAACTGCCATCCTGTTGTATCACAGGCATGATGATTCATCAATGTGTGTGCTGTCCCTCGGATGGATGTTAAACTGGCGGGTTCTCTGCCATCATTCATTCGTGGACATTCGGCCTTTGCGAAGAGTAGGTGGGCTATCGCCGGCACCCTGAACAAATCACAAATTCGTGTCCTAACTTCCTTTGTCGGAATGGCTCTGTGTGGACTGCAGAGCATGGTTTAACCATATGATCTGATTTAAACAACAATATTGATGGATTACTAAAGTTTAAATACCCCGATCTTGATCAGGAGAAGAAGTGTGTTGTTGGTTGATATCTCCATATACGGGTTTCAGAATGTGGAACCGAGGCCTCCTAGGCCTCAAAGTATCTATCTTCATATAATTATATATATATATATACAATTCATTTTAATTGTTCTGAACTACTCACTCACTTGTTTTTGTTTTTATTTTGCCCGACAATCCAGCAATTTCAGTCCATCACTATTCGTTTTTCAAAAAAAACAGTAGGAAGTAAATTTTATTGACGTTTCTGTTTTCTATCCCTTTTGCTATTGCCTATTCCATTTTGTCACCCGATAGTTGTTCAATTTTCCCTCCGTGGGCCTAATAGAGAGCCCGTTTCCATCAAGGACGTTTAGAGTATCAAACTTGGGTGCAGTGGGAAGAGAAGGGAGGAAGGATTACGAGGATCCTCCTCTGAGCAAATTTGATTTCCTACTCCTTCCAACTCTGGCACATCTCAGAGTGCTCGCCTTGTGGATTTAGGAAGAGGCCTGTATTTACGAGCTTGCCTCGCAGCCTTCACCGCCAGCGTCTCATCGTTTCTGCTTTTGCCCTGGGAAATTCTCATCACTAAGTGAGACATGAAGGTAAAGCGATGGTGGACTCGGAGATACTGCACATGAAAGCTCGGTCTGGTACACTGAGACCAGAGAAATCAACAATGTGCGACAACATGGAGATACGACAGACATTGTCATTTCCAAAGAAAATTTGTTTCTGCCTTGTTTCCTTTCAATGTGGACAACTTTGGCCTGTCTCGGTGTACTCCACGTCTGACGATGCTTAACCGCCAAATTGTTCTTATCCTATTATTGATACCATCTTCCCATTCATGCAACCCATGTTTACCTTGATCCCATTCTTGCCCCCATACTCACCACCTATCCCATTTGTTCAACCTACGCTCGAGCCCCTACGATCCCAATTGTGTCGTGACCCCTCCAGATCCTTCCTCCCCATCCACAATTGTGTCATCTCTACTCACCCCCGATCCTATTCATCATGCCACCCATACTCATTGCCATCTCATTCATACCTCCAGACTTCCCACCAATTCCATTAATACTGACCACATTCACAATGCAGTCTTTTCCTTTCCCTGACCAATGCGTGAGTTGCCTACTGTGGTGGCCTATTGGTGAGAACACTGGACTGGGATCAGAAGGTTGTGGTTTCCAAATCCAGCTGAATGCAGTTCTTAAATAGTTATATTTCTAATCTTTAGGAAATCAAGCTTGTCTCAGATGGGCAGAAGAATTGCTGTGTCTGCACTCTTGGATAATAATCAGTGAAAACCCAGTTGGTTCATAAACAACCTTCAGGTAGACCAGCTTGTCCGGTATGCATGTGACTCGTTGGATCTTATTCCCTTCTTTTCCTTGTTACAGGAGATTGTTTTGCATGATTATGGATCCGACCGTTCTGAATGATCAACAGGTCCAACCGTCGTGAATCTACATAATAAAGCTGGACTGTTTGTTTGTCTGTCTCTGTCTGTCTGTCTGTCCGTCCCCAAACTACTTCCTCAGTTTTTGGTGGGGCTAGTCACACCAAACTTTCTGTGGAAGCTTTTGGGGTACCAGTGGTTTTCCAAAGGTGGGTAGGAAGTTTCATAAATGTCTCAATACTATTATCATTTTGAGTTTCCACCTGTACAGAAACTCTATCTCTTTCTCTCTCTCTCTCTCTCTCTCTCTCTCTCTCTCTCTCTCTCTCTCTCTCTCTCTTCCGGTGGCCGCCTCCCGTGCTCGTGCTGTTAAAAGCTTTGCACACGGAAAAAGCTCAACATTCACCCAGAAGAAATGCATGATACCAAACGAGATATATTTTAAATGAATAAATACAATATGGAATTGCAGTTTGATTATTAACAGTGCCGTTACAGGCGACCTGGGCTGACAGGATGGCTTCAAAGTCCACACACTCGCCTCTAAGCTGTCTCGCCTGGGTTTGAATCTCGGCCCAGCTATAAACTGTCAGTTTCACAGTGTGTGGATCATCAGTGTGTGTGCCGTCCCTCTCATAGAAGTTAAACTGGGTGTCCCTTCTACCGACATTAGTTGCTAGACGTTAAAGATCCCCACTGTGACCTTTGTGATGAGTGGACGAGCTACTGGCGGCACCAGGGCCCAATTCCTGCCCAAACTACTGCTGGGAAGGCAATGGCATGCCACTTAGAATAATTCCCTTGCTCAGGTAGCTGCCTCCCTGGCACCGATGCATTGTGTGTGTGTGACAGAGTATGAGGATTATCACAAAGTTGAACAAACAATGTCAACATTCTTAAGAACAGTCGCCGATAATGAAAGTCTTTGACCAAAGGTTGCAATGTTGATCATTCGATTAATGAACTGGAACGGCACTCTTCGAGATAGCGATGTCGACCGATATGCCTCCTCTCACATTATTACATCATTGTACATACTTGGACCAAGTTTGATTTAAATCCCTTTGAACAGCTGTTCTCAAGTATCACATTTTTACCTGACATGACCTCTGATCTTTGACCTCTTGATGCCGAAATCTAAACAGTTCATCTTTACATCATAATACATGCTTATACCAAGTTTGGTCAAAATCCCATCACTAACAAAAATTATATCTAACGAAACCTCTGACCTTTGACCTCTTGACTCCATAATCGAATCAGTTCCTCTTTGCATAATTATACATACTTGTATCAAGTTTGACTTAGATCCCTTCAGCTGTTCTTAAGTTATCACGGAAACAAAAACCTACCGCGGATGGACGCACAGACGGATAGCCGGACAGACAACCCAAAAACATAAAGCCTCCGGTGACTTCGTTGGCGGAGGTTTTTCAAAAATTCTCAAAGGTTGGCAACCATTGTACAGGCTTCATTGGCCGCATGGTCTCTTTCTGTGTTGAAGTTCTTTGGAAGGGAAGTCATCTGTTATATATGTTATATATGTCTGTCTGCGGTTAAGGCGGCCGCTTCTCGTGCTGCATTTGAAAAGCTCAACATTCAATTTTGAAATGACGGGAGAAGCAGGATGAGTAATGCTAATGCTAAATTTTATTTTGCAACCAGGATATTTTGCCCTCTTTTTAGACAAATTGAACCTCCGCCACCCGATGTTGCACCACCATTTTGTGGTGGGCGGTGTAAGAGCTCATGGCTTTGGTTCTACGTGAAACCAAGAGTGCAACACAATGGACTAATTTTAAATTCCATGAAATAATTTAAATTGAAAGATTAACTTAAACTCTTCCCTTCACCGGGGATGGATGCTTTTGCTCGTTTTTCCCGTCACATGGGACGGGTACTCTTCCTCGTGAACATAAGTCTGACTGTTCTGAATGGTTTGCTGTCCAGCTGTTCTGTAGTTTTTTTATACATGGTCGAGGCTCATGGAAGAGCTAGAGCAGAATTGAAGGGAACAAAATCGGAAGTGGGAAACACCAACAGTGGAGTAGAAGTGAGAGTGAGCTCAAGGGGAGGGAGAGAAGAACACAGAAGTGAACAAGCTGAATGAAACACAGCAAGAAGAGGAAAGGCAAAACGGGGATGAAACAGAGAAGGAAAAACCAACCACCAACTACCAAGCGAAAAGAGGTGAGGGTAAGGGGGTGGGGGGGGGCACAATAACATGGTAAAAGGAGTGCTTGGGAATGGGGTAATTTGCTGTGGAAGAGATATGGGTCTGATGATTATGGGTCCGACTGTTCTGAATGATCAATAATTCTGACCGTTAGGAATGATCAATCAGTTCGAACCCAGGGGTGTAGTGTAGTGCTGCCAGAGCGCACCGGAGCGCTGCTCCGACACCTCAATCCATCCGAGGCAGAGCTTAGCTCTTCAACAGTTAAAAAAAAAAATCACCTTCATTCTCGATCGTTTGAGTTATTGTGCTTTGTCCGCTTTCATTGCCAAATATTCGGGGTCAATGCTTGTCCCAAAGCCTGGATATGTCGATGCATTGGACACTTTGTCTTGGCAGCGTTATTATAACAATACGGGTTATAGGCAACACAGACCCGTATTAATTGCCGAATACAGCAAGGTCCAGAAGTGAGCCAAATTTTCCAACCATTTGATATCCAGATTTAGGGAATTATCTTGGGTTTACAAAAGGTGTTTACACCCTGGAAGACATGAAGGCATGGAAAATTTTGGATACCTCCAACTACTTGAAGTCTGGGTGGATCAGTGACGTAGCTGTTCTTGTGACGAATGGCTATCCCATTGCATGAGCAAAGGTAGGCCAATAATTAATACATCAGTGACACGGACCCGTGTTAGCAGAGCAGACGATCATGGCGATATACATGTTAACATCATTCCCATCTGCTCTGCCATCTCCTTCAACACTCTCGGATGTTTATCCGAATTATCCGGCCCCAAAGCTCTATCTTCTTTCATCAACTCCAAGAAAAACACCAACTAATGAATTAATATCTGCAGACACGACACCCAGTTTAACATCCATCCGAGGGACGGAACACACATTGACGGATCACCTTGCCTGTGAAACACTGGGATCACAGTACATACCTGGGATGGGATCCGAACCCAGGACAGACAGCTTGGAGGCGAGTGTGTATCCCTCCAGGTCATCTTTCCATCCCTTATCACATGGTACTAAATGAATAAAATTTTAAAATTTACTTTTTATATTTTAAAATACATTTCTTAAATAAGAAAACTAGTGGATAGAGACAAACTGATTTGATTTTATCTTTAAAGGGGGTTCTGAATTGTGAGGTTAAGAGTGTATGCGTGTGTGTGTGTGAGAGTGGGTGTTAAGGTTTTGTTTATCACAGTAAAATGTGCGTATTTCATTTATCACACGTGGGATACAAAACTGGCCCACCCGGCCAATCAGTGGGATGCAAAAGGTAAACTCTTCACCCGGCGAAGGTATGCTCTCCACCGAGTGCCGCTCGAGGTTCGTGATGCGATTTTATTTGATTAAAGTAAAATGAAAATTTCTATCAATTCCGGTTTGCCCCCATTCTTTTGCATCCACATTGCCTGCTGCGGCTGCTGGGAAAGTCTCATCAAAGATGGACCGATCAGGTCGCGTTCATGATGTGCAAGTAGGTGCACATAAGCCACGGTGCATCATCATTCCACTGTGCAATTGAAAAACCCACAAACCGGTGTCAAATGGAGCAGCGACTTCTATCACTATTTGCAACTTTGCGGTCATGAAGCACTTAAGTAAAGTAATCGAATGCATTAATTACTGAGCGGTAATGGTCTAATTAATATCTGACTTATGACTAATCATCTGCCTGCGGGGATTTACCCAAAAAAATTAAATAAATAAAAAAACCACAAAGGAAGAAATCATTGTTCCCTTTCCTTCCAGGCATTGGAAAGGGGCGGAAAGCAAAGCGTTTCCAATTTTGTGCACTTCTTGAAACATCATGCAAATTGTCGCTGCCAAATGGATTTTTAGGGATTTTCATTATGCCATATGCATGAGTATAACAGCGATCGAGTGAATCAGATCACCGATCACAATCGGATCATTTTCTGTGTCTGCCTCGTCTTTTCGTGCATGACAGCTCTGCCTAAGATGGTACATGCCCCACAACAATACTTCTTAAAGGAGTACTATATATATATATATATATATATATATATATATATATATATATATATATATATATGTATATGTTGGAGCAAGTGCATGTGATTATTTATGGATAAATGTATATCCACTTGTCACCCATTGGTTGCACAGCTGACCTGAAACCGAAACCACCCACAAATATAACCTGAAATACTTAATCTAAAATACCCAGAGCACCCAAAACACTCACCCAAAAACACACAAACACTCCAAATGACCCAAGGACACAAAAGATCCAAAGTACACAGAGGACCCCAAAAAACCCATCAGACCCACTTAACCCCCCCCTCCCCACCCAACCACACACACACACACACACACACACACACACACACACACACACACACACACACACACACTCTCTCTCTCTCAAGTACTGACCCCCCTCCCAACTCTGTTCTCGCTCAAATCCTCAAACTCCTCCCAACAAAGTCCTCAACTCCCCCCCCCTCAAAAGCCTCAAACCCCTCGAGCTCAACTCCATACCCTCTTGACCTCCCCTCCCCTAACCCAACTCTGTCATCCTCTCCCTTTTCTTCTTAAATTCCTCAACTGCGACAAACCCCAAGTAATCAACCCCTCCCAAACCCAAGCCCCCCCTCTTTTCCAAACGTCTCATCTTCCTCTTCCAATTCAATGCACCCTCACCCCCAACTCATTGTCCTCCCCTTCTTCCCGTTTTTAACAACGTTACACAAATATACACAGGGAACTTTGGTGCATGAGAAGGCCATTCGGACCATCATGCCTGCATTGTTCCTGTTCCCGTTTGTTAAGCAACAATGATCAAAGTAAATAAATATGGAACGTTGTTGTGGACCAATTCCATCCGGACTTACTACATAGGATCACCATGACCCCAATTAATGTAAAGGGATGTTTTTATCTTTGCGGTGGTCTTGGGGGGGGGAGGGAGAGGGCACAAATTCTCCATGTGAAGGTGTATCTAGTGGCGCCGCCTCCAGGTGGGGGGGGGGGCAATTACAAGTCTCCACCATTTACAGTACATTATTCCAGTCCCCACGTTTTCCAGCAAAGTGAGGTGTTTTGAATTATAAGCAGTTGGTATGCTTTTGTTTCTTGCACGTACCCGGATTATTATTTTTTGCCTACACAAAGCTGTCAGTTGCCTATCCACTGCCCAAATAAAGGAAAGCATCAGAAGAACGTGTTGCATGCTTTCAGCAAGATTGCCTACAGGGTGGGTACTCTGCAATTACTTTACAATGTGGGTAATCTTAAATGAGTAAGAATTCAAAATGTAGGTAATCTTAAAGGAGTAATACTTCACAATGTAGGTAATCTTAAAGGAGTAATACT
>CM068963.1:8309951-8344386 GCA_035128595.1 Eptatretus atami
TATCGCCGCTAATGGAAATCGCCTAAAAAATTATCTCCGAAATTAGGCAAGCTGTTTGAATTTTGTTTGCAGGAATCAAGCCGGGCATTAGCACACATAATTCATCGCAAACCTGATACATTACAATGACATCATATTCGTTTTTATGACGTCATCATTAAGAGGACGAGGATCTTAGCTCATTTGAGCTTGTTGTTTCACAGCCTACAGTTTTCATCGAAACTTCCTGAAGCTTGGCATATATATGTAGAAATTCCCTGCGCAGACAGTAACCATCTCCCATTTTGAAAATTCCTCCGAGAAAAAAAAGTTATGACGTCAAAATATCTCCGCTAATGGAAATCGCCTCAAAAATAATCTCCGAAACTAGGCAAGCTTTTTGAATTCTGTTTGTGGCAATCGAACAGGGCATTAGCAGGGATGAATTACCGCACATATGATACATCACTATGACATCATATCAATTTTTATGACGTCATTTCTATTTTTTGACATTTTTTGTTTCACAACCCAGAGTTTTCATCGGATCTTCGTGAAACTTGCCGTGTATATGCAGAAAGCCCACGCGCAGGCAGTGACCATCTCCGATTTTGGAAATTCTTCCTAGAAAAAAAGTTGACGTCATAATATCGCCGCTAATGGAAATCGCCTCTACCATTATCTCCGAAACTAGGCAATCTGTTTGAATTTTGTTTGCGGGAATCAAGCCGGGCATTAGCACAGAAAATTTATCGCAAACCTGATACATCACAATGACGTCGTATTCGTTTTTATGACGTCATCATTAAGAGGATGAGATCTTAGCTCATTTGAGCTTGTTAATTTTCTTAAATTTGTAGAATTTGTTTTTCACTTGGAAGTTGTGGGTTAGGATGTGTGGAAAAAGTTTGATTTAATGCAATTTAATTCTGGGCTACAAGGTATTAAATGGTGAAAATTTTGAAAGGGGGTGTCGACTTTATATACTGTACATATATATATATATATATGAAGACCACAAGGGGAAAACCAGAGATGTCAGGATAAGTCAATTTTTGAAGAAACTGAAAAACAAAGTTTCAAGACTTTGGTGGACTGTTTAATAACTGTCATATAGATTTCTTTTCCAGTAAAAGGAAGAGTGATCATTGGCCGATCAAATTAAGCATGTAGCATTTGCCAAGCTTCTGTGTTATTTAATTTAAGAGCAAAGAACGAATCAATGTTGCAAACTGCCATCACTGGTTATTCCCTTGTTTAATAATTGCCATGCAATTTTAACCCAGGATGTGTAGCAAATTCATGCTTGTTGGTTACTAGCATACTACATGACTTTGGTGATCACAGATTATTTTTTTCAACATTAAACGGTCATTGTTTTTTTGTTTGATTGGTGTTCAACGCCATACTCAAGGATTTCGCTTATATGACGACGGATTCTCCATTTCTTACTCCGTACTACTTAATATGATGGAAAACCGGAGGAAACCAAGGATAAACCACCCCACGATAGCCAAAGTCACCTCATGTGACTCCCTCATATACCTAAGCAGGTTGATTGGGCGGTGGGTACATCGAATGAGGATGGGTATCAGACGCGCTAACCATTAAGCCACGGCGTGGGTCCCATAAAAGTCACAATAAAGGTTTGACCAGGCTTGAACCACGATATGCACCAACTACGGAGCCCATGATATAACCAAATAGGCTATTGTAGTGCTCAGAGTTTATGCTGTGAAAGTTTTACAACCTTTCATTTTTTAGTTTCTCAACCTGAATATTATGGTGGAACAGTTAACATGAATGAAAGGGAGATAACCAGGAGTAAAGTACTGACAACTCTGGGTTTCTACTTGTTCAGCTTTGACAACACTTGTTTTTTCATTGCACGGCTAAACTTTATACCATATAAATTATGTGACACCCCTGGTTATTTGTTAAAGTAATATTGTGAGAGGAAACCTTATGTTGCCAACTATTGGCAGGTGCAATAACCCTGAAATTTATAAAAAGTGACATCTCTGGTTTTCCCCTTGTGGTCTTCATATATATATATATATATATATATATATATATATATACAGGGTGTCCCTAAAAAAATGACATCATTTGAAACTTGAATATCTAAGTAATACAGTCCCAGGCAAACGAAAGTAAATAGGCTTCATGTTGAACAATAAAATATTTATTTATCAAAATTCGAACAAGAGATTCAGAGGGATGTATATTTTATAACCGTTTTCTCAAAACTTCACAAATGTTCAATATGCGCACCGCCTGTGACACGACACACGTCAAGTCGGTGGTCCAGCTCCTGCCAAACACGCTGTAGCATGTCTTGCGTAACATTCTCCAGCGCCTCAGTGATTCTCTGCTTAAGTTCCTCTAGGCTTGTAGGAAGAGGGGGATATAGACCAGTCCTTTCACATAGCCCCATAGAAAAAAATCACAAGGTGTCAAGTCAGGTGAACGTGGTGGCCATTTCAACAGCACATTGTCATTATCACTGACACGCCCAATCCATCTTCCTGGTAGATTCTCATTGAGATAAGAATTAAACATTCAACTTCGTTAGTTTTTACACATTTTGTTAAAATTTGAGATAATTTGAGTGAGAATTAGCTATGTTATTAGACTAGGAAATGATGTCATTTTTTTAGGGACACCCTGTATATATATATATATATATATATATATATACATATATATATATATATATATATATATATATATACACACACCACACAGTATATAGATAGACATATATGTAGAGAGATAAAATATATATTAGCAAATACAACCCATCACTTCACTGACAGAGGTGTGAAGGGAGGGGTAAAGTAAGGGAGAGAGGGGGGAAGGGAGAGGAGGGAGGGGAAGTGAGGAATGGGTGAAGGAGGAGAGAAGAGCAAGGAAGGGTGGTGGAGGTGAGGAGAGCAACACCTCACAAAATGTTGCGATATACTGTGGGAGGGAGGGGGGAGAGAGAGAGAGAGAGAGAGAGAGAGAGAGAGAGAGAGAGAGAGAGAGAGAGAGAGAGAGAGAGAGAGAGAGAGAGAGCAGAGGTGTGGGAGGAGAGTGCTGCATTTTATTCAGAGGGAGAAGCAAGAAGGGACAGACAAAGTTGGGGGGGGGGGGAGGAGGATAAAAAATAGAGATAGGTGAGGGGTGGAGGTGGCATTAGCAAAGAGAGTGATATGTTATTCTTAGTGACGGAACACAAATATAAACAAAATCTCATGTCAGAACAGCTGTACACACAATGACACAACAGAGTTTGAATGTTAATCACTGGCACATCTGCAAAAACTTTGTTATCCCAGTTCCAGAAATTTTTTGGTTACATTAACCAAAAGCATGGACTGAAAACATGGAAGTAGCTTTCATGTATGACCTAATGATCCCATCGGCCTTGAACATCGAAACAAAGCGTTGCGACCAGATATCATACTCGGGTACAAAAAAAAAAGAGAGAAGAAGGTATTGTTAAGTGAGGTGTTGATATCAGTGATTTTGACTAAATGATGCAGAAATCAAGAAAATGACCAAATACCAAGACCTCAAGCAATGAAAGTGAAAAAGATCCTGGAAGCTGAAGAATGCCAAAGTTGTACCAGTGATAGTTGGAGCTTCGGGAATTTTGACAAAGAACCTCACAGAGATATTAAAAACCATTCTTGGGAATATTATTACAAACGAACTGCAGTTGGAAGCTGTCTGGAGCTCAGCGACGATTCTGAAGAGAGCACTCGGCACAAAACTTTGAAAACAGAAAACTTCACAACTTGATCCATGAATCGGACCCCTTACCGAAATGAAGGTGGATACTTTGAACCACCTTGGGAGGACTCCATCCCACACTCTGAAACCCACATATGTAGATACCAATCAAAGACAACACACACACACACACACACACACACACACCCCTACCAAATGCCATTGTGATAATACAGTTTATGTGCATGCACACATGTGCAAATGTACACACACATCAAGTAAATAAAAACGTCAAACACAAAGATTTACCTTGAAACGGCGTTCTTTGAAAGAGGATTTAAATTGGGTAATTAGCGAAATTCAATTAAAAATGAGCCAAGCCACAGAACACAAAATGTCAATCTATACTTTATGCCTTCACAGCTAAAACAAACATCGCGAACACCTGATCGAATAGACCTTATTGTATTTTTAATATGTATCGATGTCGAAGTGAGAGGTGGATTACAAATGGAGATCTCACAAAGCGATCCTTGTACATTTTCAGTGGATGAGACACCTCCCGAGGCACCGACCGCATGGCACCGTGGGACCCAACAAAGGCGGACACGTACGTCTAATCGATGTGAGATCCTAAGCACATATACTTTTTCCCAACACGAACAACCAAGCAGCTTGGAGAGCACTCGCCAAGTGGCTTAAGCATTCAATCAAGCACTCCAACAAAATGGTCGACAACAAACAGCTCCCTTGGCATGCAATGGGCAATCACCGAACCGTCATATTAAATACACACCTCCTGAAGATGCCAGAAATGTCACATATGCCTGAATTGGACAAATGAACACTTTTCTTGAAGTTGGAACTGCTTGTAAGTTCGATTCTGGAGTTTAAATTTTGTAATTCGTTTTAGTTTAAGAGATACTCTTGGCAAACACAAATGTGGAAATGAAATAAAACAACGAACGCTGACATCTCTGGGCGTTTATAAGCATTGTAATGTACCCAGTGATTCCTAGCTCTGATGAACAGCTTGTTCCAAGCTGCAGCCTGTTCCAAATCAAGGCATGGTTGAGCAGGCCAAAAAACATGGCGGCTTCGACCGCAGCGAGGTTACCCAGGAAACGCTTCAAGACCCCAGACAGCGAGGTGGCTGAGGATCGCCTGATATAGGATATAATTAAATAAGGGTGTTAATTATCTTTAAAAGGGGTGTTTTAATTAACCCAAACATCCAATTTTCACTCTTGCGCTTCCTTGGAGTTTTCTCAGTGAGCGTGCAAAGTTTTAGGCTACTCGGTTTTATGGTTTTGGAATTATGCAGGAGACACACACACACACACACACTGACATTTATTAGTTTCGATATATGCCACACTCGTGGCCAAATTTTGCCCTGATTTTGACCAACAACTGATGTCTGCCACACAACCCAACTGTTTGTAATTATCCCAAGAGTGAGGACACAACATTTTACTGGCAAAGTTGTAATTTAAAATATAATTGTTCAGCTTGAAGAATATATTTTGGGGAAGATGAGTGTGGGGTTTTTGTTAACTGAAGCAGAGTATGTAAGTTATTTTGTTCTGTGAAGTTGTAACCACTTAACCTATTGATCCCCAGTGTTTCTGATGTGTCTGCTCTGGAGAGTCCATCAACAAAATACTGAAATATTTTGATTGTAACAGTTTCATTTGCGAGTTCAACGCACATGAGGCTTTATTCATCTTCCGATTCAGACAAGCAAATTACCAAGCAGCACCCAATGACATGATCAGAAATGACATTTTCATTTCCCAGGGTCAATGTGCTATCTTGGCAGTGTTGGTAGTCCCATGTTGGCTGGTTATTATTTTGTTAACATCCTACCTTATTCTTATTTGGATGACATGAGCAAATTTATTTTTTTTAAAGAACACCTTTAATGGGGAAAAGTGTGATGGAGTTTCATTATATTATTTATATATTCGTCTGTGGCACAGGGCATAAAGTTCAACATTTTGCGAATCGTGTTACACGATCGTTCGCTCTAGAGATTGTTTCGAGTACTCTGGCCAAATACAAAATTCCTGCCCAAACCAGCTGCAGTCAGTGTTGAGGCATTGCCAGCCAATTCTTGAAAGGCTTCGGCCAATTATGCAGCCACTTTGAGCCTCTGACCCAAAACGAAGGAGACGTTGCATATGTACATGATGATTTTGATTATCATGATGATCATGATGATGATGACGACGATGACGACCAAAGGAAATTTAGGGTCCATCAGACCTAAAGGCTGTAACATCAGAAATGTTATGATTTCATGGATTGGCTAATTTTAAACCAGTGTTGAAATATTAAATTTTATTTTGCACCAGACAATAAAATGCAGGTGACGATGATTTAAAAAAATATATATATATATATATATATATATATATTCAAAACTACAACGGCACTCAGAAGGGCGCATAACTCTGCCAGGCTAAACAGTTTATGATTTATTTGGCTAGATCTGGATCTGGACCTGAACCAAAATCGAATCGGCTTGTTCTTGTGACGTATCCAACTCATCCACCAAATTTTGTCATAATCCATCAACAACATTTTGAAATATCTTGCTATATATCGTTTCTGACCGCATCTCTCAATGGTGAAGAATCACTTCAAAAAAATCTAAAAAATTCTCATTTCCAGATTCAATTCTTCACCAAAATCAAATAAAACTAGCATAACCCGCGCTCTGCACGACATGTTGGGGTGGGTGTGTTTGAGAAAGGAACTGATGCATAGTATCAGTAGTAATTTTACTTTAATGCAGTAAGTGGAATACGATTTCACTGTTTCAGAACCATTTTATTTACTTTTTTTGTACCATCACCTCATATGGTCTTTGAGATAATGTAAGCCGAATATCACGTTACTTGAGCGCAGAACAAAGTCGAAATAGCGCGACACGAAGCCACAAACTCGGAAATAATATATAAGTTTGTCCTCGTCACACACCTGACATGTCCACCAAGTTTTGGCCAAATCCGTCCCTAACTTTTTGAGATATCCTGCTCAGAGACAGACAAACAAACGGATAGGCAGACAGGGGTGAAAACATAACCTCCGTCCATCTTCGGTGTCGGAGGTAACAAAAGATTCCACCAACTCGCCAAGCTGCTCAATGGGTAGAGCTCAGGTGCTAAAGAGGCCCTGAGCTCAGGAGGAACTGTGCTTTGACTTTTGAGGAGCTCCCTCTTCCAGTCGGTAGTGCTTTCAGTTTTTGAAAGTGGATCTTCTCAACAACTAGATTTTTGCAAAATATAAAACTGTTTTGGTTTAGACTTACCTCTCGTCCAGATGAAAAAGTATCCGAATAGAAATGAGACGTACATGACTTTCCTCTACCACACTATTTTTTTGTCCTTTCTGGTATTACATATACCTGGTGTTGGCTTGATGGTTAGAAAGGATGAGCTTCGTATCCTAGGATCCTGAGTTCAAATCCCATTCGGATGTTGAATTAATACCAGGTGGGGTTGACTCTGCCTGTCATCTTCTGAGGTCGGCAAAATGAGTGCCAGCATGCTGGTATACTGTGTCGGAGTGGTGACCCGTCCAGGATTGTGCCTAATAGCCAAGGAGACTGCTTAGGCAGCACCAACGCTCTGCACAGAGTATGGTCCCAATGGATGGATGGATGGCATTACATGTCAATACTCTACTCCCTTTTGGAGGTAGTGGTGATGCATCTAATCACAGAGGGACACCGAAAGACACCACATGATTAATCATGGCGAAGGACCAGAAGGCACTGCAAGCACAGAAATTCAAAGTATTAGTTGTTAACAAAGATAGTGATGACATCCAAACCAACCAAAATAAAGTTTATAATGATTTAGCTATTTTTTTAAACTCAGAGGTGATTTTCGCAGGACTGGACAATTCTGTAAAACGAATAATCATGTTGTTGCTACAGAACGCATTCAGTTTCCAATATTCCTTAAATTTTTGAAGCAACGTTGAAAGAACGTTGAAACAATTGCTTAAATATCATGTGGTTAAGGTAGGTGTTCAGGTTTTGTGCTCAACAATGTTAATTTTTCTTGTGATTGAGATCAGAGTGTCCGTGCTGACGAAGCATCTTCTTGGCAAGGATTATACTGGGTGGTTTGCCATTGCCTTCCCAGCAATAGTTAGAGCAGGAATTAGTAATTAATTCAGGGTGCCGATGACAACTCGCCTACTCTTCCTGAAGGACACCGTGGGACCTTTAACATCCACCAACTAATGTCGACAGATGGAATGCCAGTTTAACGGCCATCCGAGGGATGGCACACACATCGATGAATCACCTTGCCTGTGAAACACCGAGATGACAGTTTATAGGTGGGTCGACATTCAAACCCAGGCTCAACAGTGTAGAGGCGAGGGTGGAAAGCTCTAGGACATCCTGAAGCCCCAATGTCAATTACAAGGGTATTTCAAATATATACGCATTCATAAAAAGGCTTCGTATTGAGCTTTATTTGACCTACTGCATTTTGGTGTCTTGGAGAATAGATGCAAAGTCTTTTGTAGAATTTGGAGATGATATTCACAGCCTTTAGATGCATTTTAGAGATGAGATGCGCAGTGTTTTGGTGCCTTTTGGAGATGAGATGCATTTGAGGAAATCGATGCACGGTGTTTCAGTACCTTTCAGAGATTAGATGCACCATCCTTGATACATTTTGGAGATAAGACGCACAGTCTTTTGGTGCCTTTCACAGATCAGACATGCCACTTGAGGACATCAGGGCAGCTATGACAGGTCATGTGTGTTTCCAAAGCCTGGATAGGTCACCACTCCATCACATCGACTGTGAAACGTATTATGTTCTGTTTCGGATGGATTATAATTGATATTGATAAAACTGATACTTATTTTGTTGTTCTTTTTCCCATTTGAACCATTTAACTTAATAATTGTCCAATTTTTATATTTTTGTGTCAGACAAAATTTATTGATTTTCATGGACTTTTTGAATGCTACTCAATATTGGGATCGAACATCGTCGATATCCTTCATATTTCATTATTCTGAATTTGATCCTTTTTAAGTTTTACAATTCATTTCGTCTGGTTTGCAATTCTTATGAGCATTGCAAGTGTGTTGAGCTGCATTCACCCCTCTGATTGACATTGCCGAGTGAATGTTGAAAGCACACAAAGACAAGTGTACAATGAGTTTGGGGTCTCAGCAGATGGGGTCTACTCTTACACCCACTTGTGCTTTTTTTTTTCTTTCTTGCATGTTCCCTGTTTAAACAACTGCTACACATTATTGCGCATACGATGTCAACAAATACAATATTAAGCACACAGTGAGTTGTACGTTCGCTTCTGCCTCAAACTCGCATATAACTCAGAGTGTGCGGACGGCAAGGAAGCACTCCAAAGGAGGAGGCATTGAAGCCATTTCGAAGTGCTCATCAGTGCAGAGCTGATTAGCAGCAGAAGAGCATATGGTGATGTGCATTTTTGAATCGTAATTACCTTCAGTACGTCGCTTTGCCTGCCTGAAGGAAGAAGGGATATATGAGAAAAACATAACGTGGTAGCTGCATCTAGAGCCCACATCCTCAAACTATATATTAATTTATACTCGAATGTATGTCTTTGTTCCTAACTGGCTGTCAGTTCTGCATCGTTCGTGAAAAAATATTGGACAACACACAAGGTAAGTGGAAATGAGGTTGTCGGGTGAAATTTTGCATATTTATTATCTCCATAGTCTGAAGTATAGCAACCAATATGAATAAGAATTTAATTAGAAAAAACATACCGGTTCCCCACGATTTAGGTGACTCAAAGCTGCCTGGTTTAAGGAATACAGTTGTACGTAATAACACTTTACAGCAGAGTACAGTTGCGAATGAAATCGTGCTCATCACTTGGGCTCTGTCTGAAGATTAATGGGTGTACCGAAAGGTCCGAACTTACTGTGCACCACTTGCAACAGCCTGCAAATGGATATCGGAACAAATTGTCCCGTATCAACTACCGTTTCATCCTTCAACTGAAGCAGTTACAGTTGAAAAAGCTGTTTTGTAACGTGCGTGCAAAAGCATACATTTTCCCATGGAGGAACAAAGTGCAAGTGAAGTTTCTTTGGAGCACATCAAGAAAAGCCTGTTGACCTCCACTTACATTGAAGGTGACGAGCCCTGGGCCACACTGTTCAATCCTGAGATGAATAGATAGTCACAGTGGTGTGCACACAGTAGTTCCGCGACACCAAAGAAATTTCACCGACTTGCTTCTCATAACAACGTCCTCGATGATTCCATGGCACAAATGCCGTTTTGTTAGCTCGCCTGTTCGAAGAACAGAGAGCTATAGCGATACCCCCGGCGTGAGCATGAGCGTGAGCGTCAGCGTGAGCGTGAAAATGTTAAAGTTTTTGGTGCAAGTTGTTTCCTTTCTAATGTTTTTATCTACCACATTATTTTTTACTGATTACAATATACAAATACATATATTGCTTTAAAATTATTTGGATCAGACTTCACTGCAATGCTTTATAAAAAATATTATTAGACTAGTTATTTCTCATGTCAGGCTGTTCTAAATTGGACGAGCAATAACTCGCCACTACCATTGTGACCTCTTGGAAAAGCTAGAGTTATGATCTGCCCTCGGAAGTACTACCAATCGACGGTTTAAGCATACACTCAAAATTCAGCAAAAATGATTGGATAAAATTCCCATTGATATAATAAATGTATAAAATGACGTCCACGATTGTCACGATGGTTGACATCTCTTCGGATGACAAAGTGAAGTAAAACTGGGCTGATATAAAAAAAAATCTTTAAGGTGGAGGTGAGAAATAGACCGAATTCCCCATTGTTGAGTTAAATAAAAGGAGAGTTTTGAGCGATATATTTCCGCAATGTTTATTTTAACTGGGAAGTTAGCCAGAAAACGAAGTACTAGTCCTTTTTTCTGTTAATTAAGCAGAAAACAAGGTTAACGTGAGCAGTATTCATTTGGAAACCATTACAAGGTAATTTCGTAGTTTGGAGGCTTTCCGTCACTCCTGCAGCTGTAAGGTCTGATGGATCAGGTTGTCACAAAGTAATCAAAATGATTTGTAAGCTGTTATGCTTCCTCCTCCTCCTCCTCCTCCTCCTCCTTCCACATCTAGTATGCCACAGGTGGCCGATGGTGGCATCATTGTTCGGAGTGCTGCTGATGCAGTTCCCCCTGTGAGTTAGCGAAGGCCTTTTTAATTTGGCCAGAATGCTGGTGATAAGTTGGTTACTCTTGCATCACCACGTGGTCTTTAAGTCCACCATCTAATGCCAGCAGAGAAGTCCCGTGTTGCCATGTGAGGGACGGCACACTTTGTGATGCAATGCCCTGCCTGTGAAGCACTCTTCTGACGGTCTAGTCTGAGCTCGACTCACAGCCTGGCTAAAAACATTCAAAAGGAAGTGTGCTACCTCTCAACCATCCTGTCAGGACTATACCTCCTTAACGACTCCAGTCACCAAACTATGCCGCCGTCACAATTGAACATGACCTCTTGATAAACCATTACAATGGGATATGTATGAGCCAAGAGAACGACGGTCAAGCCATTTGTACAAAGGCATAAACACGGGATTAAAAAAAAATCTATACTAGCACATTTACCTGTCGGGTGATTGCATCACCCCCGTGCAGTTTCCAATCGAATATGTCTGCACCATAAATGTCAGTGTGTGTGTGTGTGTGTGTGTGTGTGTGTGCTGTGTGTGTGTGTGTGTGTGTGTGTGTGTGTGTGTGTGTGTTCATCTTCATCCCATCCATCCATCCATTCCCTCCATCCCATCCCTTCATCTATCCCTTCTCTCCATCCATTCTTTCCTTCCTTTCTTCGTTCAATCCAACCGTAAATATGAAACGACAGGCTTAGCACCGCATGACACTGTGGGGTACAACACAGGCAGGTGGACAGTGCGGCTTGCAGTGCGGCCAAGTGGCTTAAGCACTCAAGGAAGCACTTCAACGAAACGGTTGATGAGAAACGGCTGGCTTGGCAAGCGATTAACGATCGCCAAACCGTCATATTACTAAACACTTCCCAGAGATGCCGAAATGTCAAATATGTCCGAATTGGACAAATGAATACTTTTTTCAGCTGTCCGAACTGCTGCTAAGTTCAATTCTGAAGCTTAAATTTTGTAGATCGACTTAGTTTAAGAGATTCTCGAGGTTATGGCATATGCGGAAATGAAACAAAGCCACGAACGCTGGTGTCTCCCGGCGTTTCCAAGCATTGCAATGAATACAGCGATTTGTAGGAATGATTAACAGGTATTCGATAACATGAGTGAGGGAAGTGAAAAAATAATCTTCATCGTTAAGAAATCATTGTGGCCTGTTCCATCTCAAGGCATTGTTGAGCAGGCCAAACAAAATGGCGATTTAAAACCCAGGCGAGGGTTTATGACTCCTGTCTTTTGTTTGTCTTCCTGGTCATGTCTTCTTTTCATTGGCCTCTGCCTGGCCGTATCATCGGAGGGTTGGTCCCGCAACCAAGCCACATGGCCTGGCGAGCAGATGTTGTCTCCGATTGGAACATGCAGGAACTGCTGCACGACAATGACAGTTGCAGCTGTGTTGATTACCTCTAATGTGTTCAATGGGAAGTTTTGTAGGAATGAAAAGAAAGAAATATATTTAATTTGACGGTGATTTGCATGATGATGATGGGAATGGTTGAGCTGGAGGGGGTGCTGTGCATTGCGGGGGACTTTAACGGGGGACCATAGCTGATTCATTATTTCAAAAGCAGGAAAGCCACAAGATTACCTATAGGAGTGGACAACATAGAACAGCATTGGATTTGGTGAAGGCCCTGGAGAAGGCCAACAATACTGTCCTGAGAGAGAGGGTGATGACACTGAGATGGATGGAAGTGCCAGAAGCAGAAATTAGGTTGGTGGAAGGGATGTACAAGGGAACAAAGGGAAGAGTTTTGGTTGGTCCTGGGATGTCTGAGGAGTTCAGCGTGAATATCGGTTTGAGGCAGGGAAGCGCTCTCAGACCACTCATGTTCATCATAGTGATTGAGTTGGTAGCCAGGAAGGTGAACATGAGGGGTATTATGGGGAGGATGCTGTATGCGGACAATCTGGCTGTTGTGGGTGAGAGATACCGGAAGTACTGGGAGAGTGGAAGGAGGCATTTGAGAAACATGAAGATAAGTATGGAGAAGTCTGAGGTGATGTGTGTCGGGCAGCAGAGAAAAGAAATGAATCTCAGGTTAGAAGGGAAGGAGATCAGACAGGGAAATAGGTTTGAGTATCTGGGAGGAACAGTGACCGGGAATAGTAAGTCAGAGGCAGAGGTGTGGAGGAGGATTCAGGTGGGTGTGAAAGCATGGAGGAGGGTGAAGGGAGTAATGGCAGACACAGACATCAAGAAAATTGAAAGGGAAGGTTCTGATTTCATGTGTAATGACAACCTACCTTTATGGTCTGGAGACGGTGGTACTGACGGAGAGAGCCAACAAAGGCTGCAGGTTTGTGAGAACAACTGTTTCAGGAGGATTGCAGGAGTGAAGAGGATGGGTAGAAGGAGGGTGGATGAACTGAGGGAGGATGTTGGTGTGCAGATGAGCTTAACAGGGAGATTGGTGAAATGCTGGTTGAAATGGGCTGGCCCCTTGGTGTGGATGGGGGAAAGAGAGAAGAGAATGGCAATGACAGCAGATTGGTTGAGGGAGCAAGGTATGGGGAAAAGAGGTAGACTGCAGTTGAGATGGTGGGATTTTGTGAGACAGGATATCAGTAAGGTAGGGGTGGCTGGAGAGTGGAGACAGTTGGCTGAGGACAGAGGGAGGTTGGGGAGTATTGTGGTCAAGACATTCTTGGTCAGAAATTTGGGGCGATCGGATCTCAGCCCTGATATAGGAAAGAGGAGGAGAAGAAGGTGATTTGCACACGCTCAAGGACACATTGTATGGAGTTTATTGTACGGACCCTAACCCGAACAGCTCTGGTATTTTGTGATGTTTGTGCACAGATTGTGACGCGGTGGTGAAAGGGGGATGGTTTTGGATGTCAAGAAAAGGTGGGGTTGGGGGGAGGAGGGAGGTTTGATGGAAGGATCATGAGGAGTTACAGTCTGGAAGGTAAATGGTGAGGGACTGGCAATTGATGGGTAGATGGGGGCATTAAAGAGGGGTGGACCGGTCAATGAGGGAGACTCTCTCAGATGATTGGCTAAGATGATCTTGCTCACCAGATTCTCTCAGCGAGGGAGCCATTATGAATGGAGGAGGCCAATGGCTGACCACGTGCCTCATCGTTGCAGCAAGTTGATCATCATCTCAAGGAGATGGGGATGGGCTAGGCATCTGCCTGGGGGATGGCCAGACGGAGACCTTGGAGTATCGGCGGAAAGTGGACACAGCGACACGCTGCTCCGGCGCATGCTCCCATACCTGACCTGACATGAAAGATCGATTTATGTATGGAGGGATTAAAGAGCGATCGAAAGATGGATTGTTGGAATAAAACTGCAAAGTCAGGGTAGATTACACCGGGATTGAAACATGCTAACCTCACAACGCATTTCCCTCCCCAATCCCTCTCGACACATCGGGCAAAGGTCTACCCTCCACATAAACTAATGACATCACTGACTGGATTTCTCTACGTGTCTCTGAATGCTTGGGGGCCCATTCCCACAGCCATAACAGTATTTTCTATTCGGCAATAAATTTATTTCAATCAAAGTCATAGTTCTCTTCCAGTATGGCATTTTTTTTTAATATATAAAATAAAAGGCTGATTCTACTCAATGACATCAAATACTTGACATTCGGGCGCATGGCCCAAAGCGCAATTAGAGCTCCAGCCATTTGTGATGGGGATCTGTTTAATCCATAGACTCCTATAGAGAAGGACTGGAACCTCCCATGCTCGGGTTTGTAACTGAGTCTGAAGGATTAACTTGAGTCCGGGGCTAAAATGACTTCTAGAAGGGCTAGAGACATGATCTCGGGATCCATATAGGGTTTTGAGGACTGCCAGTTCAATAGTGTCATTTTCAACACCACCTGAGGTCATCTTCAAGGTCAAGGTCATATTGTAAGGTCAAATTACTGAATTTGGTATTTTTTGCCCGTTTTTGTGTCTAACTCATAAACGGTGAGAGATGGCTGATTTGTATAAGATGCAATGTGTAGAGCTGTCAAACTTTGATATTTATTGTCATATATCGTATTACATAAACATTATATGCATGTCACAACACTATGCCTATTATAACTATGTCTATGTCTATCACTAGTTGGAAGCTTTTCTTGCCTCCTGAGGCATCCAAAGCTTTTTCTTTGTCACTTACATTGAGGACATGAGTTTCAATAGAATGTTAGCTAAAGTAGTACATGCAGCATTACTACTAGCTAAAGGTGCATCTACAGAGGATAACAGCTCAGCAAAATGAAATCGCAACACATTTTAGTCTTGTCATACAAATTATAGGCATTATGTACAAAAAAGACGGTTGACATAGTCGGCACACTTAAACCACCTCTATTCAAATTATCTAGAACTCAGATGACACCTCGTTACCATCTCATCATCAATGATCTCTCCCATATAGTGCTATCGCCATATTTATGAACAAGGTGTCGGGCTAAATAAACTACTTTATGCTTAAGGGCATCGTCAGACCCCAAGAGATCCTGAGTGTCTTGAGGAGTAATCTTGTCAATGAGTTCACTTCGCTCATCTGGATTTATGGAAGTTGTCCAGTTCTTGTCGCAATCAACCACACGAGAACTAGATTCGGGCATAATGTCATGCTTAATGAGTGTTGCAAATTTACAATTTTAGCTGCAGCCATAATGTCAACTACGTCAATGTAGAAGTTTCCACCGCTTCTTTGCCTAGCTTGGCCGAAAAACTTTTCCAAGGCTTCATCTGCAAATATAGCAGGAAGAACGTAGTCAAAGTCTTTCTCGCCAGAAGCAATTTGGCAGCATCCACATTATTACGTGTGGACACAGTGAAGGCTTCAGCAGTTTGCTGAGTTAGCTTCAGCTTACGACCACCACCTCCTTGCCATGCGCAGGTAGATATAATTTGGCAGGCCTGCTCCAGCCTAGTGAAACTTGTACAGTCTGCTGTCCAAGGCTGTCTGGATTGTCGCGCAGATGGATAGCTGAGAAATGGTCTTTCACGTTCATCATCTGAACCACTCACTCATTATCTGGGTGAGGATGATTGTGCCTCGCTGATGCCCAGTGAATCCTTGAAGTCTTTAAAGCAGACAGTCTTGTCATTGAACACTTGGCATACCAATGGTACGCCTTGGCGTTGAAGGGGCCTGGGAAAACAGCGGTGTGGTCAGCTTGGTTAAGCGAATAGGAGTAGCCCGGTCGATCTCATAAACCTTCTGAATATCACTCCAGTAAGCTTTGTACTCATTACCAGCTACGTCAAATGAGTGTCTTGCCATCAACAGTAATCCAGTTGTTGCGAACATTTTTGAAGATGTGCACGTAGTCGTACACTAAGAACATAGATTGCTCTTGAATTGACAGCACTTGGCAACTTCCTGGTCCTCCAAGTTTTGAATAAACACTGTGGTTGGTATTGCAATTGTCACATATCAAAGAAACCACAGTACCGCCAGCACCAACTACAGCTGATGCAGCTTCGATAAGGAGTTCCTTCAGCTGATCGCAGTTAGTTTTTTGCAGGGCAAAATGTGTAGAATATAGCGTGGACCACCGAAATGGCAGGCAACTTCAACAACCATAGCATGTGAAGAAGCATTTGTGTTCACCACCCGCTGCTGCATTTGAGCATATCCTACAACATGCCCTCCAGAAAATCGCAATGTCTCGACCAGCTTTACCTCATCAAACATTAAATTGACCAAACGCTGCTGTGGTTTAAGCTGGTCGAACAAGGTTTTGAGGTTGGAGTCCTGCTGACTACAGCAAGTCACGGACTTGCTGGGCCAGGTCGACAGCAAGCATCTGTTTTACCTTTTTTGTTATTGTGGAGAATGATGAAGCGGATCGACGAATCATTTTGTATGCACTGGGTGATATGTTGTGAAGCTGCATTGCGAAATCATAGTATCAGTATCAAATCAGCGACGATCAAGAGGTTTGAACATAAGATGCAGCTGCGACAGAAGGAAGGTGAAATGAGGAAGCTCGTGTGCCTCAGTCATCCAACAGAGCTGGCTTATTACAAGCTGAAGAATTTCCTTGCTTGTGCATTCATAGATGTTTACCTGGTCAGTTATGGATCTAATCTGGACCATTTTGAGAGCAGAGCTGTTCTTCTGCAAAAGAAAAAGTCGTTTGGCACCTCAATGCCATCTTTTCAACTCTATTCAAGAATAGAAATCCAAAGGTGAGTGAACTTGGGGAAATGAAAGAACTGCTTGACAGTTTGTCCAGTAGCATCAGTTCTTGATAGGTAAAGGTTTTCCTGGTCTTTTATGACGTTAAAGCCAGGAAAATAGGAGCTGATTTTAGCACAGAAGTGGTGAAATCTTGGATATTGTCTGCAGCCTCATCAGCTGCCTGCATCTTCTTAGCTCTTGATTCTGACTAAAGATGATGTTGGGCGTGGGGCTGAGGGCACCCGCTTCAAAGCTGATTTCGTACTCCAGGAAATATTGATGGGGTTCTTTGGTCGTTTGCCACCCCTAACTGACACCCAATCACAATTGAAATGTGTCTCACAAATATATATCTCCTTTAAGCACCTCAAGCTTTCTTTCTCATTTGGCAATGCCAATATCCATCTCTCCCTCTCCTCAGGATCTTTTGGGAAGGATATGACCTTTACATAAGGCGTCCCATCATAGTTTCCTCTACAACCAAAGCAGCTGCAACGACGTGGCTATTGTCACCAAAGCAGGAAACAACACAAAAGTCCTGTGAGATCACCAGCGGACAGTTTCTGAAAGAGAAACAAACAAAACATACATTAGTTAACGATGATAGAAATCAGCAAGTAGGTGCAGTAGGTGCACAATGTCATGTTTTGTCATAGACTTTACAACAGTTTTCCTCTATGAGTTAGACACAAAAACGGGCAAAAAATACCAAAATTCAGTAATTTGACCTTGAAATATGACCTTTTGACTTGAAGATGACCTCAGGTGGTGTTGAAAATGACACTATTGAACTCGCCATCCTCAAAACCCCTATATGGATCCCGAGATCGTGTCTCTAGCCTTCTAGAAGAATTTTAGCCCCGGACTCAAGTTAATCCTTCAGACTCAAGTTACAAACCCCGAGATCGTGAGGTTCCAGTCTTCTCTAGTGATCTTGGTTTAATCTCAAGCCTTGGCTCTCGGCTTGTGAACATGTGGATCGCTCTTTCAGACTTTGTCACCAGGTGAGATACCTGGAATATAATTTATTGAACGTGCAATGGCTTTCCAGAAAGGTGGCTGCATTTTTTCAGGTTATGTTTGGACCGATCATGAAGTGGGATTTTTAGATCCTCGTGGAGGATCTCAAGTCTTACCACGTTGTTGTTCTCATCTCTTCTTGTGGACTTTTTTGTTTCACAGCCTACAGTTTTCATCGAAACTTCCTGGATTGGCATATATATGAAAATACCCTGCGCAGACAGTAACCATCTCCGATTTTGAAATTCCTCCTAGAAAAATATATGACGTCAAAATATCTCGCTAATGGAAATCGCCTAAAAAATATCTCCGAAACTAGGCAAGCCTTTTGAATTCTCTTGTGGGAATCAAACAGGGCATTAGCAGAGATGAATTACCGCACATATGATACATCACTATGATGTCATATCAATTTTTATGACGTCATTCCTATTTTTTGACATTTTTTGTTTCACAACCCAGAGTTTCATCGGATCTTCGTGAAACTTGCCATGTATATGCAGAAAGCCACACGCACAGGCAGTAACCATCTCCGATTTTGGAAATTCTTCCTAGAAAAAAAGTTGACGTCATAATATCGCCGCTAATGGAAATCGCCTATACCATTATCTCAAAACTAGGCAAGCTGTTTGAATTTTGTTTGCGGGAATCAAGCGGGCATTGGCACAGATAATTATCGCAAACCTGATACATCACAATGACGTCATATTCGTTTTTATGAGGTCATCATTTAGAGGACGAGGATCTTAGCTCATTTGAGCTTGTTAATCTTTTTATTTATTTAATAATTTTTTTAATAGGCCTCTGGTCATATCACTCCTGTCTTGTTGTCCGTGACTGGGCCAGTATCTGGCATTGCTTTGTGAAGCTCAGATTCATCAATACTCGCATAGTTTGCAGCTTGTATAAACTGTAGGAACAATCTCAGTAGTTATCTTTGTAACAGATCTCTGGTCCTTGGCAAAGTTTTTAAAACTTCTATTTTTTTTTTTGCTTGACTCATGTATAGTATTCCAACAGTATAACAACCACAGTCGACAGATGACGCTCTTCTGCAGATGAGCCTCCAATAAAGGAGATCAGGTATTCCACCACCACCTGCATTCGGCAGTCACTTCCCAGTGACTCCTCAAAGCTCTTCATAATTTTTTTCTCCCATATCTGAGTTTTTTTTTGCATTCATTGAGCGCTCTCTTGTGCGCCTACATTATTGGAGTACATGTAAGAGAACGCCATAATAACATTCAGAATTTCACTCGAAGCGTGCTGAAAGCCTGCTGTTTGGCTCTTGCCATCTGCGGCGCTTAGTCACGGCATATATCGCAAGCTGTTTCCCACCATCGACAGCTCTTCGTGTGCGAGGCCCGAGGCGACGAGCTATACATGGAATTGTTCTCACCGACGAGCAAACTGCTGCGATTGGCTTAGATCGCCGCCGTTTACATGGAGCCCGTAAAAGAGCAAAATCAGGCCCTCTGCGCAATAATGTGCATTTCGGGCGATCCGGGGTGTGATTCGCGAGCTGCATCTGGCGTGCGGAGCCCCATGCTTCGAGTGAAAATTGTAAACATAATATTACACCTTATGCTGATAACAGATATCGTCATTGTTGATAAATGCTATTGTGACGTCAGGAGTAAAACGATTCCCATTGTGATTTCTCCAACTGCAAGAACGTCGTCGGATCGGTCGAAACAATGTGGGTCTGTCGCGCAAGGTTTGTGAAGAAGTAAAAGTGTTCGACGTAAATATGCATGAAATGTTCGTCGTACCGTACCTTGTGCGTTAAGAGTGAGATTTGTTGTTGTATTATGGCAGTGGGACAATGAGTGAAGCTGACCCTTTGTTCTCGGTGACATCATCATCGCTGGTCCGTTTCATTGTTTGTGAGTTTTGTTGCATAAGATACTTGAGAGCGTTTCACTGGTTTTACTTTTTGCCTTGTTTGTAAAAATCAGACAGGAGGAACAAAGAAACTGCGACCTTCCTTTTTTTTAATTCCTTCAGCATCATTTCATCATATTTTCATTTCCAATGGCAACCACCACGCCCCTCCCCTCCCCCCAACCCCCACCCTTGGCCCAGCATGAGCTGCGTCAGGAACCTGGGTTATTGTTCTCCATTTATTTTCCTTTTTGCTCGTTTTATTTATCCTCTTTTTTTTGTATTTTAATGCAAATCTGGTTTTTTTGTTTTTGTTTATTGCGCTTCAGTATCCCCCACACTTATTAAAATGAAATTAGGGCATGGCAGAGATTAATTGAGGGGAAAGGGGGGGGGGGGGGTGGGGTGTCATTTTTTTCCCGTTCCAAAATAATGTACTATTGGATCTTTAAAGTCCACACATGATAGCAAAGAGAACAACTGATAATCCCACCCTGAACAGACTTGGGAATCGCACCCAGATTGGAGAAGTCTAAACAGAGGCTTTCCTACATTCGATGTATATCGTAGGGGTCTTTGTTGCGTGTATGAAGCTCATGTTATGGTTGTTTTTCGCTGACTTTGCAAACATTGTTCACCCATGTCATATTGATGAATTAAACCTTCCTTTCTATAAGTATGTAAGTGTGTAAGGGTGTACATGTACAGTACAGTATGCTCAATGGATTGGCAAACATCAACTTTGGTCTACATTAACACATTAAAAGCATCGACGTTATGAAATTCTCATCAGCCACCGGGCAAATTTTAAGAAGTGATTTAAAAAGCTTAATTACGAGTCTGAAGGTACCACTTGTACAATGTAAGGAATAAGCGTCAAAGCAAATTATGATTATAGTGCTCGTCTGGAAAAGCAACGTTTTCGTGTACGTCTGCAAAAAAACCCCCCAAAAACGAGCGCATTGTTTTAATTAAAACCTAGATTATTAATTGCATTCAATCTTCATGAACCTGAAAATCGTGAAGTAGCCAACCCATGTACAGTCGTCTTGAACATCTCGCAGTGATGTAGTAGGTAGACATGGTATACGTGGCAATACGACGCGTTAATGTATTTTTGCTTATTTCGCTTATTTCACAGCACGTTACCTCTTTGGAGATATTGTGTGTACCAAGCATTGCTTGTAATTGCACGAGTATCGGAGTTTATAATGATTCATCATCAAACTGTAACATTGACGGAGATCGAACTTTCAATGTGTGGGGAAATCCGAAGCTGCTGTAGATTTCTAACTTCACCACCGAAGGTGGACAAAGGTTTTGTTTTCACCCCTGTTTGTCTGTCTTGTGAGCAGGATATCTCAAAACGTTTGGACAGAATTTGGTGGACAGGTTGGATGTGTGACAAGGACGAATTGATTCGATTTTGGTGCAGATCTGGATCCGGATACTGGAAATTAATTTTTTTTTTAAAGTGACTCCGCACCATTGAGGAATAGAGCCAAAAACTATGTATATCATGATATCTCGAGAAGTTGTGGAAGAGTTATGACAAAATTTGGTGGATGAGTTGGTTAGGTGATAAGAACAGGCCAATTCGATTTGGTTCAGGTCCGGATCCAGATCCGGCCTATCAGTGGGATACAAATTGTAAACTATTTCACCTGGCGGAGGTATGTGCGCTACCAAGTGTTGTTCTAGTTACCCTCACCAGAGGAGAGGGGAATGCATTTGGGGCTGTTTGTCTGTCTGTCTGTCTTTGTTTGTCTGTTTGTTTGTTTGTCCACACAGAACTTTAGTGTTCTTCTCCACAACCACTTCTTGGATTGAGACGAAATTGTCAGCAGAGGATCGACATCTCATGTAGAATGTTATAATGATAATTATGACGTCACGGGTCATGTGGTGTGGCAGTCATGTTGGAAAAAAACTGAAAAACTTTGCGCCTCTATCTCTGAAACTGGACTAAGGAAAAAACTGAAACTTTCCACAGAGCAAGTACTCCTCATGGGGAATAAGTGGAATTTTTTTAATGACGTCATAGGTGCCATTGTTATGACATCATAAATGCATATGTAGAATGCTACATCTGATCAGTGTGAAAAAATTTGAGGGTCATCTACGGATAAAATGATCCACAGAAATTTTTTTATCTTATCGGTCATGTGAATGAGCAGGCATATTATTTTTTAAAAAAATAAAGAAACTTTCAAAAATCTTCTTCTCTGAAGTGGCTGAACAGATCGAGGCAAAGCTTTACACAGATGACCGCCTATGCATGAGGAACAAAAGGTTCACACATATGACGTCTTAGGTCATGTGGTTTGGCAGCCATATTGGATTTACCCTTAAACCAATAAAAATCTTCTTCTCCAGAACAGCTGGACAGATCGAGGGGAAACTTCACACCAATGGTTCCCCAAGCCTTGGGGATACCAGGGTACTCACGAATAATTGATGTCACATGGTCAAGCAGCCATGTTGGATTGAGCGAAAATCTTTAAAATTTTCTTTCTCTTGAACCCCTTCATCAATCAATGTGAAACTTCAGAGTTATGATCTAGTAGTGATGGGGAATACAGGTTTTAAACTTCAACCTGATCGGACGCATAGTGTGGCAACCAGAGGTATTGAATTTTTTTGATCTGGGTTATTTTTTATTTATCTATTTATTTTTGATATATAAATAATAATTTTACGGAATTTGGGAATTCGATTGCACACAACATACAGGTTCCTTTAGTCAGCTATGTCGATAAGTGCATGTTCCCTAGAATAGCTCACCTTTCATTGTTTAAATGTTCAGAAATCGATTAGATGCGCTGCAGATCGATTTAATAGTTAGGGACGAACAATGGAGACATCCTCCCCCTTCCGTGAAGAGAGAAACCACCCTGCCGTCCCGTGACTTATGATGTCAACAACTCCCTCCTACCCGTGGCTGAGCAGGGATGGAGCACGAGGGCATCAGTCATGAGTCACGCCGGGAGCGGGGAAGGGCGGGAGAAGGATAAGAGGAGATCTTTTCTTTTGTTCGGGGGCAGAGTCGGAGAAGGGAGTTAAGAGAGTAGCCGTTCAGCAGACCTTCGGGTCCTGTTTGGCTTGGGTTAGGGTTGAGGCCTTCGGAAGCTTTTTGCTTCGGCTGGCTTAGTGAGCTTCGGCTGCGGCCTGGCTCGAGAGGAGGCTTTTTGCTTTGATGGTTCCATGAGCTTCGGCTTCTGCTTGGCTCGGGAGAGCTTTTTGCTTCGAGCTGCTTTGCTTGGAAGGAAGTTGAGCCGGTCGCTCAGCTCGAGCTGCGAGTGGTGGCTTCTTCTTGGTTCGTGGAGCTCTTTGTTCTCCATTTTGGTTCCCGGTTGGTGCGACTAATCGACCTCTTCTTGGAGGTGGTTCCTTGGGGGAAGCGGCGCATCGACGGGAAGGATCGGCGCGTCGACGGGAGATCGGCGCGTCGACGGGAAGGATCGCGGCTCGTCTCCACCAGAGCACGTGTTGAGAAGCGCGGGAGGATTCGCGGAGCTCGAGAAGGATCATGGCGATTGGATCCAGCTCGCTCTCGCTGGAGCCGCGGGTCCGAACAACTTGAAGAACAACGAGGTGGAGAGGTTCGAGATAGGTTCTGGGTTTCAGCTCACCTGTCCTCCGAGCTGGAGCTCGTTATTACAGGCCTCTGCCACCATTTCTTGGGTGTGTGTGTGTGTGCGTACGTGTGTCCGTGGGCCTGTCTAATAAGTAGGAACTGCTGTTAAGTGTAAATGACTGTACATAATAAGTAGACGGTTGTAGTTCTTTTGTCGTGCTTTTGTTGCTTGTGTAATTACATACGTGTTTTGCCTTGTTTAATTGCATACGTGCTTTATTATAATAAATGTCCTTGTGTGAATGTAAACCTGTTCGTTGCGTCCATTCCCTCATTGAACTTCCCCTTCTGCACTCGGAATATAGTTGGTTTTAAATAGCCGGTAAAGTGATCGGGTCCAACGGGACTGCGCATAATACCCCGCTCGGTTATCCCAAAAGGAAGCGAGCTGCTTAATTAAGCGGCTCGTTTCGAAGCGGTCCCGTTGAGGTACAATCTCCGGTAACCTACCCGCGCGAAAATTGGTAAATCGAAGATTTGGCGATCGGACCCTGTAGCGCGGGGTAGAGTGCGGACAAGGTTGTGGTGTGGTTACAACACACCCGTGGCTGGTTCTCGCGCGTTGATCCGGAAAGCCGCGACTGGATTGTTCGTTTCGGATGGGCGAAGCGACGGACCGCTATTGGTTAGACGCGGTCGTTCGCACGCCGACGGGTGGGAAACTACAACAATATATATACACACATTTTGAATAAGGCTCACTTGGCTGTGCCTGGATGGGTTTGAGGGTAGAGGAGGAGCAGCTGAAATGTAAATCCTATCCAGGTTCTTTACTAATGACTTCATCTTTGCTTTTTCCTTGTTTGGGTTCCTTCTGATTACTTCAATGCAGGACTTCCATTTGATTTGAATTTAATTTATTTTAATCCCATTCAGAATTAAATTGAATAATAATAAACGTCATGGGTCAGGGTCAGGTGTCTGATCAAAGCAGGATGTCTTGGTACCCGGTCATCGCTGCCAGCAGTTATAAGGTGGCAGTTCCAGTTGTCTTATTTACATAACACACCAGTGCACATACGCCAAACAAAATACAATACACAAAACAATATAAACACCACACAAAACTAGTCCCGGTGAGGGTGTGCAAGCTCTGATTGCTCTTTTTATTGTTGCTTTTGTGTTGGGCCTCCAAAGGATCGATCGTCCCCCAGATTTCTCAAGAGTTAAACGCAAATTGGACTGACTGTGTTTTACCTTATCAATTAATGAATTGAGTTTGTTAACTAACACAGACATCACTAAAACATGACTGGATAGAGTGCATACCTCTGCCAAATGAACAGTTTACAATTTATATCCCACTGATAGGCCGGATCTGGATTCGGACATGAACCAAAATCGAAGCGGGTTGTTCTTGTCACCTACCCAACTCATCTACCAAGTTTGTCATAACTCCTCTATAACTTTTTGAAATATCGTGTCGTTTTTGTTTCTGGCCCCATCTCTCAATGGTGAAGAATCACTTAAAAAAATTCTCGTATCCGGATTCGGATCTTCACACCAAAATCTAATCAATTTGTCCTTGTCGCACACCCAACCTGTCCACCCAATGTCGTTTGAATCCGTCTCCAACTTTTTGAGATATCTTGCTCACAAACAGATCAACAGACAGGGGTGAAAACATCAGTAAGAGCGTGTGTGCCTGTGTGTGCGTGTGCGTGTGTGTGTGTGTCCTTTGATTTCTTCACCATTCCATCTCCTTGTTGCAATCTCCACCAGATTTTCCATATATGTGCTTGGAGTACCCAGAGTTAGGTCATGGGCACAACACCCTCCCTCCCCCCATCCCCTGCAAGATCTTGTACGTCTGCAAATCACAGGAAGAAAAAAAAGAAAACAACATGAGCCGAAGGAAAAAAATAAACTCCAACAATAGTGGGGCAACTTAGCTAAATATAGCATAACAATTGTGCATTTTGTGAGGAAAGCACCAAATTTGGCACACTAGTAGCCTAACATATTATGAACAGATTTGGATATTGGGCCATCTCAAATTCAGCCGCTGATGGCTGTGGCAGCCATTTTCCACTGCCATCAAAATTTTGAGATGGCCCAATATCCAAATCTGTTCATAATATGTTAGGCTACTAGTGTGCCAAATTTGGTGCTTTCCTCACAAAATGCACAATTGTTATGCTAAGTTTCCCCACTACAAGGAAATGAGGCCATTTGACCCAACATTTTCATGGTGCACTCCCAGCTTTAAACATCAATAATCTTGGCTTATGAAGACCAAATAACCCCATGAGTTGCTGCATGGTTCACACACCGACCAGAAGTAAAACAAAAAGAAGTTGACGAGGCGAGGCATGGGCGGAGACGAGGAGGCGGAGACGAGGAGCAGGAAACACAGACCGACCGGGCATGAGGGACTGCCCCGACCTTTATAGGGCCTGCAACTCGGGGGGAGGGGCCATGCCGAATCCAAACATCATCACCCGAATCGGGTGCTCCGATTGGCCCCAACCCCTCACATGGCCTGCCAGCTTGGGCCAGAAACCACCTCACTTCGTTTCTGGCAAGGCCATCTCAAACAGCGGCAATATTGCGCTCCGAACCCACGAGATGACATGAATCGCCCACACCGAAATTGGCACGCGAATCATCCTGCAAAAACCCCCGGGCGACCGGTTGAGGGTCCCGCATGCCTGCTCGGGTGTTCGACCAGCGTCGATCAACGCGCTCGTTCCACGCGTGCCAACGTGGCCCGCAGTGTACATTCCCTGGCTCGATCGCAGCCTCACTGGCCGCAGAGATGAGAAGACGATCACCATCCGTGGAGAATCCACCGCTGCCAGCGAGGACCGAAGGTACATCACCATGGGTAAATCCATGCACGTTTCACGAGCGGCGTACGTGTCTGCTTTCGAGCACATTCCATACAGTGCGCGCGGTTCCGCCATTATCCACGTGGCCAGCGCTCGCGTTCACACGACTCCGCTGGGGTGTGCGCGGGGCGAACACCAATATGTGTCGGGTATTGAGGTTAAAAAAGAACAAGCCGCTTCTACCCGCACACTCATATCCTGCCCAACATGGCGTGGAGTCGGCTTCATTGGCCTCCGTATGCGTTTCGTGTAGCGTGGGCGTCGTGCTGGCCGTGTTTCCCGTTGCCGCTGGAAAAAACACCATCGTGCAGCCTCTTAAGAGGTATTTACTTGCATGCCTTTCTTATGCAATCGGCAATTCTCCCCAGACCATCGGAAGCTCGAGTCAATAGTCCAGCACCAACTAGCACACACATGACTCGGCGCTGCAGTTTCCCCACCATGGCGCGCACGCGCTGGCCTCCACGAGGCCCCACCTTACAGCGAAGGCGCACGTGGCTGATTTACCTCAGGAATAATCAGAAAAGAAGAAGAGTGGGGATGAAATGAAGAAAAAATGATTGAAGCAACCCTAGCTATTAGATCATCCAATGCACTCCCTTGTTGACCTGCTAAACAAAAGGAAGGGGACTATCTACACGTATAATAATGGCATAACTGTCTTGGGACACCTATCTGTTGTATGCATGCGGTTCCAGAACCGCAACTTTATATTATATATATATATATATATATATAATATATATATATATCCATACGTTACATTTGTGGTGTGTGTGGGGGGGAGGGGGTAGAAATTGCCGTAGAGTAGCATGGTCCATGTACAAGTAGCTGGTCCATCTCAATATAATAAGTAGGAACACGTCAGGTTAATGATTGTCTTGTTTGAATGTGCATCATACAGGGGATGGTGCATGGCAATAATTAGTTAGGGATGAAGGTTAATGAAATTGTAAGTATAACCCCTTTGTAAACATCTAACAAGGGTGCCAGAAGACTGTGCGAGACAGAGACAGAGACAGACAGACGGATTTATGAACGCCTCCAAGGGGCGGAGCGTTTCCTGGGGAGACGAGGGAGGAGCTGATAAGAGTGGGCAGGGATTGTGGGAGTCGAGGAGGAGGAGGAGAATGGAGAAGCCAAACATTGAGCAGGTTCGGGACTCTGAGGAGAGCCTGGTTTTGAGGAGAACGAGTTCTGAGAGGATTGTTGGCTCTGAGGGGAAAAAAGAGTGCAGAGGAGAACAGCTCAAAGGGGATTGTCCTTCCTGTCTGCCTGCTTCTGCTCAGTGCCTGCTTTCCTCATCACCTGCTCCTCACACATCCACCCACACCCCAACCCCCTCCCACCAGAGCTGCGTCTCCGGTTTTGTCCCTTTCCCATTTGTAATTGAGTCCGGAGTGAGGTGCTTTGGATATATTTAGATTTATTTTTCCCACACTATACAAAATTAATTCTTCATTAAATATATTCCCTTCCTTCCCTCCCAACCCGTCGTCTCCTCCGTCACGATTCCACCATTTCCTGGTTCTTTTTATTTGTTTGTGTTACGGGAAATAAACCCATTGGTTTTACCAGAAATAATGTGCTTGTGTCTCTCCTCACAACCGCTTGTGCGTCGTCCGCCACCATTCGGAATGTCTCCACAGGAGTTAAAACCGTTCGGTACATCCCAGGATTTTAACCTCCAGCAGCAATGATCAAAACGTTAGTTATACATACACAGGGTGTCCACAAATTACCATTACAAAGTCAAACCATAATCTGCCATGTAAAACACAATGTGTGTTAGTGTATTTGTTTGTGTGATGTCTGTCCCCCTTCAAAAGGACAATTAAAGAAGGACGTTAAAGGCCAATCTTTTAACACAACTGAGTGTTCACTACGTTCTATTTTTTTCAGGATAAAAAAAAAACTCGAAAAACATTTTCCATTAAAGAGTAATTACATCTCTTTCTTTTGGAAATGTAGACGGTGACTTGCAACCGGGCCACAATGGCGGTGTACAAAAGTGTTTTTAAAAAACCAAACAATAATTACAAGGTGCAGGGAGGTAAAATTCGCTGCACGTGATGTGCAATGCATGCGGAGTAAAACGAGTGTTCATTTACATACGTGCGATGTCTAATAAATAAAGAAGATACAAGCCGGTCGGCGGCGATGGATCGCCGAGCATGGAAACTATAAGATGAAGAGCAAAAATGGATGTCATATAGCGGATAGGGATCACCTTAAGATTATGCATATCAAATCTCATCCAGTTCCATCTACTGATAACTACTCGGTATCCATTTGAATGAAAAGTACCGAAAATGCGGTTTGAAATCGGAAATCCCCAAAGTTCGAGGGGGTGCTGTGGGTGACAAAGATCTAAATCGAAAATCCGGCTCATCGTTTGTGCACAATGTATTCCAGACGATTAGTGTGAATTTTCATGACCATCCGACCATAACCCTAGGAGGAGTAGCATTTGGCGCGAAGGCACCTCCAGCTCTCCAATATCGATTTTTGCACTAATTGACCTTTGACCCCTGACCCAAGCAAAATCGGTCAATATGTCCTGAGGCAAAGTTGTAGTACTCATTGAGTACCATGAACTGCAAAGTTTCATTCGTATCAATGCATCACCTGGTCGCTAGGGGCCTTCAATTTTCGCCAATTTTCGCGCATACCCTAATTGTAGGGGGTGCTGCGGGTAAAGTATTCCATATATCACAAAAACCGGAATGTATTTGATAGAGCATCACCTGTAGATCATTCGTGCCAAATTTCATAACCCTACGTGGGATAATGGCTTTCGGAATTGATTTCGCGTGAACGGTAGATTTTGAAGGTTTTTCGGTTGTTGTAGGGAACCAAAGGTCCCTAGCAACCATCCAATTTCCAAAGCACTAGGTCATAAGATGTACCTACCACCCGAGTTTGATCAAAATCCGCCCACTTTACTACCAATTATGCTGATGACAAACGAACAAACATCCAAACAAGCATCCAAAAAAACAGGACAGAATACTGCAATAAGGGTCACCTATTTCGGCGACCCAATAAGCACACCTGACGCAGGGCCGAGGCTTCAGGCTTTGGCGCGCTCACGAGGCTGTAACCTCGAAATGAAAGGTCCCAGAAGATAAAGAAAATAGGGTAACATTTGTCTATGCATTGTTTTAAAATAACACTTTTTCTTGCTCCAAAACATCATAATCTTCCAGTCTCTGAATATTTGGAATAAAATAATTCCAACCCATCATTTTTGACGGGCTTTTCTGCTCGTTCAAAATAAATAATGGAATGGAATTCAACAATGCAGTTTGTTGCATGTCAAAGAACATTTCTCAATATTTTATTGTCAAGATCATCATCTGAATCTGAATGGACTGCACCAGAACAACTAATAAACGTGTTCAACATCCTCACTACTGGTACCTGACTGGCCTGCACCCTTCCTCTGCAGGAGATGCATTTGAAGGGAAAATCGTGCCATAAACTGTTCCACTCACCATTCGTTTTTCTCGATGGTGGTTACCTTCCAAAAGTCGTCCTGAAGCTTTGTTGACCCTGTGTTTCTTCTACTTCTTCGCAGCTTGGCTGACAGGAGCTATCATTTTGTTGGTGCATGACTGTGCCACTGATGCCGTGCCCCTATACCAGTACATTGGCACTCATTTCATCGACCTCAGAAGGATGACAAGCTGAGTCAACCCCATCTGGTGTTAATTCAGCCGCCAACAGAGCTCAAACTCAGGACCAGAGGATTCCAAGCCAGCCTCCCTAACCACGAAGCCAACACTGGGCTTTCCTACGTGCCTGAATTGATCTCAAACCAAACACGCTGCTCTGTTTGTTGTGGGGACGCCATGTGCAGTGAATGTCAAGTCACGTGTTTGAATGTGAACTTTCACAGGATGACACGTCGAAAGGAAAATAATAATTACAACTTTGAGAAATATTCTTTGACGTGCAGCAAACCGCATCATTGTATCTCATTTCATTATTTTTTTTATTGTGGTTTGAATTTGGAATGGTAATTTGTGGACACTAATATATTTCACACACACACACACACACGTTGAAGTGGAAACATATTGCATTCGGTCAAGTCGCTCGAGCATAAAGTGTGCGTTAAACCCGAGCAGCAAGTTTATAATAATCCTGCATATAATGTGTACGATGCACACTTTTAGTGATGAGAGGGGGGAGACGCGTGTGCATCACGTTCGTTATGAAGGAATAGAACACGTGGCTCGCTCGGCCGAAACCAGCCATTGCTCCAGGGGGTGATGTGTCCGATGCCGTTTCATCGCTAGCGGACTATATAGGCCTAACCAGATACAAGGCAACGCCCGCGTGGAGGCCTCGGGGAGCAATCAGTCACCTTAAACTATTTTTATAGCCGTTCCATTTTTGAAATATTTTGACAGATGAAAACGAGGCCCGCCCGGGTAGGATAAGGGGGTGCGTGTGCGCGAAACGGCCCCGGGGTAATGTGTGGGTAATGTGGGGGTAATTGGCTGCTGAAGGCTCGGTCCGTACCGCACACAACACGGTGACCTTTGCACAAAGCTCGCGTTTGTCTCTGCCAAGCGTTCCAAGGAGCCGCGGTGAGTCCTCAACCTACAGGTTGGTTTTATCCAGGTGATGGCAAATGTGAAACGCTCGACGAGCATGACAACTGGTTTAAAAAAAAATGTCTCTCCAAGCTCTTGGCTCCTCCGATTAAAGTTACCGTGTCCGAGCCAAAGGTAACGTTATATCCGATCTGTTTGAACACCGTTCGGCAGTGTGGACGGCAAATTCTGCCAAACTGCTGCCTTTGTAAGGAATGCATCAGGGTGTTTGCATTTGCCTTGGAATCAGGAGGAGGCGTGAATTTGGATATTTTCTGTTGAGTGTAAATGAGTGTAAATTTTCGTTGAGCTGCTCTTTTTCAAACACAGCAGGTATCGTGCTTCCAATCAAGTGTGCGTTCATGGGACAGCTTCCTCTTGAGGATGCTTGATGAGGACCAACATGGCCATGCAGTTTCCCTTGCAGTTGGGAAACATATGATGCAGAGAAAACCCCGAGGCAAACAGGTGTGTGTGTGTGTGTGTGTGTGTGTGTGTGTGTGTTTAAAAGTAATTAAATAAATAAGAAGCCTTGGTGCATTTTAGACTCGTGTTGGGCATCTCGATGGCATCACCTTTTTGAGCGCTTCGAGCGCAGCCATTTAACAGTTACGTACAACAGTGACGTCAACCTACAAAACATGAACGGCACAGCCTGGAACAGGTACCCCGTTCCTTGAACAACATGCACGGACCGTGGAATACGTACCAACAACTACACACGAGTGCATCGAAGGTGGATGACATCGTGCTTCGTGCGTAAGCGCCACGTCGTTGCGTCGAATCGTTAACATGTGAATTGCCTGCGATTTGACGTCATAACCAACATACGTCATCTTCCTGGGCGCGTGTTGTATGACCAAATTGGAAGCACCGCGACTCCGTGAGATCAAAGTGAAATGTTGTGTTGAGCGCCCTTAGCGTGGGAACGCGCACGCGCGCGTGCGCCCACGCACACAAAAAGTAATTGGTTTAAATAAAGGAGGGCGCGCGCGCTGAATAATTAACAAGCGCCGGATAATCACAGCGCTCGCCGGTAATTATTGGCAGGCGGGCGCCGAGCGAACCGAAATGAGATAGCTTGCGGAGGGTGTTCGATTCCCATCCCCGGTTTTATCGTTACCCGATCAATTTCTATAGCCTGCGCCGAGCCGTCGATCTAATCCCGGGATCAGGAGAAATTAACGCGATGGGGATCGCTGGGCCGAGGGGTTAGACGAAGCGTGTGACGAGGGCCGAGACCGGGTTGTCCACCTGCGGACTCGTTTAGCGACCGTGTGCGCTACGTCGGGACTGTGAAAGGCGCCTCGACACGAACTTTAGCTCCTTCGCTGTGATCATCGAAGAAGATCATTATGCGCGATCATGTGGACAAATGGTGTCTGCCGTAAGCTGGGTAATGATCTTTAACCTGAGAAAATACTATTTGGGTTTAAAGAAGAAGAAAGAAGAAAAAAAAAACACAACCCGCACAGATCACGGACGGGCTCCGGGCACGTTTTTAGTCCGACTTGCATGTGCACAGTAAACTCCGAACACGTTTCCTCCGTGTAAATGTGCTGTGTAATGAATGCGACCCGCTCAGTGGCAAGACCTGAACAATGGACCTTCCCAAATCTCTCACGGGTTGGATCATGGATGGGGATCCTCAATTTGATGAACGTGCCGTGCCGTGTAGTGCCATGTTGTTCCTCAACAATAGACCTTCCCAAAGCTCTCACGGGTTGGATCATGGATAGGGATCCTCAATTTGATGAACGTGCCGTGCCATGTTGTTCCTCAACAATAGACCTTCCCAAAGCTCTCACGGGTTGGATCATGGATGGGGATCCTCAAATTGATGAACGTGCTGTGCCGTGTCGTGCCGTGCTGTTCCTGAACAATGGACCTTCCCAAAGCTCTCACAGATTGGATCATGGATGGAGATCCTCAATTTGATGAATGTGCCGTGCCGTGCTATTTCCTCAACAATGGACCTTCTCAAAGCTCTCATGGGTCGGATCATGGATGGAGATCCTCAATTTGCTGAACAGCAAAAATACATCCTCAAAGCTATCACAATTTAAATAATTGTAATTAATGGTAAGTTTAAGTTTGCGACGGATTTTTTTTGAGTGTGACGGACAAGAGAACTGTCCCGTTGGTTTTTTTTTTCCATCAATGGGAACGCTGTCAGTCCGATGAATGATATTAAGCCGGTTGTCCCATCCATCAGCATTCGCCGATGGTGGAGGTGGTCAAAGATCCCTCACGGTGTCTTTCGCAAAGACTCCCAAAGAGTGGACTGGTGTGTGCAGGCACCCAGTCCATTACCGCTGAGAGGGCAATGGCAACCCACCTAGTGTATTCCACAGTCTGAAACTGCTTGGATGGCCACACCAACTCCCTGAAAAAGAGGAATCTCATCATTAATCACCATCCCATTGGCAAGCGTGGACCCGAAATTGAACATCCCATAATTGGGATGTCCATCCAGCAGAAGCTCATATTTTGCATTTGATTAACTTGGTCCAAGCGCAGTGTATGCCGGGTAAATATGGGCAACGCCTCCAACATCAGGTGGGCAAGTGAGAAGAGCATCGACATAATACGTACATTACATGTGCGAAGAGAGCTCGGGGAAAATGCTCCGCGTTCTGCAGGTGAATGTTGCACGTCCAGATAAAGTAAGTAAACGTAATTCCAACATGCAAAACCGATGACAGGACGGAAAGTTCGTCGCACACGATGGTTCACCTTTTTACAAGTGATGGCGAAATGATGACAGGTGATGGCGAAATGATGACAGGTGATGGCGAAATGATGACAGGTGATGGCGTCCTTTCCCTCTCCGACCCTGATGTACAGTTGGTGTACATTGTTTACAAGGAGGGGAATGAAGCTCATGACATGAATGAATTAGAACCGACCCCAACCGCATCACGTGGGAGAGAAAACACAATCGGAGAGCGGGCAGTGTTTGGGAAACCGTGCACACAGTAAGTGCGATCTGAGCTCTGGAAGGGTTTCGATCACAATTCCGTGCACTTCTCCGCCATGATTCTTCCGTGTAATTCATAATGTTAACTACACCATCATGGACTCCTGCTTTCACGAGTTGAGGCTAAACGCACGGTCCTCTGTCACCAAATTCAACTGATACGAACCACAACACGGTCCTGTAACCCTCATCCAAGGTAATATTAAACACACAGTCTTGTATTCCGTAAACGCCTGTGATAAGCTATAATACACAGTCTTGTATTCCTAACCTGTGATATTGGAGAATACACAGTCTTTTACTCCAAAATGACTGAAAGGCTGAATTTTAGTTTTGACCCAGGAAACCCGTAATCCCAGCGGCTCCGACTCCTTATTCAGCACCTTGAGGGTCCACAAAAGGATAT
>CM068963.1:8344411-8362526 GCA_035128595.1 Eptatretus atami
AAAAAAAACAGCAGGAGAGGAAGGCAAAGGAGGGAAGAGGCTACAATTGACGACGAGATGTGCTGAACTCTCCAAGGAGAGCGTGGTAGAAAGGTCCTAAGTGAGTGCGCGTAAAAGCAACAAAAGTTTTGAGGGAGAAGTACGAAAATGAGTTTGCAAAGAAAAAACAGAGTGCAGGGCTATTAAGTTGTTGTTCGTTTCCTATTTCGGCTGCTCCCTCGTTCAGGGGATCGCCAATTTCAAGCGGATCAATCCTGTTTTTGACCGCATACGATTTGGAGATTTGGTTTTTACGCCGGATGCCTCCTGACTGAACCTGGGTCCTTTTACGACCAGGGATATTTGGGATTATGGGTTTTCGCGGGATGATCTCGGTTTGCGCGTACTTCCTCTCATAGCGGGTTCCGACGGCGAGAGTCCCGTCTCATGAAGCGATCCTAACTAAGCTCCGAGTATGGGAGGATACAGGCGAACGCACTACGCCATGAGTCAGGAGCTAAGGAGGAGTTTGAAGAATATGGGTCACGATGGTAAGGTGGACCTTGTGTGTATTGATGAAGGGTCAAGACAGAATATTTTGACAGGTAGGGTTTGACGGAGAAGGGGCGTGTCAGGTTAAGGGTGGATTTAAGGAAGGGTTAAATGATTGTGGCAGTGGAGTGCGTAGTAGTGGGTGCTGATTTGGGGAAAAAAGAAAGAAGTGACGTTCGCTGGTAGAAGAGAGATATGATGCTGTCATAGTGCAACAAGGGTGCTTGCTGGAGGAGCAAGTACTTAATGGAAGGAAGCCGAGTGGTGCTGACAAAAGGAGAGCAATGGCGAGACAAGCCCTGAACCAACACAGAGTGCAATGTATAAGATTTCACAGAGAGACGAGCTGGGATTTGAATAACTACATGAAGAAGTGAGAGATGGATGGAGTGCGGGGCGGAAACCACAGAGTAAGAGGTAGTGGACCACATAAATTTACACATTCATCCGTCTTCCCCACCCCAATTTAGTAATTTTGCTTTTAGCTGGCTGGTACATTGCACATTAAATTGAAGATTGAGATGTAATAGTATATCCAGTCCACGGAATGAGGCTTTGGCTGAGAATTGTCAAGGGCACTGATCAGTGTTTTGACATTGAACTTTTCAACCCATGATCATTTGAAGATGCGTTTAACACACGAGGGTTCTATGCAATAAGTTGCGGGTTTATGACTGAAAACTGTTAAAGTATGTTTGGTTTTTTTTTTGCTTAAAAACACACAAGACAAACACTCACATGCACCTCTCGGGAGCGCAGGAAGTTTTTATAATAATCCTGCATTATAATTTGTACGGGGCGCACACACCACACACACAACAGCACACACACACACAACACAGCAAGCTTCAGTAATATGTAATTAAAATTGCAATATCTGGAAGCCTGAAGATCGCTTGCGGGTTTTATTGGATTGCAAAGGGGACATAAATGAGTTGGAAGTCATTACGGCCTGCCCTTTTCGAGATAACAAGCAAGGCGAGGAGTACGTAGTGTTTCCTCGCTCATTTCACAAGCGAATTAGAGCAGCTTGTGCATGTATGAGGAGGTCATGTGTGTGGCTATCGTGGACTGCATGGCATCCAGGAGGCTGGGCGCCCTGCATTGGGCGCTAACCGCTAGAGAGAACAAAAAGGCTATATCAAATGAGCATCAACCGGCTTTCGAGGTTTGTCTGCCAGTTGCGATTTTCCCATCTCCAATCCCCTGCTTTTCACTCCAAATAGGTGAAATAATGATTTCAACTGCCGGTCGCTTAGTTCTCGGAGTGGTCTCAGTGACATCTCTGTGCCTCCTGGATGCAAGCAGCACTTTTGCTGGGGAATTTTGAAGAGGATTGCTTAATGGCAATAGAAGACTGATTATGAACAACACATAGGATGCAAAGACGGAGGAGCAGAATAACTGGAGCACGGACAGGCAGAACTAACAAGGCAAACGATCAAAAGCAGATAACCAGGCATGCCGTGACGTGGTGCAGCGATAGACAGGCTGAGATAAGACATTACAAGTAGCAAGAGCGCAAATGACAAGATAAATATCAATTCTCCCTTGACAATGACAAAGTATCAAAGCAGTAAGCATTGAGAGGCCAAAGACATCCACAAATGGCTAGCATGTTAAAAAAAAGCGAATCATAAATTTTTTAAAATAGCTAAAAGAGAGAAAATCAACATATTGCTCTGAAAGGTGCTGGTTTAATTACCCGCGACACTGTCTATCCATTTGTCAGGACTATGAAAGGCAGCCACATCAACGAAGTCGGCTCGGCGCAGCGTTTAGAACATGCGAAGTGTACTTGCAACATTGGCAGGAAAAGCCTATTGTCTTGCCATTCGATAACCTTACAAATAGATGTGGGCTAATGCTTCTTGTGACGTCACAAGTCTTCGGGAGATTGAGGTGGGTTTGTGTCCAGGTTACCATCTATGGTGGAATGGATGCTCATTCTGCCGCAGACACAGAGTGCTGCGGATTCACATTTCATTGGTTGAGGGAGCACAATCTGGATGGGTTGGCCACTGCAACGCAGGAGGGAGGGGTCAGAAAGGAATTTTTGAAATTGGCCAGGTGCCGCGATAGGTCGCCTATCTTTGCAAAGGAACATGGGGGGTCTTTTAACATACTTGACTGATGCCGGTAGATGGTCACATACTGCAAGGCATCCTGCGCTTACACCCACCTACACCGTGCAGTGTTTAATCTCAATTAGGGGGGAGTCTCTTCACAAATCAAGAAATCTCATTTTTAAAAACTTTGTCTTTTCTTTTCTGTTGTTGTGAATTTTATATTTTCCAACTTTCGATTTGTGAGAAATGTAATCCTAGACCAGGTATCAACCCATGGGAACTTGCCCATCGTCGGCCAGTATCTTTGCAACTGAGGTATGACAAGCATGACGTTAGCGTAAGGCCTGGTTTTATACCTAGTTTGGGTAATCGTCTCACATATCCAAACTTGATAATTTTCTATCCTGTCCACCGTGGAGATTTATACTCTTTTTATTGATTTATATGATTGGGTGGCAGTTTATAACTTTATACTACCTAATCAACAAATAAAGATACCAGCTTATGGTATCTTTACCATCAACAAATCATCAATCACCATCACTTTTACTATCTTTTTTCCTATTCTCACAGTTTCACTTCGGCGGTGTGGATCTTTTCCTCAGCTCCCATTCTTCCACAACACTATTTATTCGATATCCCAAGCCATATTACACTTTTTTCATGAAGATTACAGAAGTTGCACACCAGAGATTAAATGGCATTGACAGCATGGGTTTTGAAAAGTAGGCGTACATGGCTATGCGGGTTTGTCCCAAAATTTTGTTTTTGTTCCTTTTCACACTTCTTTCTGCTTTTTCACATTTTTTTTGTCTTATTATTGTCTTTTTCTTTTCTTTTACTTCTATTACTTTAATTTCTTTCTGCTTTATCTCTGCTATGCGGGGTAGGGAGAGTGATTTATGAGAAATTTTTCTGTGAGGCTCACTGGCTGTGCTGGATGGGTCTTAGGATAGTGAGAGTAGCGGTTGAAACAAGATCTATTCGGGGTTCTCTGATGGACCTCGCATCTTTGCTCTTTACTGGTTGTGGCTTGCTTCTGATGATATAAATTCAGTATTTAGTCTTCCATTTGGAATAGTGTTTTGTCCTATCCATGTTGGACAACACAGTTCGCTAATGGACATAATCTGGTAAGTTTAAGGAAAGCTCGGCTAAGTCAGAAGGTAGAGCCTTTTTATCTGAATATCACATGAGAGCAGTCCTTGACATACAATTAATGCAGGTACCAAATGACAGTTTTCTGATTTGTTCAATAATTTGAGATAAAGGGATTTTATAGGGGATTTTTTCATTCCATCCTCAAACCTGAATAACTACTGAGTTGTTAATAATGGTTGGAAACTGGTAAGTGATTCAGATGAAGAACCCTGTGATCGTGCAAGAAGGCTATTTTCGGAGCATGGATCTGCTTTGACGACCAAGGAGACCGAAGGCCAGCTAAAGAGCATATGAAGCGGAATCGTTGTGCGAAGATTATGGCACGATTGGAGCAATGACTGGACGAAATATATGTGAGTTGTTGTTCGCTGAGGAGGGCACGTTGCATCACGGTTGGAATACGGCGGGCGCTAATGTAAACTTGGTGAGGTCATTGGGCCACAAAACGTGTGCCCACAAAGAGCTTGTAAGATGGACTGGACTCGGCGTTTTGTCACAGATTGTGGACATATCATGAAGAAGGTTTGATCAGTGGGATCATCTTCGCTGTGTCCAGTGTGAGCGAAGTGGGGAGGAACACATAGAAGCAGCACAATCTTGCTTCACAGAGAAGTTTGTGGCTGTCAATGGTAATGTTTCACTAAGATCAACGTGAAAATTTCAGGGAGATAACGCCATATGTTTGTGGATCCGATTGAAATGACTTCACAATAGCCTTACTTCTGCGACCATCAGCTGTTTCTGGGATAATTGGCGAATATATTGTTCAATCTAATGAATTAACAACATTCTATTGCATGGACTCACGATTGTATTATAAGATTAATTATGTTAGGCCGGTCTGCCCATGATAATAATATACGGAATAATTAAAATTTATTGACAGGAGCAAAGATTAAATAGTAGGGCCCGCCATCAAACGCAGGGTAGACCATAAGGGGAAGGCACCGTAAGGCGTGCGCGGAACGGGCCCACCCCCCGAGGTATAGTAAGTGGGAGTAGACGGGAGTATTGCTGCATTGGGAGGCTCCAGGCTCCGTACGCCACAAACCAACGTAGGGTACTTATTTCCTCAAAAAAAAGAGCACACAACCAAATTTACAGTCTATGACACAGAACACTTTTCCAATAGTATCCAATTTACCGGCAAGACATGTAATACTTAGCTCACGATAGCACGATCTCCTGTCATTGGGAGTTCTGAGAAATGTCAGTCATCGAATTTAAAGATGCATGGCTGAACATTTGTCTTTTCTTTGCATTTGGTTATTATTAAACTATTTCCCTCACAATCATGGACAAGTGTGAAATCTGCAGGGTCTTTTCCACTGGGGATATGGAAATTTTTGCGCTATTACTCGGCACCGTTTTGGCTGTATTTTTTGAACATTACATACATACATGTCTACTATATACAGATGAGAGTTTTCGTAATATTTTACGACTATCACTCACAGATATATATGATATAATAATATGGTAAGTCCTACCCTACTAATATATTAATCTGGGTATATACATACATCATATTCATCTATACATGGATTAAGTATATTAGATATATTTTTTACAGATTATATGATGTAATATATTATTGACATTTTTTTTACGAAATGTATATATTTCCCTTCAATGAAACCAACCCAAGGCGGGAAACTCAGAGATGTCAAGATAAGCTCAATTTTAAGAGAAATGAAAAACAAAGTTTTCAAGACTTTGGTGGAGCTGTTTAATAACTGTCATTATAGATTTTTCTTTTCCAGCTAAAAGGAAGAGGGATCAATTGTCGCGGATCAAGAGATTAAGCATGTAGGCTTTTGCCAGCTTCTGTTGTTATTTAATTTAAGAGCAAAAGAACGAATCGAATGTTGGCAACTGACATCACTGGTTATTCCTGTTTTTAATTATTGCCATGCATTTTAACTCCCCAGAAGGGTGGTGTTAGCAAATTTCATGGTTGGTTGGTTATTAGCATACATTAATCAGGTGGACTATTGGTGATACAAAGATTATTTTTTTCAACATTAAACGAGTTTTTGTGTTTTCTTTTGTTTTGAATGTGGTGTTCAAGTGCGTCATAATAAAACCAGAGGTATTTCGCTTATACTGTCAGGAGGGGGAGGACTTGAGTCCAATCCTTTGCTTAACTCGTATAACTTAATAAATGATGGAAACACGGACAGAGGATAAACCGAAGGGGATAAACCACCTTTCTAAAAGAAAATTGTTCCTCCAGCTCTGGGAGGGCTCCTCCGATTAAAGTTACCGGTTGTCCGGAGCTAAAGGTTACGTTATAAACATTCCTGTTTTGAACACCGTTCGGCAGTTGCTACGGCAATTCTGCCCAACTGCCTCTTGTCCGCGATAATGCCCGAAGTCATCCAGCATGTGAGACTGGCCTCAATTAGTGAAAGCAGTTGAATTTGGGTGGTGGGCGTACATCGAACTGAGTGGGTAATTAGAGGGAGCGTGCTAACTTTAAGCGACGGCAATGGGTCCATAAGAAGTCGACAATAGTTTAGGTTTGCCAGGTGAACATGATATTGCACCAACTAGGAGCCCATGATATAACAATAGGCCATTGTATGTGCTCAGGAGTCTTTATGACTGTGATAGTTTTCAGATGACTTTTATATATTAAGTTTCTCAACTTGAATATGGATGATCGGAACAGTTTTAACATGAGATTGAGCGGCGGAGCCAATTTGATGCGTGAGAAGTGAAAAACTTATAATTTTTTAAATACTGTTTGGCAGAACACAAAACTGTGATAAAATATAGATCATGATATAACAATAGGCATTGTAAGTCGCTAGCAGGGAGTTTCTGTGAAAGTTTTCAACCTTTCATTTTTTAGATTTCTCAACCTTGAATATTATGGTGGCAACCGTTAATCGATGTAATTGAAATTTTTGGAGATACGGAGTAAGTATGACATCTGGGTTGTACTGGTTCAGAATTTGGGCTTTGACCACTTTGTTTTGTTCATGATCAGCGACTAAACTTTATACCATATTTTAATTAATGTGTACTCTTCCCCTGGTTATTTGTTAAAAGTAATATTGTTGTGAGATTGGAAGATTATGTTGCCAAACGTATTGGCAGGTGCAATACCTGAATTTATAGAAGAAGGTGATCAGTCACCATGAGTGGTTAAAATTTTCCCGTTGCAGTGGTTCTTTGCCCTTGTGGTTTTCATATATATTTAGGCAGATAATTTTTTAAAGATAGTATAATACACGAGGTGTTGTTTCAAAAAGTATCCAGCCTTAATTTTTCGTGGCGTACATGACCGCTAGGGAGCGTGTTGTTTGGTGACGTATGAGCGATCCTAATTCGTAATAAGTGTAATATTTTTCCACCTGCAGAAGCTTGTCAGTCGTCGAAGACCTGCGTGAGTGAGGAAGTGCTAAAAGTGAGACAACACGCGTCAGGATTTTTTCGTTTTTAACAAAACTGACGGAAAAACTTTAGAAGAAGCACTTGCATAAATTTTGTGTAAGCTTGGGGCGATTCAAATGGTGGCCAACGATCCGCAAGATTCAACAGGCTTGGCGGTGAATGGCGCATGGCCACACAAGATAAATTAGAGTGGGTAGCACCAGCTTCAAAAGAAGGTTCGAACTCAAGTGGAAAAGTGAAGCACGTTCCGGTAGGGTTCTCAAGCATGGCGAATCGAGGATTTGTAATTGACAAAGTGGACCCTGCTATTTCAGCAGAGCTCATCGAATCACAGATCAGAGACTTGAGAATGGGCGGCGTCAGCATTGGATCCTTTGGACAGCTCCCTTTGAAGGCATGCCCTGTTATGAAGGGAACCAAACCAGCCATGCAGTTCTGCATTTGGGGGGACCATATGCCTATGCGAAGAAACCCACCCGTAGGCTCAAAACAGTGTCGGGTTGTGGTGTTGTGTGTTGGTGTGGTGTGGGTGGTGCTTCATTGGTTCGCAGTTGTGATCAAGGAATTGTGTGGCTTACAGGAGAATATCAGCGAGTTCGTGCTAAAGCTGCTAAGATTCGAGCAGAAGCATCGTTTGGATATCTCGCACAGGACATGCTTCAGGAACTGATGAACAGGCGATCAGCAACTTGTTTAAACAACTAGTGATAACTGGCGATGAGACACGTGATACTGTCATTTTTGTAAAGAAAAATTTCCATATAAAGCAAGCTTGGTTGCATTCGCTGACGGGCTCACTTGAGACTCGTGTGGATCTGGCGGCCATCTCGGATGGCCATCACCTTTTTTGAGGCGCAGCTCCTTTAACCAGTTCGTAAACTCTCCAATCATCGGCGGTCTCTGTCGGCGATTGACAGCTTCTGAGCGGAAATAATTCACGCATCGAATTACGGATGAGCTACATAGTGCACACACCTCGACCTCCTAGCTTCATTTTGTATTACACACGCAAATTGAAAAATTAAGGTTGGTATTTTTGAAGCACCTCGTACATAATACATAATATATAAACATAATAGTAATAACGGGTATATACTATATAACGCATACTTGTGAGTAGTGAAACTAATGTATAATAATATACTACTACATATATTATCTACATACTTAATATTTACAATTATTATACATATTTTCAGATATATATACTATATATATACATATTAAGCTATATTATATATATAATTATATATATATTATATTATATATATATATATATTTATATATATACTAGTGCGGCGCCCGTAGGTGCGTGCCCGTCGGAGCGTGCCAGTCATGTGGCAGCTTCGTTCTTCGTCGTCGTAAATGACTGACTGGATTGGGGCAGTTGTTTTCACTTAGATGGACCAACCGTATCATAGGATTTGGCATTAATTGGAAACCACTCCTGGGAATCATACTCACGGTCCTCAGCGTGCATATGAAATAGAGTGAGTCATGATCAAGAAGAAGAAGAACGCAATTGTGAATCGCCCGCTCTCTCTGGCGGCCCTACGGGGCGGGGCTCTCCCCCTCGATCGCCACTCTCATCCCCCTCTCTCTCGGGGGCGCGTCTCCCTCTCACCCTCTCTCTCTCTCACATCCCTCTCTCTCGGCCGTCATCTCGCACCTCCTTCCACGTGCCCAACAACTACTAACACACGGCTTCACCCTCTTCGCCAGCCCCTCTCTCTCGCTCCTCTCTCGCTGTGCCTATTTCCGACAGGTGGGGATGGACCATGGGTGCTGGTGCGTAAGCGCCCACGTTCGTTGCGTGATCGTTACATGTGGAATTGCCTGCCGGAATTTTACCGTTCAAAACCACATACCGTCTCTCCTGGGCTGCGTGTTGTATGACTAATTGGAGCACCGGACTCCTGTGAGATCAAAGTGAAATTTTGTTTGAGCTGCTTAGCTGTGGGAACGGCCCACGCGCCGCGCGCGCCCACGCACCAAAAAGTAATTGTTTATAATAAAGGAGGGCGGCGGACGCTGAAATATTAACAGGCCGCCGGATAATCACAGCCCGCCCGCCGCGGGTAATTAATTGGCAGGCGGGCGCCGACGAACCGAAAAATGAGATAGCTTGCCGGAGGGTGGTTTCGTTCCCATCCCCGGTTTTATCGTTACTGCCGGATCAATTTCTATAGCTGCGGTCCGAGCGTCGATCTAATCCGGGATCAGGAAAATTAACCGGATGTGGGGATGCTGGGCCGAGGGTTAGACGAAGCGTGTTGAGAGGGCGAGACCGGCGGTTTGTCCACCCTGGGACTCTGTTTGCGACCCGTGTGCGCTACCGTCGGGATGTTGAAGGGCTCGACACGACTTTAGCTCCTTCGCTGGTGGATCATCGAAGAAGATCATTATGGCGGCGATCTACGTGGGAACAAATGGTTGGTCTGCCGCCTAAGCTGGGTTATTGATCTTTAACCTGAGAATATACTATTGGGTTTAAAGAAGAAAAGAAGAAAAAAAAAACAAAACCCGCACAAGAGACACGGGACGGGGCTCCGGGCCGGTTCTTTTTAGTCCGACTTGATGTGCACAGTAAACTCACGAACACGTTTCCTCGTGGTAAATGTGCTGGTGAATGGAATGCGACCCGCTCAGTTGGCAAGACCTAACATGGGACCTTTCCCAATCTCTCACGGGTTTGGATCCATGGATGGGGATCCTCAATTTGAATGAACGTGCCGTGCACGTGTAGTGCCCATGTTTGTTTTCCAACAATAGACTTCCCAAGCCCTTCTTCCAGGGTTGGGGAAGCATGGATGGAGATCTCTCATTTGATGACGGGCGTCCACTGTTTCTCCTAACATAACCTTCCCAAAAGCTCCTCACCGGGTGTGGTCATGGATGAGGATCTCAATTGATGAACGTCGCTGTTTGCCGCTGGTGTGCGTGCCGTTCCTGTAACAATGGACCTCCCAAAGCTTCACAGATTGGATCATGGATGGAGATCCTCAAATTGAATGAATGTTGCCGTGCGTGCTGTTCCTCACAATGGACCTTCAAAGCTCTCATGGGGTCGGATCATGGCATGGGATCTCAATTCGCTGAACAAAAAATAATCCTCAAAGCTATCAAATTTTAATAATTGTTAATTAAGTAGTTAGTTTGCGACGACGGATTTTTTTTGAGTGACGGGACAGAGAACTGTCCGTGTTTTTTTTTTCCCATCAATGGGGGGAACGGCCTGTCAGTCAGATGAATGATTTAAGCGGTTGTTCCATCCTCAGCATTCGCCCGATGGGGTGGAGGGAGTGTCCAAAAGTCCTCTCACGGGTTCTTCGGCGCAAAGACTCCCAAGAGTGGACTGGTGTGTGGCAAGGCACCGTCCATTCACGCGCTGAAGGGCATGCAACCCACCTAGTTGTATTCCACAGTTCTGAACTGCTTGGATGGCCCGACCACTCCCTGAAAAAAGAGGATATCTCATCCATTAATCCTCACCAGTCCCATTGGAAGCGTGGACCCGAATTGACATCCCATAATGGAATGTTTCATCCAGCCAGAAGCTCATATTTTGCATTTGCATTTAAACTTTGGTCCAAGCCGCGTGTTATGCCGGGTAATATGGGCAAACCGCTCCACATCCAGGTGGGCAAGGGAGCAAGAGCATCGGCAAACGTCATTACATGTGCGAAGGAGGCTGGGAAATGCTCACGCGGTCTGCAGGTGAATTCGTTTGCACCCAGGATTAAAGTGAAGTAAACGTAACTTCCATACTGCAAACGCATGAACAGGAGGGAAAGTTTCGTCGCAACGGATGGTTTCACCTTCTTTACAAAGTGATGGGGGCGAAATGATGACAGGTGTGGCGAATCTGTGCCGAGGTGATGGCGAGATTGACAGGGTATGATGGCGAAATGAGTGACAGGTGAGGCGTCCTTTCCCTCTCCGACCTGGATGTCAGTTTGGTGTCATTGTTTACAAGGAGGGGATGAGAAGCTAGACAATGAAATGAATAGACCGACCCCAAACCGCAATTCACTGGGGAAACAGAAGAAACACAATCGGAGAGCGGGCAGTGTTTTGGGAAACCGTGGCAGACACAGTATGTGCCGGATCTGAGCTCTGGAAGGGGTTTCGGGAATACAATTCCGGTGCACTTTCTGCGCTGCTGCGCGCTCTGTAAAATGTATTACAATGTTACCCAGCCACAAAACAATTGAAATTCAATACTTGGGATAATTCAACTTGGGATTAATTTTTTGAACAATGAATTCAAACCTTGGGTAAAAACGCTTTCAATACCTGGGAACACTTGGGAAACAGCTGAAGGATGAGATTGATTATTAACCCTTGAAAAGCGCACGATACTTCAAGGTCCCAGCGTCGATTTGTGACGTCATAGACTCCACGAGGAGAAGAAGAATTGTAAGATAATTCGTTGCAAAAAAAAAAACGTTGTTTTGTGATGTATTCGTGATTGTCATACGCAACGTGTCTGTCATTGGGTTGACGGACGTTATTGGGTCATTATTGGTTGACAGACATAAATAGGTCGTTATTGGTTGCAAGACATGGCATTGTTTTCAGCGTTATTTCTTTTTTATTATGCAATTTATTGTGCTTTATTATGTATTAAATTATTTTAATATGGCTGTTATGATTATTCTGAGATTTTTTTTTGGGAAAAACAAAAAACATAGAACTACTGTTTATCAAGAGTTAGGTGGGCTAAACGCAACGGGGTGGTTTCTGTCACCGCCCCCCAAAATCAACTGATAACGACCACACACGGTCCTTGGCTAACCTCATCAAGGGTAAGAATATTTAAACACACATCTGTATTCCTAACCTGTGGATAATTTATCAAATCCACACACGTCATTGTATTCCAACCCTGTGACTAATGTAAATACACAGTCGATTCTTCTACTGTGATAATGTTATTAACAAGTCTTGTTATCCTCCACCTGGTGGAAATTACACCAGCGTTTGTAATTCCCTAACCTGGTGAATAAGTATCACACACAGTCTGTATTCTACCTTGTGTATGTATCACAATCCACAGTCTTGGTTATTCAACCTGTTGATAATGTATCACACAAGTCTGTTAATCCTTAACCTTTTTTTGAATAGTTCAACACAGTCCTTTGGGTCTTCTTACTGTGATAAATGGTTCACACAAAGTTTCTTGTACCTAACCTGTGAATCAATGGTTATCACCACAGTCTTGTATTTTCCTAACCTGTAGATAATGTTCACAACAGTTGTATCTACTACCTGTGATTATGTTCACACACAGTTTGTATTCCAATTGATATGGTTATCACAACACAGTTTCTTGTATCCTACTGTTGTAATGTAAACCACAGTCTGTGTTTCCGTAAACACTGTGATGATGTAAATACCGAGTTACTGTATTCCTACCTGTTGATGAATGTAAAATACCAGTCTGGTTATTTCAACACATGTGAATGATGTTTAAATCACATCTTGTTTAATTCCAACCTGTGAATAAATCGTCACAGTCTTGGTTATCCCTAACCTGTGATAAGGGTTAGATAACAGTCTTTGTAATCCTAACCTGTGAAATATATGGAGGAAATACAACAGTGCTATTTGACTCCAAAATGACTGTTAAGGCTGAATTTTAAAGTATTTGAAACCCCAGGAAACCCGAATACCCCAGCGGGCTCCGACTCCTATCAGCACCCTGGAGGGGTCACAACAAGGATATCCCAGATCTCTGCCAAAGATGAGGTCAACCTGTGAATCAGGGTCAAGGCAGATCTTCAAATAATCCCCAAAACGGATGGCCCACCGCAGCTTGATCCCTCCCACACCTCCTAGATCCCCGTTCATACAGTGCATGAGAAGGTGGTGGGGGCCATATACCACCCCTGACAACTCCCGACAACTGGAAATATCCAGAGAATGCCACCACATCCATCGGACCTTAGTTTACCTCAAGAGTATCAATTCAAATGGATGGATCCAGTTGTTGGTGGCAACCCCACGAAGACCAGATCCTCCAGAGGGCTCCGATTCAACTGGCTCCGAACGTGTTGCCAAAGATCAATATAGGGTTGCGGAAGGCCAGCCCGCTGAAAATTTCTAGTTTCTCGGTTCAAGAAAGGGACCGAGAGAAGGCTACGGGTACTGCGTTCAGAAAGGACCCGGAGAGCAAGGATACGGTCAATCATTGACCTTTTTGGTATAAAGCCAGACTGCTCTGGGCACTGGTGCTCAAGAAGATGGAAGTTCAACATGGATGCCACAGATCCAAGGAGCTTTACCCCCTTTCAACGGGTTCACCGCAGCCTGTGTTTCGATAAGCAAAGGTTGATTGGAGGTTCACAGTTGATTGGAGGGTCAGTAATATGGATAGTGACACCCCTGACATCCATCTCAACAGCTGATGGGACAGCCTGGTACAGCCACTCAAAGTAACCGGTGAAGCGGGCCTTCAATACGGACTCCTCTGTCAAGAGGTCACCATCCTCCACTCTCACGGCAATACACTGAAGGACATGCTTGGAGGAACGCAACAATGCATGAAATTCCTCTGTAAGCAGGATGAGAATCACTTGACCACAGGTGATGCTCAATCCCTCACAGATTCCTTGCACATAAGCCTCCTTATCCACCTTAAGTGCACGTACAGTTTTACACCTCAACTCCCTAGACAGCTCAGCTCTGCCATCAAACCTGGCCCTCTGACTCTGGTCAAATGTATCCAGAGTCCCTTGGGAGAAAAAGTTATTCTTCCCCTGACGGTGGGTTTCAAGATGAACAATGGTAACATTATGGTAACATTCAACAATGTTGTCATGAAATCCCCCAAGTCATGTCATGAAACAATGAAATCCCCCAAGTCATGAACAATGGTAACATACAGGTGATTCTCGTCCCGCTTACAGGGGAATTCGCGCATTGCGTTCATCCAAGCCCATCCCTCGGAGCGCTGCAGTTAGAGCAGAGAGTGGTAGCCTCTTGACAGAGGAGTCTGAAGTGAAGGCCCACTGGGCCGGTTACTTTGAGCGGTTATACCAGGCTGATCCACCAGCTGTCGAGTTGACTCAAGGTTGTTACAATCCCTGTTGCGACCCTCCAATCAACTGTGTCCACCTTCGCTTGTGGAAACACGGCTGCGGTGAACGGTTGAAAAACGGGAAAGCTCCATCTGTGCATCCATGCTAACTTCTCAAGGCTGGTAGGAAATGCTGCACTCTGTCGTTGCATGCATTTTCTGTGCCTCTGCCTGAAACCAGCATCATCCCAAATGATTGGAAGAGGGGCTTTTACCTCTCTGGAATGCGGAGTGATCGCCAAGACTGAACAACTACCGAGGTGACCTGCTCTCAGTGCGGGCAAGTCTTTGCTCGATAATTTTTATAGGTTGCCACCATGCTGCTTGAGCACCATCCAGAGCAGTCAGGCTTTACACCAAAGAGGTCAACGATTGACCGTATCCTTGCTCTTCGGTCCTCACCAAGCAGACGAGAGTTTCGGCAGGGGCTGCTTGCAGCCATGTTGATCTCTGTAAAGCGTGATTCAGTGAATCGGATGCCCTCTGGAGGATTCTTTTCTTCGGGTCCACCAAAACTGATCTTGATTGTCTGAACTCTACTCTGGTACGAGAGTGCGTGAAATGTGTGTGTACATCTCTAACTTATTTCCAGTTTATCTGGAGTTCGCGGGTTGTACTGGCCCCACACTTTTCAGCACTTGTATGGACGATTTTTAGGGAGGATGTCGGAGAGATCAAGCTGCGGGCATCGTTTGGGAATGTCAAGATCTCAGACCTTGATTTGCATATGCAGTCATCTTTGCGAATGACTAATACCTTTGGGCCCTCGAGGTGCTGAATGAGGAATCGGAGCCACTGGGATTACGGGTTTCTTGGGTCAAATCTAAGATCCAGGCTTTCAATGACATCATGGATGCTGCTGTCCTGTCTGTGTCTGTTTGTGGTGAGGATGTTGAGGTCGTGGAGAGATTCACTTTCCGTGGCAGTGATATTCATGTCTCTGCTGGCTGTGAGTCAGAGGTCAATAGACGTCTGGGTCGGGCCTGGGGAGTCATGGATTCACTGGATCATGGGGTGTGGCGCTGCCGGTACCTGTGCGGGAGGACGAAAGTCCGAGTCTTCAGGTCCTTGGTGCTTCCAGTCTTGCTCTATGGATGCGAGACTTGGACTCTGACCAAGGATCTGAGACGGAGACTTAATTCCTTTGGTACCAGGTCTCTTCGGAGAATCCTTGGCTATCGCTGGTTGTATTTTGTGTCCAACGAGTGGTTGCTGAGACTCGGATGAGATTTGTTACCTGCATAGTCCGTGAGCGTCAGTTGCGGCTGTATGGACATGTGGCTCGTTTTCCATGTGGACATGGAAAATGTCTGTATGGACATGTGGCTGTATGGACTTGACCGAAAATGTCACCGAGGAGTCCATGATTCTAATATAATACAAGAATTGGGTCTACACTCAATTCCACATCACACCTCCCTTTCACGAGATTACACACGACATCATGGATAATTGTAACATGGAGTACGACTTCACAAATCTAATCTACACGGCATTTTTCTTGACTTTCCACTATTCGGTGGTGGGGTAACATCTCCATTTACATTCAAAGGTGTGACATCTCCGTACAGAAGAGACCGTCCATCCACTGATAGATAGTTTCGAATACTGTAGAATTCCTGAACACGAAGGTCAATGGTTTCTTTGTTGGAGGAGAAACCATCGGTGACAGTCCGCACAAGAAGACGAGAGGTGACGTCGTCGTGAGGAACGTCCCGTAGCTTCTTCAGAATGGGATCTCGAAAGGGGTCGCCATACGGACAATCATCAATTTGTTGTGTGGAGGAGGCGTCAAAGTGATGAATGGAAAACTCCATTTCCGCCGGTATATCTTGGGTTTGTGGTTCATCCACTGGATGACATGAAAGTGCATCCGGAAGCGCATGTTCTGTACCTCTTCGCCAAGTGGCAATGAAGTTATATTGTGTTAGTTTTCCTGCAATACGCTGCAGGCGAGGGTTCTCAATGGTGACCAACGTATACGAGTTGAAGATGGGCACCAGGGGTCGATGGTCCACAACAAGGTTGAACGATGAAAGTCCCATGAGGTACTGCTTACGCTTCGATGTGGCCAAAGCTACGGCCAATGCTTCGAGTTCAATCATGGCATACATGGATTCCGTGTCTGAAAGGTGACATGATCCACACTGGACCAGTCTATGGTGCTCATGATGTAACTGCAACAGAGCAAACCCGAGTCTTTGTAACCAAGATGCGTCCGTTTGAAGCGCGGTGGGTAACCTTGGATTAAAATGGGCCATGATTGATGGTGACACAAGAATGCTTTTAACGGCGTTGAATGCCTTGTCATGATCACCAGTCCAGTCGAAGACAGATGCTTTCTTGAGCAGTCCAGGTAGCGGTTCCGATGCACTGGCAATGCCTGCCGAAAAATTGTCCAGCTGGTGAACCATGCTGAGAAACGAGCGAAGATCTGTGATGGTGGTTGGAGTAGGGAAATCTGTGATCGCGTTCAGCTTATTAGGATCTGAAGCAATACCATTCCATCCAACAACATTTCCGCAGAACTTCAACTGGGCTTGGACAATCTGATTTTTCTCAGGATTCAACGTGATCCTGTGCATGCGACAGCTCATCAAAAACTGTCGTACCTGCTGTACCTTTTTGGGGAACGGATTTTCAAACATCAGGATGTCATTGACCACTTTTACAGTGTTGCGTAAACCATCCAGGGAGATGTCGTCACGGTAGCAATATTCGTCACCACGAGCATTTAATCCCATGGGGGGCCCATAGGTATGTCATCTACTCCATGGTGTGATGAAGACTGTGGTGAGCTGGCTCTTTTCCTCGAGGGGGGTTTGCCAGTAACCATGGGTTGCATCAGCCATTCTGAAGAAACTGGAAGTGGAGACGCGTGATATTGCTTCTGCTAGTGTTGTCATAGAGTGTATGGGTCCCTCGACATGATGGTGAAGATTACAAAAATCGACTCATCTGAATCTTCCTGTTCGGCTTGGGTGTGACGAAGAGGGGATGGCACCACTCTAATGGTTCACTGTCCATTGGTGTAATGATGCCTTCTTTTTGTACATGCTATCCAACTCAGATTTTACCTTGTCTCTCCAGGTGAGTGGGATCAGCTGTGTCCTTCGTAACTGGAATGGCACCGCATCGTTGCGAAGATTAATGATCTTCATTAATGGTGTGCTGTTCACCGGTTGTAGGACCGTGGCATCACACACATCATTGAATTCAGCCACAAGGTCTGCCTTGATCTGGTTCCGTAGCTCCGGTGATGGGTCATTATCTGGATTGATGTCCAGTACCCGTACCGAATGGGTGGTTGTATGGGTTTTCCTCTTCTTGCACAAACACCAAAGTATGTCTTCAAAGCGCTGATAAACTAAACGTGTCGTCTGCAAACCGTTGAACACACAAACATTTTTTTTGGGGGGATATGATGTCAAGGTTCGTATGAGAGCTAACACAGAGAACGTACAGAAGGGGAACAGGAGACAAGAGGGGTGGGAGAGGGAAGCACAAAACAGAAGGTAACAGAGAAATGAGGAGATCTGTGGTAGGGAGAGGGATGGGGCGGGGTACACGGGGTATACAAGATGGATATTACAGGGACTTTCAAGAAGGAAAGCAGGGAATTTGAAGGAGGTGGGTTTGGGGTGGATTAGCGGGGGTAGAAAAGATCATGGTTTTGGATTGAGGAAGGGAAGAGATGGTGGCGAACATTATGTTTTTGAAGACCGGAGATGGGGATGAAGAGAGTATGTGAGTTTATTCAAAGGGAAAGGAAAGAAAGAGTGAAGGTGAGCAGTGATTCTTATTTTTGGTAGTGTACCAGAAGGGCGGTTGCTGGTGGCGTTGTGCGCCTGCAGAAATTTCGGGCGGGGGA
>CM068963.1:8372876-8383384 GCA_035128595.1 Eptatretus atami
GCCAGCGTCAAGGCATTCCGAGGTGATCGGACCTCGGCGCGGTTCGCGCATCGCTGAGGAACGGATGGGGTCTTGGAGCATTCGACTCTTATAGGGCATCAACTCTGACAGAGCACTAAAAGACCCGTTCATTCCTCTCAACCGCGTTGCCGGCCGGGGCCCGGAATCACTCGCTTTGGCAAGGTCGCAATCAGGCGCGGCTGTCCTAGTGGCCGTGGGGAAACGGACGTCACGACCTGCCCATCGTCGCAAGGCCGCAATCAGGCGCGCCTGTCCTGGTGGCCGGTGGGAGCAGACGTCGCGACCTGCCCATCGTCGCACCACGAGGGTGTGGGTAAGCCGCATCGGTCTTGCGAGCCCATTTCTGTCTAATCCAAGGCTCACGCACTATAAAGGTCCACGGACCCTGTCTGCCACTCTCGTCTATGAGAGTGGCCGTTTCCTTCCTTTTGAGTGAATCTTGTGGCGCCGTGTCCTGACAATAAAAACTGCCTTAGTGACTGTACATTTATTAATTATATTCGGTCGTAGTGCTTTTCCTTTGCATACGTCACGTGATTGCTTTTGTTTGCCTGCATGATTGACTGTATATGTGTAAGTGTAAAATAAATGTGCTTTGTTTGAATGTATCCCGTTCGTAGCGTCCTCTTTCCCTATTGAAAATGCCATCTTGCATCGCGGAATAAATAGTGGGGTTTCAAACACCCGTTAAATAGAATGGGATCCGGCGAGGTCGGCGATAATACCCGCTCGGTTATCACTGCAGAACGGAACGGACCCTTAAGCGGTTCGTTTCCCAAGCCGACCTGCGTCGAGGTACGGCTGCCCGGTCGGCTCCCCGCGCAGGTACTTAGGTATATCGAATTTGGCGAGTGACCCTATCTTGCGCGGGTAAACAATTGGCACAGCCGTGGTGGGGTTGAAGACCCACCGCGTGACAGGGTTCCGGCGTTGGCTCCGGAAAGTCACGACTGAATTGTCCGTCCGGTGGGCGACGCGGTTGCGATCAGAGGGACGCGGCCGATCGCACGCCGGCGGGCGCGAATTCGTAACAATATATATAGTAGGTAACGTTAAAAATCTTATTATTAAGATTAAGTAACGTTAGATGAAGGGAAGGTTGAAGAAAAAAATCGTGAATGTGGACGGTGAATGTGGGTCAGCAAAAGTAGAAGATTGCAGATCAGCAGAAGGAGGAAGAAGAGTCGGTACAGGAAGTCATGTGCCAGGGTACGTGGGGTATTATGTGAGGTAAAAGGGGTTTTTTGTTGTTCTGTTTTTAAATATTTTAAGACATGAAACAGAGGGTATAGTTGAGAGGGATAGGAGAAGGGTGGAGGGAAAAATGGAGAAAACATAAACTGATGGTAATCAGGAGAAAATACAACAAACACGATCGTGCACACAAACGGGAAGAAGGGTAGGCCTCAAGGAAACCCGATAGGAAAAGACAACGAAAACTCAACAATTGGTGCAAGTTTGAACACAAGACCGAACGAGAAACCCACAGTAAACACAGATAACAAAATTATAGTAAAAACGCGATAATAACGACTGCAAAACTTATCTTTGAGAAAGTCGGCGAAGACCCTGAAGAGGAACCGCCACCGACAACGTCTCCATCTGCACCAATACACCACCGTCTGCACCGGTAACTCTCACATCACCAGGCACATCGTCCAGATTATCTTGTGTCGACATCCAGCAGCTTCAGATGCGTAGGACCAATAATCATGACCTGCGCTGCAGTATCGGGCAGAAAAAGTCACTCGTCTGAGGAGTCATCGTCAAAATCTGACACGTCGATCTGAATACGCGGTGTGCTGTCCACGTTAACCTGAGTGGTACCTGCCACCAGCATCACGTGACGAATGGCTGATTTGGATGTTGTTGCCCCTGTCGCTCTGGATTTCCGGCACACTTTCCCAAAATACCACATTTCTGACTCTTCTTGCCTTTTGCAGCACACTTCATCCTGTCATCTCGTGTGGATTGCCACCACACCTGCCATAAGGATGGCCGTTACATGTAGGCCGATGTAACGCTGGCTTGCTGATTTGGGGTGCTATCTTGGTGACAGATTTCAGGTGAGTCCTATGAGTCCTAGAAACCATCACGTCAGTTTTTTTTACCTGCCTCCCTCTTGTGGGCATACAACAATTGCTGTTTTAAGGTCAAAGTCCGGCTTTGCAAGCAGTTTCCAACGGATATCCGGATCGGGAATCCAGGTGATAATTTGGATGATGAAATGGCGACCATCCGTCATCTTGTCAAGGTCACAGTTCGCTGCGATTTCCCGCAGTGATGCTGTGCCCACAAGTCTGCGTGGAAGGCGGTGATCAGTTTATCGACAGCAGAGTCGCTCGTCAATTCCACAGTATTTTTCAGCACGGATCTCATCAGGATGCTCAAACAGTTTCTGAGGGTGGCGAGTTGTTCTTCCACTGCCATGTCCGTCAGGTGAACAACGAGTGCGTAGTCATTCCATTGCTCAACTCGAGGAGTTGAACTCTCGCAATGAAATGTTTTCATTGAGCACGGGTGGGCGAGATATTGAGCTCTTGGATGATGGTTGAGGCAGTCGAAGATGTGAAAGCAATGCCTCACACAACAGACATATCTCTTCATCATGACGGAGCTGTTGTGCTGCTGCCACCATGTTGGAGAATGCCGCCATAATCGACATCACGTCCGACAAGCCGCCAGCCTGCTCGAGGTTCAATGTTCTGGCCGTTGTGGGTTGCTCAACAGTTTTCTTTGGCATCCTCATCAACGCTGTGCCATAGTTGTTCATGAAAGAATGAAGCCGACTACGCCATGTTATGTTTCTAACTCGTTGCCAGACACATATGTAAACCGGAGGTCGTTTATTTCCACTCCATAGCATGGTACATGCAGAAGCAGAAGTAAAGAAGAAGAATCACAGCATGGCCTATTACGTCATAGAGTAGCCCATGATTCCAATGATGCAAGAGTTAGGTCAATACTGAATTCCACATCACAACCCAGATATGAATTGTTCAACGATATGAGAGAAGTTGATTAAAAAACACACTGAAATTTTAACGGCGCAGTTAAGGGCACGGACAAAAAGTGGAATGGCAGGTTGGTTGGAGGGGATGAAGGAAAATTCCATGGGGATGTGTGAAAAAAATTATGGCCTGGAAGCACATCGTACCAGGGTGGATGTCGCTCAACTTCAGAAGAGATCGTCTATGGGACGAGTGATATAGAGGGTTTAGAGTATGGTGGGATAGGCTCCACGTGGTATGCAGGGGCAGCCTCCGTGGTTTGCGGTGGTATGTGCAGGCTCGTGGAATGGCGGTTGGACTCGGCAGCGGTTCTTCTGGCACGCCAGGGTACTGTCAGGGTGTGACACGGCGCTGGCTCCGAGGTACGTGCAGGCGGCCGAACCTGAGACGGCGAGCCAGGTGTCCGAGCCTGCGATGGGTGAGGTGTGAGCGAGGTCGGACCGCTGGTGTGGTCCGGGCCTGCGCTGGAGGGCGAGGCTACATCCATTGTTGTGGAAGAGCTGGTGTCAGCGGTAGTTTTGCCGGTTCCCGGGGTCGACTCTACGCCCAGGGTTGTCGACCCGCTGTGTGCGGGGTGTGTTTTAGCTACAACGAGACAGCAGGTAAGAAGGAAGAAGTTGAATGTTAGGGAACTTAGAAAAAGACAAACCATTGTGGGTAAGTGTCAGTGTGAGCCCCAATTTGAGTGCAAATGTTTTTGTGCTGTGAAGACAGAGATGGGAGCTGTGAGTCATGAGCAGTTGATGGCTCATGATAATGGACAAAGGTTGGAAGAATGGGAGGTTCAAAGCGAGCAGGGGCTTCAGGGAGGGGCAGAAAAGCCTGATGGCAACATGATTATATTCAGGCACGTTTGGAAACACGGTGCCGGGGATTTAAAATTTAAATGGGAAATTGTTTTGGAGCAGCCTTGGAGGGACTTGGTCCCCAGGCTGCGGGATTCGGACCAGGGAGGTTTAGGGGGTCGACCTAATGGGAAATTGTCCCCCTGGGAGAATGGGTTTTCTGGGCAGGTCCGAAGGTCCGGACCTAATGGGAAAGGTCCGGAGAGGCCTGTAAACTTTGCAAAGATGGTCCACTGTAATTTATGGGCTCTCGGTTTGGAAAGAGCCCTGGGTTTTAATTGGCATAGGTTACATGGGAAGGATGGCTGCAGCATGCACTGCTGGTATTTAACAGGCTCTCCAGTGGTAATTGGATTGGTGTTAAATTTAGCATTCCTTATTGGCATGGCTCACCATGCCTTGCTGTTGGGGATATGCAGGTGAGTTGGGGAATTGGTATGGGTGAAGAACAAGAGTGGCCATGAGAGCCAAGCATGTAGATCGGGTGAAAAGGGTTAAAATTTGATGTGTGTTGGAAATAAAGAATTGTGTTTTGTGAGAGTGTTTGATTATTAGTGTGTATGCAGGCCATGACAGGTTAGGTGCACCATTGCGTGTATTACAGGTGGTGGAAAATTGTATGGCAGTGGGGGAGGGAGTGACATTTGGGGCTTCGTGGGTGGGGAAGGTGTGTGTGTCTGCAGGTATTGATGAGGCTCGAGAAGCGGTGACGGCGACCCCTCCCGAGGTAACTCGCCCCGGCAGCCGGTGGTGTCTGGAAGTTCCTGGAATACATCGGAGGAGGAAGGATCTGTTTTGCGCAACCAATGGTTAGGGAGACCTTTGGCGACCCATGAGAGGCCAAGAGTGCGTGTGTGGGTGTAGACCATCCCTGATGGGACATACACCAGGGAGGCTGTTTGGCTGCTGGTGGCCGAGACGTTGAAAGAGGGGGGGGGGGTGGGGGAATAAGTCGAAAGTCGGGTGACTTGTTTTGGACTGCGGCCACTACAGCCTAAAGCACCCCCACTATCTTGCCTGTGCAGGACCTCCCTGCTGCTGAGTTGAGGGCCACACCTGCAGCATGTAAAAGATGAAGCCATTGCCTTGTAGGGAAGTTGATTGTTGTGTACGAATGTGGGAATGCCCCATTGAGTCCCATGCAGCTTGACATGTGCTTTGGAGGGCAGGTAGCCCATGAAATTGGATAGGTAGTTTTGAAATTGGGTATTTGAGCTCAGCTGACAGCTGGAGCAGGTGACATCCATTGGGGAACGTGGTCAAGCAATGGGGTTTGATTGGTGAAGTTAAATTGTTGTTAACGTAGGCTCGTCCGTGTTTTTGGACCCATTCTCTCCCTGCCCCAGGAGATCGGTGTGAAGAGACAAGAGGGAGGATGACTGCACATAAGAATTGTACATTTTTGAACTTTGTTTGTAACGAAGGGGGAAGTATGAGAAGCGAGGGAAGGTAAGTTTCCAATGGCTCACTCACACAACTCCCCCCACCCCCCACCCTCTCACTAACCCCCACCCCCCACACGCCCCCTCTCCTCCGATATATTTTGTTGAGGTTAATTATGTGCGAGTTGTAAGTGTTAAGCCGGAGCTGTTGCCCATGCATTTAACTTGCAGGAGCTTAGGTTCCGGGGGTTGGGGGGGAGGGAGGGGTTAACATTGCCATAAAAGTATATAGAGTAGCATGGTCTGTGTACGAGTAGTTAGCCCATCTCGATGTGATTATGTAGGGAAACGTTAGCTTAAGAATTGTCTTCCTTGAATGTGCACCATTCAGGGGATGGTGCGTGGTAATAATGAATAAGGAATTAATGTCATGGAAATTGTGTGAATAACCCCTTGTAATGTCCCACTGGATGAGGTCGAGAAGAGGGGCTACGCTGTCCAGAGAGTGAGGGGAGAAGGTTTTCGTTGCATCCTAATTTATTGTCAGGTCAGGCCAGATTAGATGTGACTTGCTACAGGACGAACGTAAACCTGCACTAAGCTGTTTCCTGGTCGAGTTGTCGGCGACTAAACCATCTCCCCCACCAGGTTTCCTGGTGAGGAGGGTGTATGGATATGGACACCCAGCAGGATTAAAAACAAAACCTGTCAAAGAGTGAAGGAGCTCCTTGTGAGCCAATGGCCATCCATATCTAGGGTTCAACTGTGTCTGCGACATCCTCCTGCAATTGGGTTACTTTTTCCTAGGAGAGTGGTGGCAAGATTTGCACTCTTGCCACCGGAAAACACTTCATTCCACAAAACCCACAAATGCAGAAAAAACTGAAAACCCACTCTGTGGGAGTACAGTACCTCCTGTGCTGCTGCCCTTCGCAGGGCAGCTCACCGGTTGATGGGGTTGGGGCAAAGCCTCAGGGATCCCCATTCCTTGATTCATTGGGACCATACTGTGCAGAGCGTTGGTGCTGCCTAAGCAGTCTCCTTGGCTATTGGACACAATCCTGGATGGATCGCCACTCCGTCACAGGATACCAGCAAGCTGGCACTCATTTTGCCGATCTTGGAAGGATGACAGGCAGAGTCAACCACACCTGGGTCAGTGGGAGTTGAGTGGTTCAGCTGCAAGCAGTGGTTCAGCTTGCAGCCTATGTTGATCTCTGCAAAGCATTTGATTCAGTGAATCGGGATGCCCTCTGGAGGATCCTTGGTCTTAGTGAGATGCCACCAAAACTGATCACTGATGTCTTGAACTATACTCTGGTAGTGAGAGTGCTGTGAGATGTAATTCAATCTCTGACTTATTTCCAATTGTTGCTTGAGTTCGTCAGAGTTGTGCACTGGCCCCCACACTTTTCAGCACTTGGATGCACTGTATTTTGGAGATGATGTCGGAGAGATCAAGCGGTGGTGCATCATTTGGGAATGACATGATCTCTGACCGTGTGTTGCAGACGATAGTCATCTTTGTGGAGACCCTGGATAATCTTTTGAGGGTCCTCAAGTTACTGAATGAGGAGTCGGAGCCACTGGGATTACAGGTTTCCTGGGTCAAAACTAAGATCCAAGCTTTCAATGACATCTTGGATGCTGCTCCCTTGTCTGAACCCATTTCTGGTTAGTATGTTGAGTTCATGGAGAGATTCACTTACCTTGGGAGTAATATTCACGTCTCTGCTATCTGTGAGCCAGAGGTCAGTAGACCTGTGGGTCGGGCCTGAGGAGTCATGGATTCACTGGATTATGGGGTGTGGACGTGTGGTACTGTGCAGGAAGACAAAAGTATGAGTCTTTCGGTCCTTGGTGCTTCCAATCTTGCTCTATGGATGTGAGACTTGGATTCTGACCAGGGATCTGAGATGGAGACTTAACTCCTTCAGTACTTCGGAGAATCCTTGGCTATCGCTGGTCAGACTTTTTGTTCAACGAGCGGTTGCTGAGAGAGACTGAAATGAGATTTATTACCTACATAGTCCGTGAGCATCAGCTGTGGCTGTATGGACATGTGGCTCATTTTCCTGATTCTGATCCTGCTCGAAAAAATCTCTCAAAGAGAGAGCCTCATGAGTCGAAGAGGCCAATGGGCTGACCACGTGCCTCGTGGTTGCAGCAGGTTGGTCGGCTTCTCAAGGAGATGGGGATGGGCCAGACATCTGCCTGGGGGATGGCCAGACGAAGGCCCTTGGAGTACCGGCAGAAAGCGGACGCAGCAACGCGCTGCTCCGGCGCACACTCACATACCTGACCTGACCTGAGCTGAGCGGTTGAGTTATGGGCGCTTCTGGAGGGATGGTGTTTTTGTTGCCCCGATAGGGCAGAGTTTTGGTGATCTCTTGCATGAGGGGAGTTGGGGCAAAGAGGAACAAGGAGAAAACGGTTTCTCTGTCTGTGCTGCCTGGCTGCCTTCTCTTGTTCCTGCTCTTGCAGTGGTCTTGCCTCGTTGCCCCCGCTCTTGCAGTGTCCCTGCCTCGTCGCTCCTGCTCTTGCAGTGGCCCTGCCTCCTCGCCCCTGCTCTTGCAGTGGCCCTGCCTCGTCGCCCCTGCTCGTTTGCTAGAAGCTAGGGCTCACCCAGTTTACGTTATCTATCACCGTCTGTGAATAGATATGGTGTGTGGCGCATAGGTTTTATTGGTATTGTGCATAATTAGTTATTTATCGATTCTGTGTTCTCCCCTCCTCCCTTCCCAAACCCGATGTAGTACTCCTCCGACGTGATTCCACTATCCCTTGGATCTTTTTCCCTTTTTAGTTCGGGAAATAAACCCATTGGTTTTAAAAGTTATGAGACTCATGTGGCTCTTGCGATTCCCAGGTGCGCCAAGCCACCATTGTTCGAATGCATTCCATGGGAGTAAAAAGCCAGTTTGGACTATCCATCCAGCATTGGTCCTGATTTGCATGAACACAACACAATCGTTGACCGGTGTTACCTCAATAATCATGGGAATCCGCTTAATGGACACAGCTACAGCAACTCCTTGGGCAAGGTAACCATCAGGGCGACCAGACCAGTCATATGTGTAACCACCCACCATGATCTCACCACTATCTGGTCTCCAAACATCAGAGTGCTGCAATGCTGATGTTCAAACACTGGAGCTCAGATGACATCAGAGACGGATGATCATCTTCTTCGAGTGAGGACAAAAGAGGAAGGAACCCACCCTCAGGGACTAGCTCAGGTTAACCCAAGGAGACCATCGTCTGGTGGACAACAACACAGCGCCACCCCAACACACACTACCACAACCCGACCTTGGAACGTTACCTCCTGCTTTACCTCCTATCATCAAATAATGTGGGTCCTGAAGGCTTTGTCCCAATCCCATTATCTGGTGAGCTGCCCTGTGAAGAGAAGCTACACAGGAGGAACTCACAGGGTGGGTTTTAGTTTTATTTGCGTTTTTTGTGCGTTTGTTTAATGGTGGCCAGAGTGCAAATCCTGTGACTAATCTTCCAGATAAAGGTAACCCAACTGCAGAAGGACGTCCGCAAACACAGTTGGTCACCAGATATGGAGGGCCATTGGCTAACAAGGAGCTCCTTCGCCATTTGACAGGTTTTGTTTTTAGTTCTGCTGGGTGTCCACATCCATACACCCCCTCATCAGGAAACCTGGTGGGGGAAACGGTTTCGTCGCTGACAACCTGACCATGAAACAGGTGAGTGCAGGTTTACATGGTACCTGTAGCAAGGCACAGATCTGATCTGGCCTGGCTTGACCTGACCTGATAAGAAAAATGTAAAATACGCAGTCTTGTATTCCTAACCTCGCCAAACCCACATTCATCATACACCTCCCGTAACCACGTGTTTCTCTACCCCCTCTTCTTCTTCCTGTAACTTTCATCGACCGACCTGTAAGCTTCCTTCTGTGTTTGCAGATCCAAATTCACCAAACACCGACACGATTTTTCTTCAACCTTTCCTTTACATAATGTTATGTAATCTTTATCAAAAAAAATAAATAAAAAAGCGTTCTCTTAAAATGTTACAACTTCCTCTTTCACACGTGTGGTTCTCAGTATTGTATCATAATTCACTACTCTTCGTCTTCTTCTTCAAAAGACTTTTCAATTCGACCTTTCCTTCATCCTGTGTCTAAAAAGTCCCACTGTTACAACGTTTCCCTTCTCCATTCTCTTAATTCTCCTTGATTGCATCCCTCACGTAATGTCTTTAATCACATCCCTGATTTAAAAAAATTTAAATCCCAGTTTAAATGTATGTTCGTGTTCCATCAATCATCATTTATTTCCAACTTCAGTGCCAATTCACCCCACCTCCTTGAATCTCCCTCCTCTTAACCCCTCACCTGCTATCCCCTCTCATTATGCCCATCATCCTACATCCGCTCTTCGCACCTCTTTAGCTTCAGTCTCAACTCCTCCTCTGTTGTCCCAAAATGTGTGATGTTCTAACATCTGTGGGCTCCATTCTAACCTAACAGATATCTCACTCTCTCAATCAGAACACTCATCACCACAAACGTGCTCCTTCCTTCCTCTCAGCACACCTCTCCCTCTTCCCAACCCCTCAAATCCTGGACCTCCCCCTGCCCACTCCTTTCTTCACCGTACCTATACAAGGAAATCACACAGGTGGAGGCCATTCAGCCCATCATGCCTGCACAAACACCACACTAATTTATCAACACAAGATCCAAAGAAGAAAATGTAATTCTTTTACTTTTTTATTTTTATCTATTTATTTTAAGTTTTTTTTAGTTTTTGCAATTTTTTTTTCTTCTTCCTCTCAGGGGAGGGGGCATGGGCTTGGTTAAAACATCACAACCACCCCTTGATGACACCCCCCCCCCCCCCACCACAAACAGCACTCCGTACACATGCACACAATCACCCATCAATGCTCAAGATACCTAAAAGTCTGATCAACATCCCCATACACCTAAATCTCCAAAACTTCCAGGTACCTATCAAATTCTAATTTAAACTTATCTACTGTTTGCTGCTCCACTACCTTTCCAGGGAGACCATTCCATGCATTAACTACTCTCTGAGTGAAAGACCCTACTACCATCTTAACTCTCCTCTTCTTGTGTTGAATAATTAATCTGCACTTATTTTATCTCTACCTTTCATTATCTTAAACATCTCTATCATGTCTCCTCATAACCACCTCCTTTCTAGTGTATAAAGCCAGTCTCCTTCAGCCGCTCCTCATAGCTGAGT
>CM068963.1:8386510-8408441 GCA_035128595.1 Eptatretus atami
TTCTAGACTCTGTCTTTTTCTCCTGACAAGGTGGAGAGCTTGCTGTCAATCCTCGACTCAGATTCTGCTACCGGCCCAGACGGCTTCAGCCCTCGTGTCCCAAAAACCTGCTCTTCTGCTCTTGCTGACCCTCTCTCTGTTCTCTTGACCCTCTCATTTGCTCAAGGTCATATGGCCACTGCCTTGGAATCAGCAAACATTAACACCTGCATAAAAAAGATGCAAAAAATAGATCCTTGCAACTACAGCCAATCAGGCCTTCTCCAATCATCAAGCAAGATAGGAATCCATCATCGTTCAGAACATTAAATCCTCCTCTTCTCTCAAGCTGGATTTCCAAATCATCCAATTCTATGGATTCAACAGGTCACTCTAACTTTGATATGCTGACTTCCTGCTCTTCTAACAATGGATGGAATCATCAAATGACAAGAACGTGAAACAAGCCATAATCCCTAGACATATAACCGTGCCTTTTGAATATGGGTCTAGCACCCTGCCCTGCCTCACCAACTCTCTTCCATGGTATCCAAGGCCATCTCCATCATGCTTGTTCGACCTTCCTCTCGCTGTCAATCAGCCAACGTGTGGGCCCTAATGGATTTCTCTCATCCCCTCTTCCTGTCCAGGCTGGAGTTCCTCAAGAACAGTGTTCTGGGCCCTGTTGTTTTCATGGTTTTTCAATCAATGAATTTTCTGACTCTCTGGAAAATCCTCTGTCCTGCTGATGACTCCCACCCTCTGCATACATCTGTTCGCTCAGACCAGCAAGCAGCAGCTTCTTCACTCTCTGAAAGATTCTGGATAAAATTACGAGCTGGTCCAACACTGGAAATGTCTTCCAATCCTGCAAAATCTCACACTCAAACGATGTCTCTCCGAAAAGGACCAACTGGAACCCCCCCCCCCCCACACCCTCCCAGTACTAATCGATCATAATCTCAAAAATCCTCTTGGAAGAAGTCCTTTCATTCAAGGCTGATGGTTGTACGATCTGCTTGATCTTTCCTTGAAAGCACATTTCAACTGGCCTCCAAAGCGCCAGTTGACGAATGTCGCCAGGCACCCTCGCTACAAGTCCGCTTCCTGCACAACCTGAGCTCCTGACAAATAACATGAAGCTTTCGTCTTGCAGCCTGATGGAGTATTGCTCTATAGCCCCTTTTGGGACTGGTGCTCCCGCCTGTCACCTTCTGGCTTCAACGCGTGGAAACAAAGGCATTCAGGATCATGTATCCTCCCGCGATGAGCTGGACTTGGGTATCTCACTCCTCAACCGCAGGGCAGGTCGGGGGGGTTCCTTTCTGTCTTCTACCGTCTCCTCCACTGGCCCAAACCCTCCTGCTCTGTCTGCGGTGTGTCTCCCCCCCCCCCCCACGTCCCATATTTGCTGTGCAGGGTGCTCAAGGTCTGCGCCAGCCAAACCTGTCTCGTAAAACTACCAAAACTCAAGAAATACCGCTCCGGCTTACTCTTTCATTCCTCTATTCCCACCTTTGGAACAAACTCCCACACTCTCTTCAATTCCACTCTTTCACTCCAGTCTTCAAAACAGCTGTTTCAGCACATCACCAAACTTCCCCATAGCAAAACCACAAGCGTCTATGCCTGTTAATCCACCCCCAAACCCAGGCCTCCTTCAAACTCCCTGCTTTCCTTCTGAAAGTCCCGCTGCACTGTCCCATCTTGTTTACTCTGTGTACCCCATGTCCCCACCCCATCCCTCTCACTTCCACAGATTCCTCCCATCTCTGTTCCACACAGTTTTGTCCATCCTCCTCCCAGCCCTCTTCGTCTCCTGCTCCCCTTGTTGTGCGTTTCTGTGTGTTAGTTCTCAATACGAGGCCTCAGACCAGTGCAGACAAAAAAAATAAATAAATAAAAACTGTGATGAGTGGAAATACACAGTCTTGTGTTCCTAACCTGTGATGATGCAAAATGCACAGTCTTGTTTACCTAACCCTGTGATGATGTAAAATACACAGTCATTGTGTTTCCTAACCTGTGATGATGCAAAATGCAACCCGTCTTGGTATTCCCAACCTGTGATCATGTAATAACACAGTCTTGTATTCAACTCCTGTGATGATGTAAAATACACAGTAGGGTTTCCAAAAAATGAAAGTTTGATTTTGCTGCTCCCTGAATTTTGCCTTTGTTCCAATACGCCATAAGAACTTATAGGTCAAAAATGAACAAAATCCATGATATTAGGGGTTCCTCAAGTTGGCACAATTATCCATATGGAGAGGGCATTTTAGAAACTGCAAATGTCAAAAGCTCATCTAGGTCTCCTTGGAAAAACTATTCTTTCATCCTAATATGACTGCTGTGGTTTTTGAAAAAATATCAAACAACCATAATGATTGTGAGTGTACTGCGTTGTGCATATTTCGCGGCAAGTTGTCGTACAGTTTGCAAATTTCAAACAATATTGTGCCAACTTGAGGAACCCCTAAACATCCTCCAATCTGCTTCAATATGGTGTGTATGTTTCTACGTCAAATGGAAACAAACGCACACCCAGGAGCATGAATATTCATACTTTTTATTTTTTTAACCCCTATTATGAAGCACCCAAATACACAGATCCTTTTATCTAACCTGTGATAATGGTAAATACAACAAGTCTTGTATTTTCTAACCTGTTGAGATGTAAATGCACATGTCTTGATCGCTAACCAAGTGATTATGTAAAATCAGCCTTGTATTCCTAACCTTGATATGTGAAATACACAGTCAATGTAATCCTAACCTGTGATGATGTAAAATACACAGTCTTGTATTCCTAACCGTGAATGATGTAAAAATACACAGTCCTTGTATTCCTAACCTGTGATGATGTAAAATACAAGTCCTTGTATTCCAACATGTGATGATGTGAAATACACAGTCTTTATTCCTAAACCTGTGATATGTGAATATACACATTCTTTTGTATTCCTAAACCTGTGATATGTGAAATACACTAGTCTTGTATTCCTAACCTGTGATGATGTGAAATACACAGTCATGTATTCCTAACCTGTGATGATGTAAAATACACAGTTCTTGTATTCCTAAACCTGTGATGATGTAAAATCACAGTCTTGTTTCCTAACATGTGATGATGTAAAATACACAGTCTCGTTTCCTAACCTGGGATGATGTAAAATACACGTCTCGTATTCCTAACCTGTATGAATGGTAAAATACAAACAGTCTTGTATTCTAACATGTGATGTAAAATACACAGCTCCTTGTGTTCCTAACCTGTGATGATGTAAAACACAGTGTTGTATTCTAACACTGTGATGAGTAAAAACACAGTCTTGTATTCCTAATCTGTGAATGATGTAAAATACACAGTATGTATTCCTAAACCTGTGATGTGTAAAATACACAGTCAAGTATTCCTAACCTGTGGGATGATGTAAAATACACAGTCCTTGTATTCCTAACCTGTATGATGTAAAATGCACAGTCTTGTATTCTAACGCCTGTGAGATGGTAAATACACAAGTCTGTATTCCTAACATGTGATGATGTAAAACACAGTGTTGTATTACCTAACCTGTGAATGATGTACTCACAGTCTTGTATCCTAAACCTGTGATGATGTAAATACCAGTCATGTAATTCCTAACCTTTGATGATGTAAAATAAGCAGTCCTTGTATTCTAACCTGTGACAGTATAATGCACAGCCTGTATTCTATATGGTAATGTAAAATAGCTTGTTTCCAGAACCTTGATGATGTATAATCACAGTCTGTAGTTATTCTAACTGTGATGATGTAAAATACACAGTCTTGTATTCTCAACCTGTGATGTAAAATACACAGTCTGTATTCCTAACCTGTGATGAGTGTAAAATACACAGTCTGTATTCCTAACCTGTGATGATGTAAAATAACACAGTCCTTGTGTTCCAACCCTGTGTGAGATAAACACAGTGTTTAATTCCTAACGCTGTGAATGATGTAAAATAACACGTTCTTGTATTCCTAACCTGATGATGATGTAAAATACATCAGTTGTAATTCTAACGCTGTGAGAGTTGATACAAACAGTCTTGTATCCTAACCTGTGATGATGTATATATACTTTATCTACTTATGATAAACCTCTGTATTCCTAACCTTGATGATGTAAAATACACAGTCTTTGTATTCCCTACATGTGATGATTGTAAACCGTCTCACTGTATGAGTCCATCCAGTATTTCCTAACCTGTGTGATGTAAAATACCACAGTCTCGTATTCCTAACCTGTGATAATGTAAAATCACAGTCTTGTATTTCTAACACTGTGATGATGTAAATGCACAGTCTTGTATTCCTAACCAGTGATTAATGTAAAATACAGCCTTGTTATTCTAACCTGTGATGATGTGAAATACACAGTCATGTATTCTAACCTGTGATGATGTAAAATACCATCTGGTGATTCGAACTGTGATTATGTAAAATAACACAGTCTTGTATTCTAACGCTGTGGATGATGTAAAAATAGTCTTTGTATCCTAACCTGGTGTGTGAATACACAGTCTTGTATTCCTAACCTGTGGATGATGTATAATACATAGTTGTATTCCTAAACCTGTGATGATGTGAAATACACAGTCTTGTATTCCAACTGTGATGATGTAAAATACACAGTTTCTTATATTCTAAACCTGTGATGGATGTTAAAATATACAGTCTTGTATTCCTAACTGTGATGATGTTAAAATACACAGTCTTGTTATTCCTAACATTGATGATGTAATATCACAAGTTCTTGTATTCGCTAACCTAGTATGTGTAAAAATCACAGTTGTATTCCTTAACTCTGTGTGATGATGTAAAATAACACAGTCTCGTATTCCGTAACCTGTGAATGATGTAAATACACAGTCTAGTATTTACTAACCTGTGATGAGTAAAGCACAGTCTTGTATTCAACCAGTGGAATTATGTAAAATACAGCCTTGTATCCAACCTGTGATGATGTGGAAATACACAGTCATGTATCCTAACCTGTGAATGGATGGTAAAATACACAGTCTTTGTATTCCTAACCTGTGATGAATGTAAAATAACAGTCCTTGTATTCCTAACGCTGTATGAGTAAAATACACAGTCTTGTATTCCTATATGTGATGATGTGAAATAACAGTCTTGTATTCCAACCTGTGAAAATGTGAAATCACAGTCTTGTATTCCTAACCTGTATGATGTAAATACACAGTCTTGTAATTCCCTAACCTGTGAATATGTGAATACACAGTCATTGTATTCCTAACTGTGATGATGTAAAATACACAGTCTTGTATTCCTAACTGTGATGATTAAAAATACACAGTCTTGTATTCCTAACCTGTGGATGATGTAAAATTACAGTCTGTGTATCCTAACATGTGAATGATGTAAATACACATCTCGATTCCTAACCTGGATGATGTAAAATACACCAGGTCTTGTATTCTAACCTGTGATGAATGTAAAATACACGTCTTGTATTCCTAACATGTGAGGTAAAATACCACAGTCTTGTGTTCTAACCTTGTTGATATGTAAAACAGTGTTGTATTCCTAACACTGTGATATGTAAAATACACAGTCTTGTTATTCCTAACTGTGAATGAATGTAAAATACACAGTCATGTATCTAATCCTGTGATGATGTAAATACACATGTCTGTATTCCTAACATGTGAATGATGTAAAAACAACAGTCTTTAGTGTTCCTACGCTGTGATGGGATGTAAACCAGTGTTGTATTCCTAACCTGTGATGATGTAAAATAGTCTTGTATTCCTAACCTGTGATGATCGTAAAATACACAGTCATGTATTCCTAACCTGTGACTGATGTAAAATACACAGTCTTGTATTTCTAACCTGTGATGATGTAAAATACACAGTCATGTATTCCTAACCGTGATGATGTAAAATACGTCTGTATTCCTTAACATTGATGATGTAAAAACACAGTGTTTGTATTCCTAACCTTGAGATGTAAAATACAAAGTCTTGTGTTCCTAACATGTTGATGATGTAAATACACGGTCTTGTATTCGAACGCTCGTGAATGATGTAAAATACACGGTCTTGCGCATTCCTAACCTGTGATATGTAAAAACACAGTCTTGTATTTTTTTTAACCTTGGAAATTGATTGTAAAATACACAATCTGTATCCTAACCTGTGATGATAGTAAAATACGTCTTGTATTCCCTACATGTGATGATGTAAATACAAGCAGTGTTGTATTCCTAACCTGATGATGAGTAAATACACAGTCTTGTGTTCCTAACATGTGCATGATGTAAAACTAAACGGACTCTTGTATTCCTAACTGTGATATGTAAAATACACAGGTTGGGTATTCCTAACGTGATGATGTAAAATACACAGTCTTGTGTTCCTAACCTGTGATGATGTAAAATGCACAGTCTTGTATTCCTAACCTGTGATGATGTAAAATACACAGTCATGTATTCCTAACCTTGATGATGTAAAATAGTCTGTAATTCCTAACATGTGAATGATTGTAAAAATACACAGTGTTGTATTACCTAACCTGATGATGATTAATACATCAGTCTTGTGTTCCTAACATGTATGGATTGTAAAAATACACGTCTTGTATTCCTAACTTGATGATTAAATACACGGTCTTGCATTCCTAACCTGTGATGATGTAAAATACACAGTCTTTGTATTTTTAACGTCTGTGATGATGTAAAATACACAATCTTTTGTATTCCTAACCTGTGATGTGTAAAATAACACGGTCTTGCACTTCCTAACTGTGATGATGTTAAATACACGGTCCTTGCATTCTAACCTGTGATGATGTAAATACACAGTCTTGATTCGTAACCGTTGATGATGTAAATACACAGTCTTTATTCCTAACCTGTGATGACTGTAAAATACACAGTCTTGTATTCCTAACCTGTAATGGATCGTAAAATACACAGTCCTTGTATTCCTAACCGTGATGATGTAAAATACACACAGTCTTGTATTCCTAACGCTCGTGATATGTAAAATACAAACATCCTTGTATTATTTAACCTGTGATGATGTAAAATACACAATCTTGTTTCCTAACCTGTGATGATGTAAAATACACGGTCTTGCATTCCTAACCTGTGATGATGTAAATACACGGTCTTGCATTCCTAACCTGTGATGATTAAAATACACAGATCTTGTTATTCGTAAACCTGTGATAATGTAAAATACACAGTCTTGTATTCGTAACCTGTGATGATGTAAAATACACAGTCTTGTATTCGTACCTGTGATGATGTAAAATAGATGGCCCACTAAATACAGTAATTGCTGATATGATGAAGAGAAGTTCGTGCGGTGACGCGAGTTATCTTGCCATGCAAAATCGTACAAGGTGCTTTACGGCGCTTTCCGACTGCGTCCGAACGCGGTGCGGACATCATCGATGGAATGTATTTGTAACACGGACAACAACGATGCCGATACCGCCGCGGCCGCTTCGCACCGATACCCAGTAGTCGGAGCACGGCACGCTCCGCTCACAATAAAGCGGGTCCGCATTACGTGCAGCCTCTCGCAGCGCCGACGCACGGGCCCCGCACGATGTTTGGAGTAATTATCGTTGAGTTCGAAATTAAAAGCAATTAGAGCGGCCGCGATTTGGAGCAAAGCAACGCGCTTGGGCGGGCGCCTGCAGCTTCCGCCGCGATCCAAATGGCGGAGCTTATTGGGATTAAAGAAGTTAATTACTGCTACTCTCCGAGCAAAGCGGGCCTTTGTGTAAAAAGTTAGCAAGCGGCCAACGCAATCAACGCAATTAGCGACATCTGTGCGTCACACTTAATAAATAAAAAGCTCCCTGCCAGTAATTAACAGCTTTCTGTGCTCCACTTGCACCGGAATCCTTTGTTGCGCGCCCGGGAGCGGGCGCAGCGCACCGGTCCTGCGCGCGTCACCGGTCCCTGCGAGCGAACCCGTCGGCGAGCGCCAAAGCCCGGAGAACTGCGAAACGGAAGGCGGCTCGACGTGCACGCGGATCAATGGCGACGACGGCGGCGGCGGCGGCATGAACGACGGCAATATACGGAAAATTAATTCCTCTTCTCTGAAGCTGTTTGGCCAAACAACGAACCCTCCGACGTGCCTCGGATGAGGGGAACGCTTTGGAAGAGAGCGAATCGGGGTCGTTGTAACCGGTGCGGTACGACGGTTGGGAAGACGGCCCCCCAAAAAAAAAAAAAAAAAAAAGGAGGTCCGTGATTACGTCATAAGGCGTGAAACGTCACAGGGTTGCTGTTTGTCTTGAGCGCGTGGCCGAGAGGAGCGCGCGACGTCAGGGCAGGATGACTACGTCACGGCAGCGTCCTGCCGTCGGGCAACGAGCCAATGTGTTTGCCCTGGGGGGGGGGTGCTGTGGTCACATAAAGTCGGAATGGCTGGGAGCGAAAGAAAATGTGTTAATTAGGCGAGGATAAGTCCGGGTTAAAAGGTTCATCGCAGCGAACAGTCGAACAGTCCCGGCGCGGTTGGCCCGGGTGTTGTGTGATGGTGTTGTGGTGGCGGGTTGGTTGCTGGGACGACACAAGGTGGAGGTTAATGACGAAATGTTAGGGTGACAATGTTGTCACGGCGAACCAACAAGTGAGACGTCGAGGTGAAGCTCGATCGTTTTTTTATTATTGGGGCTAAATGGCTGCAAGTGAGCTTAATAGGGCGATTTGGAGTTGTTTGGGTTTCGCGGCGACCCCGTCCGCCATCGCAGCCGCACCGTGGCTTAAGCCGAGCACCACCCTCCTCCGCTCCCTCCTCTCCTCCCTCTCACACGCACCATCCCCCTCGCAACGCATCTCCATCGCCCGCTGCCTCTTTTTTACCCCTTTTACCCCCTCCGCCGACGCGTCCGTCTGTCCCCGCGACCCGATCGCCGTGACCCGCGTCCCTTCACACGGCCCAATAAGCCGCTCACCTCGGGCCTGGCGCTGTGCTGCTCGCCTCTGGACGCCGACTGTCGTGTGTCGGTGAAACAGTCGAGAGACGGCGAACCAGGGCGCCGGGGAGGAGGGGGGGGTTGGTGGTTTTGGGCATGTGGGTAGGGGGGTGGCAACGCGAGAACGAGTGAGAGGGGACGCACGCGCGTTTTGGGGCACGCGGACATCGCCCGAGAGATACCGGACACATTGGGCGACCCCTCTGCGTCCCTCAGTAGTGCAGCGGTCGCGCTCCTGTAGCTGCACATCGCTCGATGTCATATAATATGTAAATGTGTATCCCGCCGGTCCCGATGGTTGCTAGCTGATGGTGATACCTTATTCGCTCTACATTTTTAAACGGGTTTACACGTAAAACGGATCGACGATCGGCGTACACAGTATCGTCAGGTTCAACCTGCGGACCGGCGGGTCGCCGAACACCTGCCGCGCCACTCTGTTCACGTGTTCCGCTGGGAAATGGTCCAATCGCTGCGTCGCTGACTTACGGGACCTTCGGAGTTTCGAGGGTTCGACGGACTCGCTGGGAAGCAGGATGAGTTCACCGAGCCGCCGCTGCTCGTGGCGCCGCGAGCGTCTCGTGCAGCTAACGTTGCGATCATGATGTGCTCACAAACGTCGTCGGATTATCGTGCGCCCTCGTCCGGTACATGCTGCCACGACCACCAAATAGGTGTATCGGCGAGCTTCCCACGATGTGCAACTTGTGTTGCAGATGAACGAAGGAATGTTTTTTTTGTTTTCAACGGATTTTTTTTGAACTCGACGGAGGCGAATCGTGTTCCCACGGAGCCCTCTCTCTTCCTCCCCTGACCTCGTGAAACCGGGTAGTTTCATGCCAAGAATCCCCCGTTCTACACAACTACTCGTCCTTCACGGACCTTGTAAACCCCCCTCGAGACGCTCGTGAAAGTTTTAACCGACTGACACACGAGATTGTTGTTAATTTGCGGATTTTCGTAAAAAATCGCCAACTTTTTGTTCCTTGAAACCTTTTGATGGTGAATCCCGAGAAAGCAAGGTCACGTTTGTTTTTAATTTTTTTAATGATTCCTTGCCATTTGTTCGAAGGCGATTCGCCGCTCTCAGGGATTCTAACGCCCGCGGGATAGCCGCTTTTCGGAGCAAACTCGAGGCTTCCTCCGAACATCCAGACGAGTGACGTTGGGACCATATCGAGGCGACTTTCCTTTTGCCAAACAAGGATTGTGTTTGGCATTCTCAACGCCTCATCGATTAACTAATTATTCTATTTGTATATTTATATTTATTTGCATTTATGTAATATGTATTTACCAACGTTGTTGGACACCTTCGAACGCTATATTATATATACTATAATATATATTATACTATAATATATATATATATATATATATATATACTATATATATATATTAAAATATTATTATTTTTGTTTTGCAGGATGAGGCCGTGAATCAGAATTTCATCAAATTTTATGCTTCGATGTGCAAAAAGTAATTTCCCACATACGTGCGTGATTTTCTGAAACGTGTCCGAACATATTTGTGGCATCAAGCCCGCTCTTCGCACTCTCGTATTCAGTGCCTATTGCACACCATGAAGTTTGTGTGTTTCAGGTCAAAGCCGCCGCATCTTCCCTGTTCTTCCTGTTCTTCTGTTATCTCCTGCTCCTTTTCCCCACATGCTGTAATTCCAAGAATGATGCGTTGTTAGAACATAACGTTTACGTCATTTTTAAGCCAAACATAATGACTGGCGATGAATCTTCTCGTGAACGAGGGCACAGCACCAATATGGGTCAACTTGGAGGAGGAGGAGGAGGAGGAGGAGGAGGAGGAAGAGAAGTGGTCGTGGATGAGTAGTTGAAGTAAACCCAAACTGGGATTTGAATCCCGGTCTTTTAGAACTTCGAAACATAATGTTGTAAATGTTAATGTGTCTTGCACTTGAAATTATCGTGTACATTTTTTCTTGTGTTGAGCAGATTGTCAGGTACACCCATGGAGGACCTTTGGCCAATCAACTTGGTCCAGGAAAGCGATACCCGCATCATGCTAATAACCCATAAAACTCCCGGCAGACTTAAGACCCCGCCCCGCCATCTCTACCCACACAAAACCTCACCAACTACCACTCGACGACATTACTTCCGGTCAGCTGCGATCAGAATTACCATTCAGCATGCTCAAGGCAGCGGCCCCTCCACACATATCCACCAGGGCAGGACAACCACGCCTCGACGCCAAGCTGCACTGAAACCGAACCAGGTGCGGGAGGTGCTTCTGTACGGAGTGCCTATTGTTGCACTCATGATCGACCGGAAAAGAGCAGACTTTGTTTGGCGCAGATCTCCAACACGCTGCTCAAACACTTCAGTACAATGAAATTCCGACAGCGCAGTGTGGCGTTGGGCATCACGTGCGTGCAAGTGCACCCTGTTTTGCACTCGAGGTGCTTGCGGCGTGCGGGTTTGCCATGCCCCGGTTCGTCGCGACGCTGTGGAATGAATCACGAAGCGTGAGGCTGAATGCGCTTTGTGCAAATCTTTTCTTGGGAGAGCGCTCCCGCCGCGCTTAGCCCGACACTTCGCTCGGGTTTCGCATGAAATGTCCTGGGGCTGCCGTGGCAGCTTCCATTCCGGCTCGCTCACAACAGCTCCCGAGCAAAGTGCATAAAATGCTCCGTCGTGTGGACTTTATTTTTCCCCAAACAAAATTCTCTTTCATTCGCAACCGTACCACTCGGAGTCCAAGTAACATCAACCTGAATGCGGCAACTCAATTGTGGCGACGCCATCTGCGTCTCGCTGGCCCCAAGTGTTGCCTGACCACTTCCAGCACATATGGGAGGATGTTAAGGGGGGCATGTTAATGGCTCGGAAAGCCGTAGCAGTGCTCGCCAAGCTCGTGTCGCCCAAGTCCCGCTCATCTGGTTGGCAGAAGGCTGGACAATGGACCATCCAGCGGCCACAGCAGTGCGGGCTGCAGCCGCTTGGCAGCCAGCTGCGGCTTGTGTTTGGTCCTTCCACCCCGCTGTGCTGAGCTCCCCCGAGCTACAACGGGCAGGTAAACGGCTGCGTCTCATCTTGTGGATGATGGCATATGCAGCAAGCCAAATGCAGCAGCTATGCGGCCGTTTTCTTCAACTGGTCCTCTCACCGATGTGTGTCCGACCATACCCCCTGATCCCTGGTGCCCAGTAAGGTTTTGGGGCCGGTGGAGCACCGGAGTTTTGCAAGAAGTTTGCCGGCACCTGTTTTCGCCTGGTCCTGACGCTTTTCCCTGCTTTTGGCCTTTGCCCAAGAAGGATAACAATGCTCTTGGGGTACCCGGAACCTGGTGGTAGCCTGAAAATCTTCCACAGTCACTGCCACCCAGCTGGTGATCGCCAAGACTTATCCTGGCCTTCTCTGGCCTCTTCTGGCCACCAACATGCAGGTGGTATAAAAGATGCGACGTGTGCTCACCTTCACTGCATATGTTTCTGGCCTACGAGGAATGGAGCTGCAGCTTTGGGGCCCATGTCGTCCTATAGCTCAGCATTAGCAAGCTGGCTACTGGAAGGAACAGTTTTTCGGTCAGGTATCGAGCAGTGGAGGAAGGCGGGAGGGGCAGACACAACCACTATGGGCCAGATGCCACCAGACAGCCAGTTCGAGGTTATAAGGACACCCAGAAAACCGGCGCCAGGTGGAAGATTGTCCTGACTAGATTGGGCCTGAGCGCAGCAGGACACATCGCATCCCCAAGGAGGTTTTGCAGGAAAACGGGTCATGTGTCCAGCGGCAACGCCATACTGTCAGCTTTCGGCTGTTGTCCGTGATGCTGGGAGCTATTGCCAAACCCTCATGGCAAAACCGGTGAATGTACGGCGGACACTCACTCTGATGAACTGAGTGACCCCATCCTCTTTCGCTATTTCAACTCCGGATGCACATTGAGTGAGGCAGGTGTAAAGCGACAGCGAACAAGACTTAGAATGTAGGGACTCACATGGACCATCTATTCCCTGACAAGTCCCCGCGCAGCGTCGCTTGAAAGCACCAACTGTGGTCGACAAGAGCTGAGCGATCTCCGACATCCTCAATGGATCACGATCAATCATCATCATAATCGAATGGGCAACGAAACAACACATGGCCCCGTGGACTGCGACCAACCAACGATGAACGCCAGCGCTTGAAGGGTCACCGGGTTGTTTGTGAAGCTGCACGCGAGTGGGGTCCGAGGGGTGATTCGAGGCTCGCTTGGTAGTCAGGGTATGAGGTGAGTGTGGGGGTAAAGAAGGACAATGAGTTTGCTTGCCTTTCGAGAAGTGTCCCAGAGTGAGGAAGTGTATATGTATAATTTTGGGCAAATGTGAAAAGCATTTGAATGACTTAGAATCCCACTGTGGGTCAGAGAGGAAAGTTTATTCTAGCATGACTAGGGCCTAGTTTTTATATTGAGAGGCATTGAGCGAGATGTTAATTAAATGTGTCATCACCTTGTGATTTGCTGTTGATTATACTTGTGTACAATTGTCTATCAATATTCTAAACCTTCTTTAGTCTTCCTTATGCGAGTCGCTTTTGGGTTTGACTGGTGTCATAAGAATTCCAGCTTTATTTTTTTTCAAAATAAATAAATAAATTGTATTGTATTATTATATGTTGATGATATATATATATATATGCATCATATATACCTGAGTATTTGGATTGCAAACGTAAGTACCATTGCTTTGGGACGTCAGTGGTTGAGGTTTGTCTAGGCTGTCGCCACCCACAGGTGATGAAAGCGGTCGGGTGGCTGGAGGGGGGAGAACAGGGGGGGCGGGGTGGGTAAGAGTGTCTAACATTGCATATCTAATGAATGAGCTACTCTTGTGAATACTGCAGCTGTGGAGGGACCCCAGTAGGTTTTGAACGGCAAAGGCTATCTTACTTGTGTACCTTATTCGTGTGTGCTTTTGCAGCTTTTTTTTGGCAGGTAGGACTTAAGGGAAGCCTGGGAGGTTGATATACATATTATTTAATTAAATAAAATTATTGCATGGCTGTGAATTATTCGAGCTCGTATAAAGAAATTGTGTTCTTTTGGCGTAAAAAGTGCCCGCACCATCAATCCATGACAAGGTTCTCCACTGAACAATTTCAAATGCACCTGGGGAAGTCGCAGAGGGAGCGGCGATTGGCGAATTCTTGTAACATTGAGGGAATCGCGCGATAAATTTCTCGATTAACAGAGCCGGTGGCCTATTTTTTTTGGCCGTTACCCGGAAGGGCCGAGACGAAGAAATTGGAAATCGGACAAAGTGAATAAATTTCAGTCTCTCGATCTACACCTTGCCGCGGGAGGCGATATGAAAATTTCTCATTAACTAATGGCACTGAGGAAACGACGTGCGAAGAGGCCCCCCCCCCCCCTTTGGAAATTCATTTAGAAAGGTCGATGAAATCGTTCCTAAACGATTGTCCTCTTAAATCGGCGCCCCAACCCCCCGGCGCTGAAAATTAGGTTAATTGCCTTGTCTCGATGAAATATTTTATAAACTTGAACAAGCTGCAGAAGGATGGGAAAAAAAGGGAAGGGGAGGGGAGGAGAACGCAGGAAGGGGAAGGGGAAGGAGAGGGCGAGAAAGGGAGAGACGAGGATGAGGGTGGTGGAAGGTTTGTGTGAGGGATGGATGGAGGGAGGAGGGTGAGAGAAGAGGTCTCTTACAGGCAAGTTACCGACCCAAAGGTCAGTGTGCATTGGTCAGGGGGTGGAGGAGGGACGAGTGGATTTAATTATTTATTTATTTTATTTTTACATGTGATGGTCATGGCTTGATTGTATAATATGAATTTGAAACGGCCCCCAAGACATACTTTCCCGTTGGGTTGTTTTGGGGGGGTGGGGGGGTCTGGTTTTTTAGCTGTTCCCAATCTTTGTTTGAAACGTTCTTCACTCTTGTGATTCACATTCTCGATATTAAAAATGGAAGTTGCAGGCAGGCCAGGCACTTTGCCTTTTTTGTGCATGTTGTGCAACACATTTTCTGGTCCATTTTTTAGGCCAACACTGAATGACCGCCCAGCGATGAGCGCGCACTCAAAGTAAGCTTCCAGTGTTAACAACCATTCTTCAGGTGCGTATTTTATAGGATGTACATTATACAGGAAGACTGATATACTGGAGTAGCATTTTGGCATTCCTGCCAGAGACTCCTAAAAGCGGAACATCGTCCATCCAAGGCCGAGGCAGCAAAGCGTCACGCCAGGACGGGCGCATCCAGAGCCCCAGTCTCATCAAATCGATCCTTGCTCATGTGGCGCAATTAAGTATCCACTTGCGCTGCCATAAGTGCTTCTCCTACCTGAAGGGCTTTTAGAGGATGGTTGATCAAGTAAAGTGTGTGGCCTCACAAACCGAAATTTTGATATCTGTTTGGAAGTGCGAGTTGTCGAAGGTCACTTGAAGAATCCCCCTTAAAAATGCTGATACAGTGTATGGGTTTCTTGTTAACGTTGTCCTCAGGGCCATGGACTTGCTGATCACCCCTCATACGTCCATCGAGTATAAACATCAGCGCACATGTTTACGGGCTTCACTGTAAGGTTAATATTGCGATGGGGGTACGTATGGTATGTTGCTGGGTAGAACAGTTCGTGCACTGAAACCGCTTGTTTGAGTACTCCCCCTTGATCTCTGAAACATCTTGCCTCTCTTCATGTCCGATTTGCTTTAGATTGAGAGACCCATCCAGGGAACTATCTCCACGTGCGGAGTTTTCACGGTGCCGACGCGACTTCCACTTGGTAAGTGCACTTCAACGCCTTCAGGTTGCTGTAACGATTGTCGTGTCCTCCAAAGTTGTACTTTTCCACCGGTGAAAGATGTCTGCCCTGTAAATAGCGGCACTGGCCATTTTGTGTTTTAGCAGGTTGTGTGTTCGTAATTTTCACAAATATAGTGTGCGACTGCGAGCAATTACGAGGAATGCACAAATCTCAGTCTAACTTTAAGGAAATGCAAGTTTGATTCCATACAGACGTGTGTTTTCAAGTCGGTCATCAGACATGACCAGCAAGTCTGTAGTTTGATGTTCATGTGAATTACAGCTCGGCTCAACACGTGCGGAGACGGACAGGATTTGTGCAATGGGAGTTCCAATAAATAATTTTCGAACCTTCTGCAGTATATAATTAATAGAATGGTATATTTAATATAAATTAATTACCCTTTCCTTATTCTAAGATAAGTGATGGCAGCAAAGTTAACAAAAGATGAGAGAAGTGGAGCTTTGTTGTTATCAGCTACCATATAATTAAATGTCCTGCAAGTTAATGGCAATACAATTCAATACGTTCCTGTAATTTATCTCGACCGGTGGTAAATCTTGCACGGTAATCAACTTAATAAATAAATGTCTCTCCATCAGAAAGCATGCATTTATTTATTTATTTTATTTTAGTCTCCATACGAACCCGCTGTGGCTCCTGACTTTTGGGCCAACCCTGCCAGTTAACCAAAAAAGGTTATTTTTAATTCGACACAGATCTGAGTTCATTTTTTTTCCATCTTCTTCAACCACATTGTTAAAAGTACAAGCGTCCCGTGTTTTTTTTCCCGCTAACTACGCCGTCGGACTTCACGAACTAAAGCTCAAATTTTTATGAAAACGGATTAATAATAGCAATGAAAAAAACAAAAACCTGTGAAGTGTCCACCACTGCCGCGTCGTCGCAACTTCCCCAAATGGTTTCGCAAATACTCAGACTCTGCGAATGTCCAAGACGTCCGCTTTTCACAATCGGAATCAATGGCGGAATGAACCGTGTGTTGTGGTTTGCAATCTAAATGCTGTTGTTTTAACGATCGTACGTGCCATGATGTCCCTAGTGTAGCTCGCGTTTGTGCAACAGTGAATAGTGTTTAACACTCGATCAGCAATCACCTTTTCAACAACCCAATAAGCAACAGCACACCACATCTATTGACTGTTCAAATTCAGAAACTTATGCACATGGTCAGAGGCGTTTTGGATCACGGTATAAGTACAGCAATTTAATCTGTGTGATAGACAGAAACTTGAATGTTTCTGGGGGAGGGAGGGGTGGAATTTGAGGGATCGAAGTGACAATTCAGAGTATCCACTGAATTTTGAGAAAAATGGTTGACAGGAGAGCCTAAGAAGTGACTGGACTCACCTTAGGTTGTCAATCTGGGTTGTATTCCGACTGCTATGTGTTGTCGTCATGGTGTTTCACAGGCAGATGTTTGTATCAATGGGTGTGCTGCATACGAGAATGAAGGTGTTAAATCGGGAGACCCTCTGCCGTATTGATTCTGATTGACGTTCAAGGTCCCACGGTGTCTTGTGCAAAGGAGGCGATTGTTGCCGGACCCTGAACAAAACTTCCAAAACTAATTGCTCTGACTACACCGATGGTCATTGGTCAAAGCAATGCAGCCAACCACTCCATGGGGTGGTGCAACAGATGTGGCATACTTGACGGGGACGAAAAGTGGTTGTGCTTCCGTAATTGGTGGCCTGCGCATGAGGCCACTTTGAGAAACGCTCCAAAATGGGTTTTCTTTTCCACTTACTGAATCCTCCTGGAAGCTTCAGGAAGTACTCCAGCCTCGTCGGCCTTGTCCCCTTAATGTATCAAGCAGACGGTCTAAATTATCCTGATACTTACGTTTGAGTTTTCTGGACTATGCGGAAGACTATCCACGTGTTTTCCATAACCCGAACGATGCGTAAATAAAGTGGTGAAAAATAATTTTTGCCGACCCTTTAATGCGAGCCTGTGCATGCATCGTCGCAAAAGCGTTCCACTGACGTTGGCACCGAAAATAAATGTGGCCAACGAATTGGTGTCGAGCGGACGAAAGGTTTTGTCACAGCACCTGCGGCCTGGGGCGTTTTAGTGGAGAAAATCTCTGCCCTTTGGCCCTGAATCCCGCTAGCTGCGGGAAAGATCAGAGCTCTCAAGGGATCGGTGCTTAATTGGAGGCAACAGCCATTTCAACGAAGGCTTCCCGGCTATTCGTAAATTACAGCATATCGGAAGATAATAGTTTTATTGTAACGCTTTGAATGTATTACCCAGATGACAAATATTAAAACGTGTTTGCGTGTAGATTAAGGCCCGGCGTTTCGGCATTGCGCATCTTTGGGAGTCGAAAGGAGATTATCTTTAATTTGTAGCTTCATTAGAGCGATTGCATTCGAGGGAAAGCATGACCAAGTCGTGCCAACTGTCACCTTCCTTCCAGGCTCAGACGAGAGCGACAATAACAATTACGACGTTTTTTGCTTGACTCCTACAGCTGTATATGGATAACCATATCCCTTCTACATTCCTTTCGGGTGGTTTAACTGCGTTGTAAACGCAAATTGCAATTAAAAAAGCCTGACGGGATGGCACATTCGTCTTCCGAGCTGTGTAGTCTTGGTTGTGAATTCCAACTACAAACATGTAATCTGTTCGTTTGATGCTTTGCAGGCACGGGGCATTGCCATTGCGAAGTGGTGTCTCCCTTCGGCATTGGACGTAAAAGCCCGTGTGTCCTCTGCGGCTCAGAATTAGATGGTCATTAAAGAACCCAACGTGTCTTTCATGCAAGAGTAGTGGAGATGCGCTCCTTGAATCCTGTCCGAATTGATGCTTCGAGGCTGCAACCTGCAAGTCTAACAATTTGGTGCGCCTTCACGATTTGCCTCATCAGAGACCCAGCGTATGTGAGTGGCGCGAAAGGTTGATAAAGCACGCCCGGACAATTGTCGTCAAAAAGTTGGGCAACTTGGTGAGGGTGAGAAAGGAAAAATGGAATGGGCAATCAAAATGCACAGATAATTTTTTTGTTGTTGTGTACTTCCATCCCCACAAAGATCATTTTTCTCAATGGTTTTTCGATTTAGGGTATCATCATCTGCATCCCTCCCTCCCTCGCCCCCCCTCCCTTCACCCAAGTCCGCAAGTCATGGGGGGTATCTTGACAAAGTCTTTTGCCATCTCGAAATCTTTTTTTTTGAATGGCGACTTGTCGGTTTGCCCGATTCATCACGGAGGACGCCCTTCAGCACCAGTTAGGAATTTAACTTTCTAAGAATAAATCTCCGGACAGAACGTACATCGAACTGACCGGCTCTATCAGACAGGTGCATTAACGCAGAGTGGTCCAGAGCACGTTTCTGGCATGTGTGTCGCTTGATGTGGATGTAAATTTTTATTTGTTTTTTTTGGCTCAATGCATTGTTTCGTAGTACGTGTCTTCACGAGGGAGCGATCGAGGATGTCGCGGTGATCAAACCTGCGAGGAATGACTGCTTAACGTCGTGGCCTCCGCATACGAAAAATTAAGTGGTTCCTCAGTAAAAAAGGCTCAATTTAATGGAATGCACCATTGGACGGGATTCGATGTGCGAATTTTCCCTGCTGGTTGCATCATGTCTTATGTGGCGTGGGACGGGGAGTTCGACTTTGCCACGCAGATGCAGTGCCCCCTGTAGGTATGGGCAGGAAATTTGAAGCCAATATAAATTAACCTGAGCATACTGCCAGTCATAAATTTGCCCTGAAAGGAGTGTCGAAAAATTTTACTTGAAAATTGTTTTGGGAAAAAAACAATCTTAACTAATCATGCGAGGCCACGGACAGCACCACCCTCATCCCGTGTTGTTCTTGTAATAGTTAATCCACATCGGTTTTGTGAATCCAGCCTTGGCAGAGTTCTATTTAACACGTTTTTTTGTTACGTTAGTTCAATGTTTTTTGGAGATGGCCTGCACAATTCTGTTCCTTTTTGAGGCGAATTGGGATGAAATGATGAATCGTTGCCCTCCAAATGTCTTTTTTGGCGTAACCGAGTCAAGTTGCTAGCTGGCTGGTTCTGGCTTTGAGTAACTGATTCCGACCCATTGCATCATGGCACCACCTGAGGCAGGCTGCGGCCTCTTCTAGCACAAGAAACGCGATTGTAGATGAACTCGTTTTGGAGTAAACAATTCCTCCGCGTATATCTCTGAAAACCTCTTCTGCGCAAGAGCAATAATTGGGGAAGTCTCCAGGGCAAAATAATCGTACGAAAACTACTAAAATAAAATTTAAGTTTTAAAATAAATGGCGACTTCAAACTTGTCCCAATGGGTGGCACTTCAAAAGATTGGTTGTGCATTAAAACGATAAACGACCATGGTCAACGCAGAAAATGCATACCGCAGAGGCCAGCCCTCCCATTTCGTTTTGTTTTTTGATGTTGGAGGCAATGTTTTTGCAAGAAGCTATACCCTGTACGAGCATAAGTTCCCCTCTCTCTCCATCAGCTGTAACCCTGCCTCTCAAGGTAACGCGTGACAGGTGACCTCGTACCGAGTAAGATTGCTGCTGAGAATGGAAGCATCTCTCATGTTTGGGAATAAATGGCGAGTGTCCTGCCCTGTAACCTTGGCACCGTCTGACCGCTCTGCAGCTCACCAGACAGCCATTATACCAGAACTGCCTGACATTGGGACATTCAACCAACGACAATTTCCTGCCTCTGTTTTATTCAAGATGGTGGTAATTCCGTGCGTACAAAGGAAAGGATAGCATTAAAAATAGAATTCTGCCTGCATTCAGAAATATATTGCTTTTGGACATGCTTGTTTGATAGAATCCCCACTTTATGAAGTGGATATTTCGAGTAAATTCAAATCCACGCTTGATAAGTAAAATGAGGCAAATTCTGTCTGTTACACACGTGCACCTGTTATGATATCATGATATATGCCACTGTAACCTTTCGCAAAGAAGCAGGCCTTCGGGGCTGCACGTTTGAGGAAAAAATAAAGTTCAAAATCTGCATCATTTACAGTCGAGCAATGTTGTCCTAGTCATACAGAAAACCAAGTAAGACCAAAATAACACCAGACAACCCACAGTTTTGTTTATATCTAATGGGTCATCTTTTGTTACAATCTGGCAGAATCTCCCCCACCCCATCTTCTTCCCTCACTTTCTTACACATCTTACAAATACAAAAAGAAAAGCACAGTTAGTTATACCAGAAAGGTACTTTTCAGCGAATGACGACAAGCCCAAGTGAAAAACTAGAAAAGCATCTTAATATATAGCCTGGCCCGCGTCCACTTTGTACTTGACCTAAACTTCAATGAAGATGGAAGTTGAAAAATACATTAAATATATAGTATATCTTTGTTTACATTTTATTAATTCGTGTTTTCCCCTGTTCTCGGTAATCAAGATTCTTTGTTGGAAATTTTGAGTCAAAAGCTCAAATTGTTAAAAAACGTCATGGCCCTGGGACACACGCACGCACAGCGCACACACCCTCCATCTCCTGCTTGCCAACGTGATTCAGGCTTCAATAAACCATAAATCGATTACATCAGAAACTTTTCAAACAATGAAAGGCGTTTTTGAAAACGAAAAACATTTATATTTCACAAAAGCGGAGATAATCTTGATAGCAATGCGTCACAAAGAAATGATGTGATCAACTTTACTCAATGCATTTATACCTTATTAAAGGCCACACTAATTTTTTGTTTGTTTGTTTTTATATCATTTTTAATATCATTTATATCGTGAAAATAATATCAAAAATCAAATAATCAACAGACAGGTTGCAACATTGACATTAATCACATAAAACAATCCATGGCCAATGTCGGAAAAAAAACATTCAACATGACATATGCCAGGACAACATGTGTGAGCATGTGCAAAACAAGAAATACCTCCTACCTTTGCTGTCATATCCGAAAATTCAAAACTCAGAAAATGTTTTAAAACCCTTTGAGACCACAATCATGTTAAAGTAATTTTCAGACCCGAAGAACCAATTATATTATTAGTTTGGCTATAAAAATCACGAATAGAATTAGTAATTCGAGAGAGTGCATGACGAGATACAGGTTTTTATTAATTTTTGTTTTTATTTGAATTTAATCACCGAAGAAAAGAAAAATAATGGAAACGCCAAAAGCTCTTACCCTGT
>CM068963.1:8408466-8431460 GCA_035128595.1 Eptatretus atami
CTTGTATTCCTAACCTGTGATGATGTAAAATACACGGTCTTGCATTCCTAACCTGTGATGATGTAAAATACACAGTCTTGTATTTCTAACCTGTGATAATGTGAAAATACCAGTCTTGTATCCTAACCTGTGATGATGTGAAATACACAGTCTGTATTCCTAACCTAGTGATGATGTGAAATACACAGTCATGTATCCTAACCTGTGATGATGTAAATACACAGTCTTGTATTCCTAACCTGTGATTATGTAAAATACACAGTCTTGTATTCCTAACCTGTGAGTATGTAAAATACACAGTCTTGTATTCCTAACATGTGATGATGAAAATACACAGTCTTTATTCCTAACTGTGATGATGTAAATACACAGTCTCGTATTCCTAACCTGTGTGATGTAAAATACACAGTCTTGTATTCCTAACCTGTGATGATGTAAAATACACAGTCTTGTATTCCTAACCTGTGATGTAAAATACACAGTCTTGTGTTCTAACCTGTGATGAGTTAAAATACACTCTTGTATTCCTAACCTGTGATGATGTAAAATACACAGTCTTGTATTCCTAACCTGTGATGATGTAAAATACCCAGTCTTGTATTCCTAACTGTGATGTAAAATACACCAGTCTTGTGTTCGTAACCTGTGTGATGATGTAAAATACACAGTCTTGTATTCCTAACCTGTGATGATGTAAAATACACAGTCTTGTATTCCTAACCTGTGATGATGTTAAAATACACAGTCTTGTATTCGTAACCTGTGATGATGTAAAATACACAGTCTTGTATTCCTAACATGTGATGTAAATACACAGTCTTGTATTCGTAACCTGTGATGATGTAAAATACACAGTCTTGTGATTCCTAACCTGTGATTATGTAAAATAGATGGACCCACTAAATACAGTAATTGCTTGATATGATGAAGAAGTTGCTGCGCGTCACGACGAGTTATCTTGCCATGCAAATCGTACAAGGTGCTTTACGGCGCTTTCCGACTGCGTCCGAACGCGGTGCGGACATCATCGATGGAATGTATTTGTAACACGGACAACAACGATGCCGATACCGCCGCGGCCGCTTCGACACCGATACCCAGTAGTCGGAGCACGGACGCTCCGCTCACAATAAAGCGGGTCCGCAATTACGTGCAGCCTCTCGCAGCGCCGACGCACGGGCCCCGCACGATGTTTGGAGTAATTATCGTTGAGTCGAAATTAAAAGCAATTAGAGCGCCGCGTTTGGAGCAAAGCAACGCGCTTGGGCTGGGCGCTGCAGCTTCCCGCCGCGATCCTAATGGCGGAGCTTATTGGGATTAAAGAAAGTTAATTACTGCTCCTCCGAGCAAAAGCGGGCCTTGTGTAAAAGTTAGCAGCGGCCAACGCAATCAACGCAATTAGCGACATCTGTGCGTCACACTTTAATAATAAAAAACTCCCTGCCAGTAATTACACCTTTCATTGCTCGCCTTGCACCGGAATCCTTTGTTGCGGCGCCGGGAGCGGGCGCGCGCACGGTCCCCGCGCGCGCACGGTCCCTGCGAGCGACCCCGTCGCGAGCGCCAAAAGCCCGGGAACTGCGAACGGAAGGCGGCTCGACGTGCACGCGGGATCAAATGGGCGGCCGCGGCGGCGGCGCAATGACGACGGCAATTACGGAAATTAATTCTCTCTCTCTCTCTGAAGCTGTTTGGCCAAACACGAACCCTCCGACGTGCCTCGGGATGAGGGGAACGCTTTGAAGAGCGATCGGGGTCGTTGTGAAGCCGGTGCGGTACGACTGTGACGGCGAAAAAAAAAAAAAAAAGGAGTCCCGTGATTACGTCATAGGCGTGAAACGTCACAGGGTGCTGTTTGTCTTGAGCGCGTGGCCGAGAAGGAGCGCGCGACGTCAGGGCAGGATGACACGTCACGGCAGCGTCCCTGCGTCGGGCAACAGAGCGCATGTGTTTGCCCTGGGGGGGGGGTGCGTGTGTCCATAAGTCGGAATGGCTGGGAGCGAAGAAAATGTGTTTAATTAGGCGAGGATAAGTCGGGTTAAAGGTTCATCGCACGAACAGTACGAACAGTCCGGTCGCGGTTCGGCCCGGGTGTTGTGGTGATGGTGGTTGTGGTGGCGGTGGTTGCTGGGACGACACAAGGTGGAGGTTAATGACGAAATGTTAGGGTGACAATGTGTCACGGAAACCAACAAGTGAGACGTCGAGGTGAAAGCTCGATCGGTTCTTTTTATTGGGGCTAAATGGCTGCAAGTGAGCTTATAGGGCGATTTGAGTTTGGGTTCGCGGCGACCCCTCCCGCCATCGCAGCCGCACCGTGGCTTAGCCAGCACCCCCTCCTCCTCCTCCCTCCTCCTCCTCCCTCCTCACCGCACCATCCCCTCGCACGCTCTCCACGCCGCTGCCCCTTTTACCCCTTTTACCCCTCGCCGACGCTGTCCGCTGTCCCCGCGACCCACGCCGTGACTCGCGTCCCTTCACACGGCCCCTAAAGCCGCTCACCTCGGGCCTGGCGCTGTGCTGCTCGCTCGGACGCCGACTGTCGTGTGTCGGGTGAAACGTCGAGGACGGCGAACCAGGGCGCCGGGGAGGAGGGGGGGTTGGGGTTTTGGGCATGTGGGAGGGGGGAGGGGTGGCAACGCGAGACGAGTGAGAGGGACGCACGCGCGTTTTGGGGGCACGCGCGACATCGCCCGAGATGACCCGGACACATTGGCGACCCTCTGCCGTCCTCACGTAGTGCAGCGGTCGCGCTCCTGTAGCTGCACATCGCTCGATGTATATAATATGTAAATGTGTATCCACGCCGGTCACGATGGTTGCTAGCGATGGTGATACCTATTCGCTCTTACATTAAACGGGTTTACCGTAAACCGATCCGACGATCGGCGTACACAGTATCGTCAGGTTCAACACCTGCGGACCGCGGGTCGCCGAACACCTGCCGCGCCACTCTGTTCACGTGTCCGGCTGGGAAATGGTCCAAGCGCTGCGTCGCTGACTTATCGGGACCTTCGGAGTTCGAGGGTTCGACCGGACCTCACTGTGAGCAGGTGAGTTCACCGAGCCGCCGCTGCTCGTGCGCCGCGAGTCGTCCTCGTGCAGCAACGTTGCGATCATGATGTGCTCACAACGTCCGGAATTATCGTCGCCCTCGTCCGGTAACATGCTGCCACAGACCACCAATAGGTGTATCGGCGAGCTTCCCACGATGTGCAACTTGTGTTGCAGATGAACGAAGGAATGTTTTTTTTTGTTTTAACGGATTTTTTTTGACTCGACGGAGGCGAATCGTGTTCCCAACGGAGCCCTCTCTCTCTCCCCTACTCGGTGAAACCGGTAGTTTCATCCAAGAACCCCGTTCTACACAACTACTCGTCCTTCACGACCCTTGTATCCCCCCTCGAGACGCTCGTGAAAGTTTTAACCGTCTGCACACGAGATGTTGTAAATTTGCGGATTTCGGTAAAATCGCCACTTTTTGATTCCTTGAAACCTTTTGATGGTGAATCCCGAGAAGCAGGTCATCGTTTGTTTTTATTTTTTTTAATGATTCCTTGCCCATTTGTTCGAAGGCGTCGCCGCTCTCAGGGATTCTAACCCCGTGGGAAGCGCTTTTCGGCAACTCGAGGCTTCCTCCGAACATCCAGACGAGTGACGTTGGGACCATATCGAGGCGACTTTCCTTTTGCCAAACAAGATTGTGTTTGGCATTCTCACGCCTCTCGATTAATTAATTATTTATTTGTATATTTATATTTATTTGCATTTATGTAATATGTATTTACCAACGTTGTTGGACACCTTCGAACGCTATATCTATATATATATATATATATATATATATATATATATATATATATATATTTAAAATTATTATTATTTTGTTTTGCAGGATGAGGCCGTGAATCAGAATTTCATCAATTTATGCTTCGATGTGCAAAAAGTAATTTCCCAGCAATACGTGCGTGATTTTCTGAAACGTGTCCGACATATTTGTGGCCTCAAGCCGCTCTTCGCCTCTCGTATTCAGTGCCTATTGCACACCATGAAGTTGTGTGTTTCAGGTCAAAGCGCCGCGTTCTTCCTGTTCTTCCTGCTCCTTTTCCCCACATGCTGTAATTCCAAGGATGAGCGTTGTAGAACATAACGTTACGCATTTTACGCCAAACATAACTGGCGATGAATCTTTCTCTGAACGAGGGCACAGCACAATATGGGTCAACTGGAGGAGGAGGAGGAGGAAGAGAATGGGTCGTGGATGAGTAGTTGAAGTAAACCCAAACTGGGATTTGATCCCGGTCTTTTAGAACTTCGAAACATAATGTTGTAATGTTAATGTGTCTTACACTTGAAATTTAACGTGTACATTTTGTCTTGTGTTGGCAGATTGCTCAGGTACACCATGGAGACCTTGGCCAATCACTTGGGTCCAGGAAGCGATACCCGCATCATGCTATACCCATCTCCCGGCAGACTTAAGACCCCGCCCCCGCCATCTCTACCACCACCACCTCCACCACTACCACCACAACAACTTCCGGTATCAGCTGCGACATCAGAATTACCATTCAGCATGCCTCAGGCAGCGGCCCCTTCCACACATATCCACCAGGGCAGGACAACCACAGCCTCGACGCCAGCTGCACTGAAACCGAACCAGGTGCGGGAGGTGCTTCTGTACGGAGTGCCTATTGTTGCACTCATGATCGACGGAAAAGAGCGACTTTGTTTGGCGCAGATCTCCAACACGCTGCTCAAGAACTTCAGCTACAACGAAATTCACAACAGGCGTGTGGCGTTGGGCATCACGTGCGTGCAGTGCACCCCTGTGCAACTCGAGGTGCTGCGGCGTGCGGGTGCCATGCCCGTGTCGTCGCGACGCTGTGGAATGATCACGAAGCGTGAGGCTGAACGCTTGTGCAAATCTTTCTTGGGAGACAGCTCCCCGCCGCGCTTGCCCGACAACTTCGCCTTCGAGGTTTCGCATGAATGTTCCTGGGGCTGCCGTGGCAGCTTCATTCCGGCTCGCTACAACAGCTCCCGAGCAAAGTGCATAAAATGCTCGTCGTGTGGACTTTATTTTTCCCCAAACAAATTCATCTTTCATTCGCACCGTACCTCGGAGTCCAAGTACACTCAACCTGATGCGGCAAACTTCAATTCGTGGCGACGCCATCTGCGTCTCGCTGGCCCAAGTGTGCCTGACGCACTTCAGCACATATGGGAGGATGTTAAGGCCATGTTTAATGGTGGAAGCCGTAAGCGTGCTCTGCCAAGCTCGTGTCGCCCAAGTCCCGCTCATCTGGTTGGCAGAAGGCTGGACAATGGACCATCCAGCGGCCACAGCAGTGCGGCTGCAGCCGCTGCAGCAGCTGCGGCTGTGTTTGGCCTTCCACCCCCTGTGCTGAGCTCCCCCGAGCTACACGGTGCAGGTAAACGGCTGCGTCCATCTTGTGATGATGGCATGCAGCAAGCCAATGCAGCAGCTATCGCGGCCGTTTCTTCACCTCTGTCTCTCACCGATGGTGTCCGACCATACCCCCTGATCCCTGTGCCCAGTAAGGGTTTTGGGGCCGGTGGAGGCACCGGAGTTTTGCAGAAGTTGCCGGCACCTGTTTTCCCTGGTCCATACGCTTTTCCTGCTTTTGGCCTTTGCCCCAAGAAGGATGACAATGCTCTTGGGGTACCCGGAACCGGTGGTAGCCTGAATCTTCCACAGTCACTGCCACCACCTGGTATCGCCAAGACTTATCCTGCCTTCTCTGGCCTCTTCTGGCCACCACATGCAGGTGGTATAAAAGATGCGACTGTGCTCTACCCTTCACTGCATATGTTCTGGCCTACGAGGAATGGAGCTGCAGCTTTGGGGCCCATGTCGTCCTATAGCTCAGCATTGCAGCTTGGCACTGGAGGAACAGTTTCGGTCGGATCGAGCAGTGGAGGAAGTGCGGGAGGGGCAGACACAACCACTAATGGGCCAGATGCACCAGACAGCCAGTTCGAGGTTCAAGGACACCCAGAAAACCGGCGCCAGGTGGAAGATGTCCTGACTAGATTGGGCCCTGAGCCAGCAGGACACATCGCATCCCCAAGGAGGTTTGCAGGAAACGGGTCAGTGTGTTCCAGCGGCAACGCATACCTGTCAGCTTTTCGGCCTGTTGTCCGTGATGCTGGGAGCTTTGCCAAACTCTATGCAAACCGTGACATGTACGGCGGACACTCACCTGATGAACTGAGTGACCCATCCTCTTCGGTATTTCACTCGGATGCATTGAGTGAGGCAGGTGTAAGCGACAGCGAACAAGAACTAGATGTGGGCTCACATGGACCATCTATTCCCCGGACAAGTCCCGCAGCGTCGCTTGAAGCACCAACTGGTCGACAAGAGCTGAGCGATCTCCCATCCTCAATGGATCACGATCATCATCATCATAATCGAATGGGCACGACAACACATGGCCCAACGTGGACTGCGACCAACAACGGATGCACGGCCAGCGCTGAAGGGTCACCGGGTTGTTGTGAAGCTGCACGCGAGGTGGGGTCCGATGGGGTGATTCAGAGGCTCGCTTGGTAGTCAGGGTATGAGGTGAGGTGGGGGTAAAGAAGGACATGAGTTGCTTTGCCTTTCGAGAAAGTGTCCCAGAGTGAGGAAGTGTATATGTATAATTTTTGTGGGCAAATGTGAAAGCATTTGATGACTTAGAATCCCACTGTGGGTCAGAGAGGAAAGTTGTATTCTAGCATGACTAGGCCTAGTTTATATTGAGAGCATTGAGCGAGATGTTAATTAAATGTGTCATACTCTTGTGATTGCTGTGATTATACTTGTGTACAATTGTCGATATCAATATTCTACCTTCTGTAGTCTTCCTTATGGATCGCTTTTGGGTTTGATGGTGTCATAATTCCGCTTTATTTTTTTTCAAATAAATAAATAAATTGTATGTATATATATATATATGTATGTATATATATATATATATATATATATATATGCATACATATATCCTGCTATTGGGATTGCACGTAGTACATGCTTGGGACGTCAGTGGTGTAGGTTTGTCTAGGCTGTCGCCAACAGGTGATGAAACCGGTCGGGTGGCTGGAGGGGGAGAAGGGGGGGCGGGGATGGGTAGAGTGTCTAACATTGCGATTCTAATGTATGAGCTACTTGTGAATATCTGCAGCTGTGGAGGAACCCAAGTAGGGTTTGAAACGGCAAAGGGCTTACCTTGTGTACCTTTCGTGGTTGCTTTTTGCAGCTTTTTTTGGCAGGGGACTTAAGGGAGAGCCTGGGAGTTGATATACATATTTATTTATTAAATAAATATATTGCATGGCTGTGAATATTCGAGCTCGTATAACAGAAATTGTTCTTTTGGCGTAAAAAGTGCCCGCACCATCATCCATGACAGGTTCCACTGAACAATTTCAAATGCACCTGGAAGTCGCAGAGGGAGCGGCGATGGCGGATTCTTGTACATTGAGGGATCGCGCGATAATTTCTCGATTAACAGACCCGGTGGCCTATTTTTTTGCCGTTACCGAAGGGCCGAGACGAAGAATTGGAATCGGACAAAGTGAATAATTTCGTCTCTCGATCTTACACCTTGCCGCGGGCGATATGAAATATTCTCATTAACTAATGGCACTGGGAAACGACGTGCGAACGAGGCTGGATCATTTAAGAAGGTCGATGAAATCGTTCCTAAACGATTGTCCTCTTAAATCGCACGCCCCAACCCCCCCGGCGCTGAAAATTGGTTAATTGCCTTGTCTCGATGAAATATTTATAACTTGAACCAAGCCTGCACGAAGGATGGGAAAAGGGAAGGGGAGGGGAGGAGAACGCAGGAAGGGGAAGGGGAAGGAGAGGGAGCAAGAAAGAGAGAGAGCGAGAGATGAGGGTGTGGAAGGGTTTGTGTGAGGGATGGAGGGAGGAGGGTGAGAGAGAGGTCTCTACAGGCAAGTACCACCCAAAAGGTCAGTGTGCATTGGTCAGGGGGTGGAGGAGGGAGAGATGGATTTATTATTTATTTATTTATTTTTACATGTGGAGGTTCATGGGCTGATTGTATAATATTGATTGAAACGGCCCCCAAGACATACTTTTCCGTTGGGTTGTTTTGGGGGGGGGGGGGGGGGGGTTGGTTTTTTTACTTCCCATCTTTGTTGACGTTCTTCACTCTTGTGATTCACTTCTCGATATTAAAAATGGAAGTTGCAGGCAGGCAGGCATTTGCCTTTTGTGCATGTTGTGCAACACATTCTGGCCATTTTTAGCCAACACTGAATGACCGTCCAGCGATGAGCGCGCACCAAGTAGCTTCCAAGTGTTATACATTTTCACGGTGCGTATTTTATAGGTGTACTTATACAGGAAGACTGATATACATGGAGTGCATTTGCATTTCCTGCCAGAGACTCCTAAAAGCGGGACACTCGTCACATCCAAGGCCGAGGCAGCAAAGCGTCCCCAGGACGGCGCATCCAGAGCCCCAGTCTCATCAAATCGATCCTTGCTCATTGTGGCGCATTAAGTATCCACTTGCGCTGCCATTACGGCTCTCCTACCTGAAGGCTTTTAGAGGATGGTTGATCAGTAAGTGTGTGGCCTCACAAACCGAAATTTTAGATATCTGTTTGGAAGTGCGAGTTGTCGAAGGTCACTTGAAGAATTCCCCTGTAAAATGCTGATACAGTGTATGGGTTTCCTTGTTAACGTTGTCTCAGGCCATGGACTTGCTGATCACCCCTCATACGTCCATCGTAGTATACATCAGCCGCACATGTACGTTGCTTCCACTGTAAGGTTAATATTGCGATGGGGGTACGTTTATGGGTATGTTGCTGGGTAGAACAGTCGTGCGCTGAAAACCGCTGTTTGTGTACTCCCCTTGATCTCTGAAACATCTTGCCTCTTCTTCATGTCCGATTTGCTTTTAGGATTGCGAGACCCCATCCAGGGAACAGTCTCCACGTGCGGAGTTTCACGTGGCCGACGCGACTTCCACTGGTAAGTGCACGTCACGCCTTCAGGTTGCTGTACGATTGCGTGTCCTCCAAAGTTGTACTTCACCGGTGAAATGTCTTGCCCTGTAAATAAGCGCACTGCCATTTTGTGTTTGAGCAGGTTGTGTGTTCGGTAACTTTTCACAAATATAGGGGTGCGACTGCGAGCAATACGTAGGAATGCACAATCTCAGTCGTAACTTTAGGAATGCAAGTTTTGATTCCATACGACGTGTGTTTCAGTCGGTCATTCCAGACATGACCAGCAAAGTCTGTAGTTTGATGTTCAATGTGAATACAGCTCGGCTCGACAGTCGGGAGACGGACAGGATTTGTGCAATTGGGAGTCCAATAATTAATTTTCGACCTTCTGCAGGTATATAATTTAAATAGAAATGTATATTTAATAAAATTAATTACCCCCTTCCTTCATTCTAGATAAGTGATGGCAGCAAAGTTAACAAAAGATGAGAGAGTGGAGCTTGTTGTCATGAGCTACATATAATTAATGTCCCTGCAAGTTAATGGCAAACAATTCAAACGTTCACTGTAATTTACTCGATCGGTGGTAAATCTTGCACGGTAATCAACTAATAAATAAATTCTCTCCATCAGAAAGCATGCATTTATTTATTTATTTATTTTAGTCCTCATACGAACCCCTGTGGCTCCTGACTTTTGGGCCACCCTGCATGTTAACCAAAAAGGTTATTTTAATTCGACACAGATCTGAGTTCATTTTTCTCCATCTTCTTCAACCACATTGTTAAAGTACAAGCGTCCCGTTGTATTTTTTTCCCGCTACTACGCCGTCGGACTCACGAACTAGCTCAAATTTTATGAAACGGATTAAGTATAGCAATGAAAAAAAAACAAAAACCTGTGAAGGTGTCACCACTGCCGCGTCGTCGCAACTTCCCAAATGGTTTCGCAAAATACTCAGACTCTGCGAATGTCCAAGACGTCCGCTTTTCACAATGGAATCGATGGCGGAATGAACCGTGCTGTGTGGTTTGCATCTAATGCTGTTGTTTTAACCGATCGTACGTGCCATGATGTCCCCTAGTGTACTCGCGTGTTGTGCCACATGAATAGTGTTTAAACACTCGATCAGCAATCACCTTTTCACAACACCAATAAGCACACACACACATCATATGACTGTTCAAAATTCAGAAACTTATGCACATGGTCAGAGCGTTTTGGATCACGTATAATTACAGCAATTTAATCTGTGTGATAGACAAGAAACTGAATTGGATTTCTGGGGGAGGAGGGGTGGAATTTGAGGGATCGAAGTGAACAATTCAGAGTATCCACTGAGATTTTGAGAAAAATGGTTGACAGGAGAGCTAAGAAGTGACTGGACTCACCTTAGAGTTGTCAAATCTGGGTTGTATTCCCGACCCTGCTATGTGTTGTTGTCATGGTGTTTCACAGGCAGGATGTTGTATCAATCGGTGTGCTGCATACCGAATGAGGTGTTAAACGGGAGACCCCTCTGCCAGTATTGATTGCTGATTGACGTTCAAGGTCCCACGGTGTCTTGTGCAAAAAGGAGGCGATTGTGTGCCGGAACCCTGAACAAATTCCAAAACTATTGCTCTGACTACACCGATGGTCATTGGTCAAGCAATGCAGCCACACTCATGGGGTGTGCAACAGATGTGGCACTTGACCGGGGACAAAAAGTGGTTGTGCTTCCCCCGTAATTGGTGGCCTGCCGCATGAGGCCAACTTTGAGAAACTCTCAAATGGGTTTCTTTTCCACTTCTGAAATCCTCCTGGAAGCTTCAAGGAAGTACTCCAGCTCTCGTCGGCCTTTCCCCTTAATGTATCAAGCAGACGTCTAAATTATCCTGATACTTATCGTTTGAGTTTCTGGACCATGCGGAGAGACTATCCACGTGTTCCATAACCGAACGATGCGTAAATAAGTGTGAAAATAATTTTGCCGAACCCTTTAATGCGAGCTGTGCATGCACGTCGCAAGCGTTCGCACTGACGTTGGCACCGAAAAATAAATGTGGCCACGAATTGGTGTCGAGCGGACCGAAAGGTTTTGTCAACAGCCCTGCCTGGGGCGTTTAGTGGAGAAATTCTCTGCCCTTGGCCCCCTGAATCCCGCTAGCTGCGGGAAAGATAGAGCTCTCAAGGGATACGGTGCTTAATTGGACAGCCATTTCACGAAGGCTTCCCGGCTATTCGTAATTACAGGCATATCGGAGATAATAGTTTTTATTGTACGCTTTGATGTATTACCCAGATGACAAATATTAAAACGTGTTTGCGTGTAGATTAAAAGGCCCGGCGTTTCGGCATTGCGCATCTTTGGGAGTCGAAAGGAGATTATCTTTATTTGTAGCTTTCATTAGAGCGATTGCATTCGGAGGGAAAGCATGGACCAGTCGTGCCAACTGTCACCTCCTTCCAGGCTCGACGACGACGACAATAACAATTACGACGTTTTTTGCTTGACTCCACAGCTGTATATGATACCATATTCCCTCTACATTCCTTTCGGTGGTTTACTGCGTTGTACGCAAATTGCAATTAAATAAAAGCCTGACGGGATGGCACATTCGTCTTCGAGCTGTGTAGTCTTGGTTGGATTCCCAACACAACTGTAATCTGTTCGGTTGATGCTTTGCAGGCAGGGCATTGCATTGCGAAGTGTGTCCTCCCTCGGATGGACGTAAAGCCGTGTGTCCCTGCGGCTAGAATTAGATGGTCATTAAAGAACCCACACTGTCTTTCATGCAAGAGTTGTGGAGATGCCTCCTTGATCCTGTCCGAATTGATGCTTCGACTGCACCTGCAGTCTAACAATTTGGTCGCCTTCACGAGTTGCTCATCAGAGACCCAGCGTATGTGAGTGGCGACGAAAGGTTGATTAAGCACCCGGACAATTGTCTGTCAAAGTTGGGCAACTTGGTGAGGAAAGGAAAATGGAATGGCAATCAAAATGCACAGATTTGATTTTTTTGTTGTTGTTGTACCTTGCCATCCCCACAGTCATTTTTCTCATGTTTTTTGATTTAGGGTATCATCACTCAATCCCTCCCTCCCCTCGCCCCTCCCCCTCCCCTTGCAACCCAAGTCCCAAGTCAGTGTATCTTGACAAAAGTCTTTTGCATCTCGAAATCGTTTTTGAATGGACGACTTGTCGGTTGCACATCATCACGGAGGAGCGCCCTTCAGCAACCAGTTAGGATTTAACTTTCTAAGAATAAATCTCCAGGACAGACGTACATCGAACTGACCGGCTCTATCATGACAGGTGCATTACCAGAGTGGTCCAGAGGCACGTTTCTGCATGTGTGCGCTTGATGTGATGTAAATTTTTTGGTTTTTTTGCTCAATGCATTGTTTCGTAGTAACGTGTCTTCACGAGGGAGCGAATCGAGGATGTCGCGGCTGATCAAACCTGCGAGGAATGACTGCCTTAACGTCGTGGCCTCTCATCGATAAATTAAGTGGTTCCTCAGTAAAAAGGCTCAAATTTTTATGGAATGCACATTGGACCGGGATTCGATTGCGAATTTTCCCTGCTGGTTGCATCATGTCTTATGTGGCGTGGGACGGGGAGTTCGACTTTGCCACCGATGCAGTGCCCCCTGTAGGTATGGGCAGGAAATTGGAAGCCATTATAATTAACCTGAGCTATACTGCCAGTCATAAATTTGCCCTGAAAGGAGTGTCGAAAAATTTACTTGAAATTGTTTGGAAAAAAAAACAATCTTAACTAATCATGCGAGGCCACGGACACACCGAACCTCATCCGTGTTGTTCTTGTAATAGTTATCCACATCGGTTTGTGAATCCAGCCTTGCAGAGTTCTATTTAACACTTGTTACGTTAGTTCAATGTTTTTGGAGATGGCCTGCACATTCTGTTGCTTTTTGAGCGAATTGGGATGAAATGATGATCGTTGCCCTCCAAATGTCTTTTGGCCGTAAACCGAGTCAGTTGCTAGCTGTGCTGGGTTCATGGCTTTGAGTAACTGATTCCTACCCATTGCATCATGGCACCACCTGAGCAGGCTGCGGCTTCTTCTAGCACAAGAAACGCGAATTGTAGATGCACTCGTTTTGGAGTAAACAATTCCTCGGCGTAATCCTCTGAAAACCTCTTCTGCACAAGAGCAATAATTGGGGAAGTTCTCCAGGCAAAATAATCGTACGTAAAACTACTAAATAAAATTTAAGTTTTAAATAAATGGCGACTTCAACTGTCCAATGGGTGCATCTTCAAAGATTGTTGTGCCATTAAACGATAACGGACCATGGTCGCAGCACGCATACCGCAGCCATATCTTGTTTGTTTTTCGATGTTGGAGGCAATGTTTTTGCAAGAAGGTATACTGTACGAGATAAAGTTCCCCTCTCTCTCCATCAGCTTAACCCTGCCTCTCAAGGTAACCGTGACAGGGTGACCTCGTACCTGAGTAAGATTGCTGCTGAGAATGGAAGGCATCTCTCATGTTGGGAATAAATCGGCGAGTGCCCTGCCCTGTACCTTGGCACCGGTCTGACGCTCTGAAGCTCACACAGCCATTATAACCAGAACTGCCTGACGTTGGGACCATTCAACCCAACGACAATTTCCTGCCTCTGTTTTATTTCAGATGGGGTATCCGTGCGACAAAGGAAAGGAATAGCATTAAAAATGAATCTGCCTTGCATTCAATGAATATATGCTTTTGGACCATGGCTTGTTTGATAGAATCCCCACTTTAATGAGTGAATGGATATTTCGAGTAAATTCAAATCCACGGCTTGATAAAGTAAAATGAGGCAAATTCTGTCTGTTACACACGTGCACCTGTTATGTATATGTATATGCCACTGTACCTTTCGCAAAGAGCAGGCTTTCGGGCTGCAGCGTCGAGGAAAAATAAAGTTCAAATCTCTCATTTACAGTCGAGCAATGTTGTCCTATCATACAGAAAACCAAGTAGACCATAAAATAACACCAGACAACCCACAGTTTGTTTATATCTAATGGGTCATCTATTTGTTACAAATCTGGCAGATCCTCCCCCCACCCCCCATCTTCTTCCCCTCACTTTCTACACATCTACATAAATACAAAAAGAAAAAGCACAGTTAGTTATACCAGGAAGTACTTTTCAGCGATGACGACAAGCCCAAGTGAAAAACTAGAAAGCATCTTCAAATATATAGGCTGCCCGCGTCCACTTTGTACTTGACCTAAACTTCATGAAGATGAGTTGAAAAAATACATATAAATATATATATATATTTGTACATTTTATTAATTCGTGTTTTCCCTGTTCTCGTAATCAAGATTTGTTGGAAATTTGATGTCAAAAGCTCAGATTGTTAAAAAAACGTCATGCCCTGGACACACGCACGCACATGCACACACACCTCCATCTCCTGCTGTGCACGTGATTCAGGCTCATAACCATAATCGATTACATCAGAACTTTTCAAACATGAAAGGCGTTTTGAAAACGAAAACATTTATATTTCACAAAAGCGGAGATAATCTTGATGCAATGACGTCACAAAGAATATGATGTGATCAACTTTACTTCATGCATTTAATACCTTTTTAAAGGCCACACTAATTTTTTTGTTTGTTTGTTTTTATATCATTTTTAATATCATTTTATATCGTGAAATAATATTCATATAAATCAAATAATCAACACAAGAGGTGTGCAACATTGACATTACATAACATAAAACAATCCATGGCCAATGTCGGAAAAAAACATTCAACATGACATATGCCAGGACAACATGTGTGAGCAATGTGCAAAACAAGAAATACCTCCTACCTGCTGTCACATCGAATATTCAAAACTCAGAAAATGTTTTAACCCTTTGAGAACCACAATCATGTTGAAAGTAATTTTCAGACACAAGACCAATTATATTATTAGTTTGGCTATAATAATCACGAATATGAATTGTAATTCGAGAGAGTGCATGACGAGAATACAGGTTTTTATTAATTTTTGTTTTTATTTGATTTAATCACCGAAGAAAAGAAAAATAATGGAAACGACAAAAGCTCTTACCCTGTGTTAGCCACAATGTTTGCCAAAACAAACATAAAGTAATCTACAATTGCCGGGAAGATATCGGAGATAGACTACTTTTTAAAGTTTAGAGCCGTGTGTGCCCCTTGGTCCGTAAAGGGTTAATCTACATTTAAAACTATCCAATGAGGGTGCATTTCTTCTATCAAAGGAAATGTTCCATATTTTTTGAAACTCAAAATGAATGTTATGCCTAAAAGAAAGTGTTCCATGTTTTGTCATGTGTATCGGGCTTGATGATCTCGTGTTGTATTGATTATATTCATCAATTAAAATCGAGAAGTTTTAAGAAATGACTTTGCATGCATATTCTTAACACATTGGTACGTGAAAATGCTTTGTTGGTTTAAAATATTGTCTGAGTTTTAGAAACATCAAATTGTGAAATGATTGGTCTGCGGTAGTTTTGGGTGATCCTTGAGATATAAAACGAATGACTTAATTTTTGTCATGCAAAATTTCAGTGATGACAACAGGCTCGAGTGTAAATAACTATAATGAATGATGCACCAACTTTTCAAACTCGTGAAAGGTGTTTTAATCAATCGTGATCCATAGGTTTGCCATCCCTGACCACACCCTACCCTTCCCTTCCTATGTAATAAATAGATGGCACCTTTCCGAGATCAACTTGGTTGTCCCACTGTTTCACTGTCTGTTTCGCATCATGAAGATAGCAAGCCGTGTCTTGAATAGACTGTTGAGCTGGCTGTCCCCTTGCTTTGTGCTTCTTATTTATTTATTATTTATTTATTTATTTTTAATGAGAAAAATGAGCTTTTTATCGATCTCTTTAGGTTTTCCACCTGATCGAGCCGATTTGTTTTGGTATTCCTTTCTTTGTAAGAAATTTCATCTTAGAGAACAATGTTTGCTTACATCGAGCTGAATATTGACTAAAACAGATTAAAATGCTAAATCAATTAGAACGGCACTCGTAGAGTGCATAGTCTCGCCTCGCATGTTCATTCCAAATAAAAATACCAGAACACGCCGCTATTATTGCCCATATGCTCATATCATTCATGCACCCTATTATGTCAGTTTCTTGGCATGGGTTATGAACGTCATACATTTAATTGTTCACACATTGGGTCATAGATCAGATATAAACAGTTTTATATTTTTCAATTAAGGATTTTAATTCAACCAATTATAGCTGGAATACCACTTCACCAATGATGTCGTCATCACCACTATATATATATATATATATATATATATATATATATATATATATATATATATATATATATATATATATATATTACAGGGAGTTGGTGACGTGCCAGGTTTCAATTTTTTTAGTTGAGCGTTTTTGCAGAAAATAATGTAAATTTTTTCCTTTAATCCAATATGGCTGCCGCAACACATGACCTATGACGTCAGCGTTAGCAATGGAATGTACTCCATGGGGAGTCCTTATGTTTAAAGTTTCACATCGATCGGACAAGCGGTTGCAGAGGAAACCATTTTTAAGATGCAGATGCAGACACCGGCATTGCAATCGTCTTGCATCCCCTTTGGGGCGAGACTAATAAGGGCCAGTATTGAGAGGCAAATTCGAACATTCCAAAAGGCACATTCAAGGAAAACCCTCAAAACTTAATAAAAAGCACATTTAAGGAGAAGTTAACTACAGGATGAAGACCTTACTCACTCGTTGAGCGGTTTGTGTTGCAATGCTCACCCCCACTTTCCACATATGGGTGGGAGAGTGAACAGCCATGGGAATGGAACCCACAGCAGGCAGTGGAGAAACGAGTCTTTAACTGCTCGACAAACAGTCATTCCATTAGGAATAGTCACCCGGCCTTTGTCTTGGATTGCAATTTTGTCGACATATCGTATGTTGTTTCATCAACATTACATTGCTTTCTTTGAATGGGACTATTGAGTGGGCTGATTTTTGTGTCCAGAAAGTTTTTTTTTTTTTCCCCTTTTGCTTCTGGAATCGCATGTTTTGTGTACATGATCAGCAGGCATGCATGGGGGTGAGGGCCTTTAGTTGATGACTTATTGCCAAGGCAATTATTGTTTTTAATTAGCCATTTTTGCTTGTGGTTAGAGCCAAAGTTCAAAGGAGGACAAGAAATGGCAAAGTTTTATCGACGTATGCAATTGTAATGTAAAATATAACCCTGATACACCACTCCCCGTATCATTGATTAACTTTTCCTTCTTTATGAAACCTTAGAAATAGTATTGTCCAAATCTAGTGATTATATGACCTTGTGAAAAACCAGGTGACCATCACACTTCATTTTATGTGGTTATCCATCGTATTGTCCTGATGTGATCCCCACTACATCCTCATCACAATTTTCTGATGTATAATAATTGCAACATCATGGACCTCCCAACCCTCTGCCAAAAGTGCAAATGCAAAACATGTATACAGAGAGCCCATCGATATACACTTACCCCTGATATATCAGAACTACTTCAATCACAAATGTCATTGACTTTTGAATCATGACCCTCTATATATATATATATATATATTATAATATTTATTTAATTTATTATATATATTTTTTTATATATATATTTAAAATATATATATATATATTTTTGTTTTGTTTGTTTTATATTATATATATATATATATATATATATATATATATATGGCCGAGGCTTGTGGGAGAGATAGAGCAGAATAGAAAGGGGACATGGAGGTGAACAAGCTGACAGGGCAGCACAATTATACCTTGGTAACTTCACAACAAGTATGATTGGAGTTTATAATACCAGGCTTTCCTTGAGAAACATGGTTAAGCTGCAGACCAAGTTGATCATCATGTATTGACCATGAACCACACATGCTGTTCCTGTTCTACCAACAAGCAGCACTTTGGGTGCAAAAAGATTACTGATAACATTGGTAATCATCACTTCATGAGAAACCAGTTGAGTGCAATCCGTAGATCTGAGCTTTTCGCCAAGCCATACCCATCACTGATGAAGGCAGTCATGACCAGTTTGAAGACAAAGGTCTTGTACACTAAATCCAATAACATTTCATCTGGAGAGTCACAACTGATGGAATGGCGTGCCAAAAGACACTAAATCTAGGATGAGCCGTCAAAACAACTATCCTTGCATGCAGCTGATTCATTGCAGCTTACCTTCAAAGGAAACAGAACACAATCCTGTTTTCTGCTTTAGGAAAAGAGTAAAGATCTGGTGATTCTCTTGGGATACTTGTCATTACCCCAGTCATCGAAGGTGGGCGGAATTTGTTTTCACCACTGTTTGTCTATCTGTCTATCTGTCTGTCTGTGAGCAGGATATTTCAAAAAGTTAAAGACTGATTTGGATTAAACTTGGTGGACAGGTTAGGTGTGTGACAAGGACAAAATGATTCGATTTTGGTGAAGATCCAGATACGGATACCATAATATTTTTTTCCAAGTGATTCTTCACCATTGAGTGATCAGGCCTAAAACGACATACTGTGTAGCACGATATCTCAAAAAGTTATTGACAGATTCGGACAAAACTTGGTTGGATGAGTGGGTGACGAGAACGAGCCGATTTATATTTTGGTTAAGGTCCGGATTCAGATGTTGTTCAGCCTTGCGGAGATCTGTGCTCTACCGAGTGCCGTTCGAGTTCACTTTTTGTCAACCCCAGGATCATTGTGGTTATCTATAACTTTCTTCCTTTGTCATGTATAAGTGACATCCTGTTTAATCTACTTCATACCTATATGTAACATTATACACATTTCATTGGACGTTTTGGAGCAGGTTAGATGTACAAATGAACTGAAAAATGGCTCGCACATCCATTGGCTCTCCTTACCGCAAGGAATTCTGGGATACAGCCAGGTCAGTTTATTTCAATATGGTAGATTTTAGGCTTGTTTTTAGGGAGAGATGTATCAATGGTGCTTTTTTTTTACCTTGTGTGATGATTGCCGACAATCAACCAGATGATCTGCCAAGATGATTGTGAATACAAACAACAATTTGAAACATCAATCAAGCACACCATCTGGATAAATGGAGGAAGGACTTTGGGTTTGAGGACTCCATTCCTCAATCATATAGGAACTGCACTCCAAAAACTACAAAACCACAACCATGAACCAGTCAGGATGCAAAATGCATAATTCCTGACAATTCAAGTGGTCCACAGAATCATTGTCTGATGAATGTTCAGTTGCCATCGATAAAGACTTCTCATACCATTGCAAGGCCAAGAAGCGATCAAGGATTATCTATGGATTATGGCTGACCTGGTTCCCTAGTTCGCATTCTCATCTGCTTCGCCTTATTGAAGAAATCATGTTCATACATCACCATTTTCCTGATGTATGAAGTCCATGTGACATCTATCTGCTGATTCCAATCATTGGCAACTTAACAGCACATGGTGGCTGATGGCTCTTTGAGCACACGTGATGAACAAGAAATGGAACTTCATTATGTGATGCCAGTCGTTGGCTTTTCTACACACACTTTGTGATTTTGGTGTAAGTGGTGGGTTTTACCTTCTCGATAAACAAAACCATCAAAAGCTGTTTACAGTTTCATTCAACAGCAACAAATAGAACAACCTCTTGTTAGAGCGGTTTATTTCACCAAAAGACGTGTGTGTGTGTATTCCTTTTAACAATCCCTGTGATATTCTCGTAAATATCATACAACTATCAGTAAACTATTCCTATTCTAAAGTAGTTGCGGATCTTTCCAGAATCTACTGGAAAATATGTGCGTTAAATTTTCATCCTCCATCATGGTAGAGGCTTAAACGGCCATATATAGACACGCCAAGCATAGAGAGCAAACCAAGGGGTGTGTGTGCTCAGCAGATTTTGTCAGCTCTAGGATTTATGAGTACCGAGTCTTTCAATCATGTCTTTTGCACTTCTCTGCAAAAGAAACACGTTTCGTATGCTGAGAGTCAGGCAATGGGAGGTCGAGATCTGTACAGGTCGTTACAATTGTCCACAACCCAAAAGGAAGAGCTTGCAATGGTCACAAGGATTTGTAAAAGTTTACATCAACTCGAGTCTCGAACAGCTTGTTTCTGTGTTTTGGCTTCATCGACAAGACAAAAGATGGTCCATTCAAAGCTTTTGTCGATTAAGTCCTTGATGCTAAAATAGACCATTAATTCAAGGGTGCGGAAAGGGCAAAGTATTTCACAGGAAAAGGTAAAAAGAAGTAAATGTAGACTTATAAATGTCAAAAGGGAAAGTTGTAAAAAAGAAAAAGTGAAACGAATTTATATAATATCGAGAACGGCACTCTGTAGAGATCAAGTTTACGTTTTATATCCTGGATCTGCATCCCAACCTCAACCAAAATCGAATCGGCTTGTTCTTGGTTACCCAATCTGTCCACAACGTTTCGTCCAAATCCGTCCACAACTTTTTGTGATATGCTCCCAGACAAACAGGGGTGAATACATAACCTCCATCCTCCTTCGGTGGGGGGGTAAAAATTGCAAAGGCATACATCCATCAGGACCATAATCTGTACAGAGCATCAGTGCTGACAAAGCAGTCTCCTGGGCTGTTGGGCACAGTCCTGGACAGGTCACCACTCTGACACAGGATACCCAAATGGCTCAAGCATCGCAGCAAGCTGGTACTCATTTTGCCAACCTCAGCAGAATGACAGGCTGAATCAACCCCACCTGGTATTACTTCGACAGTCAAGCAGGATTTGAGCTCAGGACTATAGGATCCGACGACCACCACCCTAACCATAAAGCCAATACCAGACATAACACCATCAGCAGCTTCTTTAGGCAATCTGTCGGAGTTTGATCTGAATAACTGAAAAGAAGGTTGTTTTTTTCTACGACAGTTGATGAATCATTTCTAGTTTATGCGACAAACATCGACAATCCATAAAAGTATCCAATGTATGTTGCACATTCCTTTTACGCAAAGCACTTCGTAATTTGTGAGTATGGAATAACGTCCTTTTGATCTACAGTGTCTATGGAGGAGTTTCAACACAAATCACACACATGTGAAGAAATGCAAGAGACAACACTGGACTTGATGTCAGACAAACGCAGCTACTGAGTTTGAGGGACATGACATCACTCTCCTGTGCACTCCAGTTACCGGTGATCTTTATGACGTTGCTTTTCTCTCCACCCTCATTTGGCCAATTAAAGAGGAATTTTCTCCTCTCCATGGATGGCAACCGAAGGGGTTTTCTCTGCTCTATTCTCTAAATGCTGAGCATCAAGCAAGTACGCAGCGGCAGCACATAGCATTTTTGAAGTCTTTGGTATGACTCGGCCCGGATTGACATCAAACTGCTGACCTCCCAGACTCTGAGTGGATGCTATAACCATTATGCCACCAAGTCTGGTCCTTGGAAAACTGTACAGTATGAGGAAATGCCCCAAATTTTGGAAACCATCAATTGGAGGTGGACAACATTTGCAGGTCAGTGTGCTGGAACTTCAGAAACGGTGAAAGCTCTGGTTACTGAAGCATGGTGAAAGGCCAGGGAGACCGAAACGGAACTGTATTCGGAGATTAGCATCTGAGCTCTGGATGATTATTGCTGAACTCAGTCATGCAGGATATAAAGCACTGGAACACGAAGGTGAGCAATTTCTGTGATCCGTCGATGAATGAGAAGATAGATGTATGGATAGATATCATAAGAGAGGGGTATGGGTGAGTCTATTGTGCTGTGTGAACATCGCTGGGGAATTAGCATTGATGGTCTTGCACATTTTCTCCAGAAGATTCCATTCATGCAGGAGCTAGCCTGCTTTTATAACTAGTAATAGGCGTCCACATCCATCTTTGACCATATTGTGGAATGTCGGCTGAGGTCCTCACTTTAAAAAAAAAAAAAATTCCGCCCACCCTTCCTTTTTCACCTTTATTCCTTTTCTCTGCAATGACTTCAGTGATTGACATGAAACTTTCAAAATGGGAATACCTATCCAGAGAGAATTGTTCAACAAAGTTCAACATGATTGGATGGAAAATATGGCCCACGTTCCATAAAGTCCATTTTCTGGAGGCATGGGTTGCAGGGTGTTTCACGTATCAAATAGATGTCATTCTCTGTCTGTCTGTCTGTTTGTGTGTAACACCAATCGTACCAAAACTACGGGCTAATTGCCACCAAACTTGGCACGTGGACCAAGTTCAACCTCATGGTGAACATGGGCTACTTGGTTTCATGTGTAGTCATGGGGGTTCGGAAGGGAAGGTCGACAAAAATTAATTATGTCAATGTGTGTCGTGTAACGCCACCCAGTGGTGGTGGTGGCAGAGGTATTACAAGGCAACTGTGGAGATAACTTGCATTTTTGCACTGTACAGTGTACACGTCCCAGAGAGTGGGAAGCCCCAAAGCCAATCTCCACTAATCAGTAGAGACTGGGAAGGGTGGGGGCGTGGAGTCTGGAGGGAGGGGAAGTGGTGGGGTGGGAGTCCAGAGAGAGGTGAAGGGGCGAGAGGAGGAATCCGGCATTGCCCCTGAAACGCCGGGCACCCCTGCTAGTTGGGAATAAATGGCCTCTACCTGGGCCTAATGAGCGCAAGAAGGATGAGGACGTTGGATTTCACACTCGGTGGTCGACATTAGGCAGTCAAGTTTCATGCCTGGCCAGATAGTTCATGAAAGACTCGAGAAAAAAAAATTCCCTGAATGACCCCACTTCTTACATATTCAGCACAAGGCTGCAGAGTAGCATCGTTGGCGGAGGGTGCATCTTTGCCGCTGATGCAGTGCCCTCTGTAGGTTAGGACATTGATTTGTAATTTGTCCATGGTACCGACGATAGCTTGCCTACTCTTCACGAAGGACACCGTGGAATCTTTCATGTTCACCAACAAATACCGGCAGACATGATTCCTGTTTATCGTCCATCCGAGGGACGGCACACACACTGATGAATCACTCTGACT
>CM068963.1:8481765-8505978 GCA_035128595.1 Eptatretus atami
CTTTCAAGTCTACGATGTGTTCCACAAGAAAGTATTATTTGTGCAAATATCACCAACCTAAATTGCCCACCGAAGGTGGGCCGATGCTAGTTATAATAAATTATTAAAGTTATTAACACCAGAAACATTAATGTGAATTGCAAGAAACCACAATAAAAGTTTCAAATTAGTGAATATGTGAAATAAGTTTCCATCAACTTGATTCCTTGTTAGAAAATCCATGAGTGGGTTCAGAATAGTGCCAGAGAAGCAACTCTCAACAGAACAGTGTGTGAAGATCCAAACTGTGCGAGAAGAAGGAAACACTATGAAGAAAATGGCAGAAAAGCTGAAGATCTCTTCCAATGGTGTGAAGTATATTTTTGCAATGCCTGAAATAAACTGCCTGTAACAATACAAGAAAATGGCCAGCAAGACCCAGAAGAACCTCCCCAAGGCAAGACAAGCACTTGAGGTTGCTCCGCTTATGTGACACAAGAGAATCTCAAGTCAGCAGCTGACAAATGAAATGAGCGCAGGGCTGAACATTAACATCTCATCCAGCACTGTGTGTAGAAGGCTGATTGCAGCCGGTCTCCATGGCAGAGTTGCAGCAAAGAAACCACCGATGAGACCACAATAAGGTGAAAATACTAATATTTGCAAGGCAACAACAAGATTGGGCGACTGGACAACGGAATTGGGTACTCTGGTCTGATGAATAGAAGTTTGAATTTTTTGGATCTAAGAAACACCAGTTTATACACCGAAGAGCTGGAGAATGTCACAACACGCAATGTTGGCAGTCCACTGTTAAACACAAGGGAGGCTCTGTGACTGTCTGGGGTTGTATCTGAGCTTTTGGTGGAGGAGAACATGTTAAAATCAATGGGATGTGAACAAAACAGAAATACAAGCAGATACTGCAGCATCAAGTAGCTCCTAGTGGAAATCATTTGACTGGAAGAAGATTGATTTCCCAACAAGATAATGATCCAAAACGTACTTCAAATAGAGTAAAACAGTATTTGGAGAACAAGGTTACAGCTGGTATACTCCAGGTGTAAGAATGGCCACTCCAAAGTCTGGACATAAGTCCCGTCAAGGCCATGTGGGATTACCTGGAAACAGAGAAGAACATGAGGAACCCAACTAACCTTACAGAACTGTGCAATGTATCACAGGATATTTGGCACAATATTCCTGCAAGTGCTTCAGCAGTATGCATCCACGGGGCACAGGGAGGAGCAAATTCCTCATTTGGAAATGCCCCGCAGAGTGGGGTGAGAAATGTGGTGCCATTGTGACGTTATTGGTACCCATCGTGCCTCAGGATGTGACGGCACTTTCCCCAAGCTCAGTGGTTGTTTGTCTCGTCTAACAGTCTTGGTGTGTGCGTGCGTGCGTGTGTGTGTGTGTGTGTGTGTGTGTGTGAGATCTCTACTGCAAGCCTGAGATCATGTTAAACAAAAAAAATTGAGCAGAAAGGTCATCCAGCTTGAGCAGAAAGGTCATCCTCTAAACCTGCCTGCCAACCACTGCTTGAGTTAGTTTATTGTCATGTTGGGAATTGAACCCAAACTAGATAGCTCAAAAGTAAGTTTGCTGTCTTTGAGCTATACTGTCAGCTCAGTAGTTAGACTGTCAGGCAGGATTGAAGATTGTTTTGGAACAGAAAACAGCAGTGCAAGGTGTCAATAAGAAAAATGAATAGAACTCAGTTGAGCCTGCTTTAGCAGTTACGCCTGAACTGATAGCTCGTGAGTTTGAGAACCGAGGTTTTAATCCCATACGGGTGTCCCTTGTCTACGTACACTGACCTTGTGATTCATTGAAATGTACACTGACCTTTTTGCCTTGCATGTGATCATGAGATTACTTCGTACAATTCCAAAGGCTCAAGCAAGCAGCTCTTTTCCAAGCAGCAATAATCAAGGTAAGATCATTGTGGATATTTTTTTTTATTATTTTTTTTTACTATAAACTATCAGGGGTACCTGGCATTGCCGGTGCTGTTCTTATCCTGATGTCATTTTGAAAAAAACAAAATTTGATTTCTTATTGGGGAGTTGTCAGCCTGGAACATTGTTGGCCCAAGGCTTTCACGATTCTGCTGGCGAGGTCTGAAGTTCGAATGAAGATGTTAGGAATTTGTAATTTGTTCCTTGTGGCGATGATGACCAATGCTATCAGGCGGGTCTCTCTTTCGAACGTGCATCCAATATACGGCACACAAATGGAGGCCTCGGCCTCCATGTGAAAAATCAGGATGACAGTTTATAGCTGGGTCTGGATTCAAACCCAGGTTCGACAGTTCAGCGACGAGTGCTCAGACTTCTCGGCCATCTTGCCAGCCATCTTGGGGTTCAGCAAAGTGTGAATTTGGTTATTTCAGGGCTGGCCAAGCTCATTACGAAGGAGTAATTAGAAAACACCAGTTTTTGCTTTCGAGACAAACACACACAGGCAGAACAATATTAAAAAGAAAAACAAGAAAGAGTGACAGAAAAAGAGAAAAAAAAATGTTTAAAACAAGCTGAACTGCAACTTTAATTAACAACGACGGAGTTGAATAATTAACAGGTAGTAATCACAGGAAACGTGAAGGCAGGTACGAGATGCAATTAAAAGGTAGAAAACAAATGGCTTTGGAAGAAGGGTATCAATTGCACCTTAATAGCTGCAGGTGCGGATCAGTAAGCCAGTGTCTTAATTTAGGAATTCAAAAAGATTTAAGCGAGCAAGGTCATGTGGTTATAAATGAACCACATGGTTTAAAATTTTCTGCATAGAAATTGAACAAAATATCAGTTTCCATCATTTCACGGCCTGGTCTCACTGATCAACAGTCGTACACAAAAGCACCTGCTGTTGCCTTAGCGGTTAAGGTGGCTGGCTTGTTAGGGTCTTGAGTTCAAGCTCCTGTCGTTTGTTGAATTAACACCAGAAAGGGTTGACTCAGCCTGTCATCCTTCCTTGGTCACCCAAATGAGCACCCGGTGTACTGGCGCAGCCGTGCCTCCAAGGAAGGATGTAACCAACAGCCACAGGCTGCACACGATAGCTATCTAGTCTTATACGATATGTGAGCACGTTCTTCTTCCTCTAAACTCGGCTCTCAGGCTGAACTCAGATAACATTGATCTTCAGCTTCCATTCCTCTCGATCCAACATTGCTGTGTGCAGTTCCTCTGGCTCCATGCCTGTGTATCCTTCTTCATCATGCTGATGTAGTTCTGTCCTACTCCATGTTTACATGTCCAGAGTACAAGATTGGAAACGGGTTCGTTTTTGCGTCGGTACTCGTGCTCAGCAAACCTGAGACATCTTCTAATTTCAGCCTTGGAAGAGAACTATAGAGCTCTTTATTTGTCATATTTGTGAGTAGATATAACCTTCCAATGCCTCGTGATAAAGTACATCTGCAATTTCCTGAAGGCCATTAATCCAATAAACTATCCGGATTCCAAGTTGGCAATACTGGTGCAGGCTTTGGTGAACCTAATTGCCTCCTTCTGCATCTAAATACCTTGTAAGATAACTCATTATTAAATATTATTATTATTATTACTAATGATAAAGCATACATTGGAAACTTCTACGTTTTTATACCAAAGCAGAGGAAGATGTCAGGTGCATCTCAAGGGCTTCATTCCGCTTCGGTGCCTGCCCCAAAGCTTGCGGAGAGAAAGAGAGGGAGAGAGAGAGAGAGAGACAACGGCAAGCACAGTACATTTACTTTGCGATTTACGGCTTTGCTAAACTACCCTCGAGGCTGAGACTTTATTCATACAGAGCTTGAGAAGCAGAAGCACCGACAGGAGGCGTTCATACCAGCGTGACAGAGAGCAGCACCATCAAACCATCAGTTTTAATCAAACCATCAACCTCTCTCTTCGCTTCCAAGAGCGTTTCGTTTCATGTTTCATGCGCCCGTTTTTCACCCTTTAAAACCCAAAGCACAGCTCCTCGTACAGAGAGCGCTTGGTGAGCTCAACATTCCTCTTGTGAAAGCCTTGATCGAGCATCTATTTGGGTGAACAGAGATTTCTGGCTCCGTGCGCTGATCGTTTCATTACTAGTGCGTGCGCTCTGAGCCGTCCAAACGTTGACGTCGCGTTCACGCAATTTGTCCTCTCGCGTTGATGCGAAACCAAAAGTGAAATCAGAAACAGAAAATGACAATATCTAATTGCAATCTGTTTTCCTACCTTGGGGTAATTGGGCTGTGTGCGTGTCTGTGTCTTCTTCAGGCGGAGCTTGGTCCCGAGTTTTGCAGACACTGATCTGTAACATATCTGCAGACGGTAATAATAATAACCAGCACTAATAGTCTGAAATTTTCAGTTGTTATTTTGATCAAGTTCACTTTCTTTATGTGCAGTGTACCTTCCACAAAGAAAACATTGTTATGAAGAATGAGAATTAATTTTGTTGCGATTGCCTTACTTGTCTGGAATGGTGGATGATGTAGTTATTGTCATTGTTGGATTTCATATTTAGTATAAGGCATGATTGCTATTGTTTTCCATCGAATCGTTTGCTCATTGCAATGCTACTTAGGCAAGGAGTCGAGAAATGTGAACTGGGGTTGATAATCAGAGTGAAAGCAATGCAAGGTCCAGTCAACACATAAGACAACTCACCATGAAGGTCAGCAGCAGTCATCGCCGAGCAAAGATTTGTTCTGGCAAATGGTTGCTCGCCCAGGTGGGCCGAGGCCTTGGAGGTCGTGTGAGCAGCTGTGTGATTGGCTATTGAGTGACAAAGATGTGCCTGGGATTGGCATTATGAAGGGCGTCGAGAGGAACAACGTCGAGAGATAGAGGGAGCAGATCAAGGAGAGGAGATGATGGTGAAGTCACCCGGATTGTGTTGCCGTCGAGCTCGAAGGGCGGTTCCCATCGAAACGAGGATCCTTTAGGTGTCTTGGTGTTCGTCGGAGCTCCAGCTTCAGCTTCAGAGTGGTCTTAATGGCCACTTGGCGTGCTCTTTCTCCAAGGTCTGTGTACTCACCGTGGGCTGTTCATCCCTGATGAATGAACTGTGCAAGACCTGACAGCTTGAATGCTCCCTTTGCTCTGAATGATGTCATAAATCCAAACAGGTACACTTTACAGAGACACCGAATGGAATGTCGTTCCTTAGCATCACAACACGACATGGAACTTTTAAAGTTGACTTTTGCGACTATTTTGTCCTCTGCTTCCCAATTTCCTTCATCATCAATTAGTTGCAGTTTCCTGACTGCTCACTGCACTGTTAAATCGACCTTGCACTGCCTTGCAAATTTGTTGCCTCTACTCTACTGCCCACTGCATCATCAAGTCCCCATCAACTACCACTACTTTAACAGATCCAATTATTCCCAGGTGATGGAGAAGCAAATACGAAGGAAGGATAAGGAGATGGAGAAGGAGAGCCTATGCGAGCACGCGGCTTCGACGGAGACACCTGAACCATGTCAAGTGTAAAGGAAATGAACCATGCAAAAGTAAATGTCAAGGTACTCTACAAGACATGTAAATAAATGCAAACAACATTCACAGTTTACAAAAATAGCTAAACAACACAATTCCGGAACAGGTGTCCTGAACTTCGGAAGATGCTCTCAGAGCGGAATCGATCGTTTCTAGTCACCAAGGAACCAAGTGATTATAATCTGGTGAAATGTTTTGAGATTGGGAGTGCTCCAAATGAATAGGTTAACAATATGATTTACATGTACAAATGTTCACATGCAATCACCTGAATTCTGTTTACCTGTTCTCATCGCCATCATGGGGAAAGTGCAGGGATTTGATTCGATCATTTCAAAGTGGTTTGGTTCATGTTCTTACACCACAAAGAACGAGTTCTCAGTTCAGCAGGTTTGGTGTTGCATTTTGTGCATAGTTTTGATGAAGTGAATTGTATATTGAGATTTTTTTTTACCAGCAAAGTGTATGCGGTATATACTTGAAAAGTGCATGCAGTTATGTTAAAAAAAAATAAACCAAACCTCATCTGGATGTACCAACACAAACGATCATCCATGGCCTTGTCTATAACCTCTTCTCTTTGGCCCAATCTCCTTGGTTCCAACGTCTTCTCCTTGAAACTCTCTTTTCATTACACTTCACCAAACGTTCTTGGTTATAAGTTAAGGTTATAACTTCAAATAAAATAGCTTTTGTAAGTACTTACCAGGACGGAATATATGTGTTTACGTGTGTGTGTGTTTTTTTGTTACGTCTGGCTTCTTTCTTGGCACTACAGTACAGTAATTGGTCTTTATTTTGATTGCCAATCCAAACCCATATCAAGCTCGCAATTCACATGATAGTTGTGATAATATGGTGATTGTTTACATAATCATTCCTTATTACCTTTGCCACCAAAGTGGACTGAGGTTATGTTTTCACCCATGTTTATTGGGTCACCGAAATAGGTGACCCTTATTGTCAGTAATTCTGTCTGTTTGTTTGGATGTTTGTTTGGATGTTTGTTCGTTTGTCATCAGCATAATTGGTAGTAAACGTGGGCCGATTTTGACCAAACTCGGGTGGTAGGTACATCTTATGACCTCGTGCTTTGGAAATTGTGATGGTTGCTAGGGACGCTTTGGTTCCCTAGCAACAGCCGAAAAACCTTCAAAATCGGTACCGTTCACGCGAAATCAATTCCGAAAGCCATTATCCCACGTAGGGTTATGAAATTTGGCATGCATCATCTACAGGTGATGCTCTAGCAAATATATTCCGGTTTTTGTGATATATGGAATAGTTTACCCGCAGCGCCCCCTACAATTAGGGTATGCGCGAAAATTGGCGAAAATTGAAGGCCCCCTTGCAACCAGGTGAGTGCATCGATCCGAATGAAACTTTGCAGGTTCATAGCACGCAATGAGTACTACAACTGTGCCTCAGGACATATTGACCGATATTGCTTAGGTCAGGGGTCAAAGGGCAAAAATCAATAATATGCGAGAGCTGGAGTGCCTTCGCGCCAAACTACCCTCCTAGGGTTAGGTCGAATGGTCATGAAAATTCACACGAATCATCTGGAAAACATTGTGCACAAAGATCGAGCCGGATTTTCGATTTAATTTTTGTTCACCCACAGCACCCCCTCGAACTTTGGGGATTTCCGATATCAAACCGCATTTTCGGTACTTTTCATTCAAATTGATACGAGTAGTTATCAGTAGATGGAACTCGATGAGATTTGGTATGCATAATCTTAAGGTGATTCTCTATCCGCTGTAGTACCATTTTTTCTCTATATCGTTTCCAAATGGTAACCTCTCAACTGGGTGTCCGAGGGCCATTGAGCATTCCCTGAAAATTCAAAGTAACTAGCTCCAAGACGGTTGAACCGAATCGAATGAATCTTTACATGCTTATAGACCGTAATGAGTACTACAACTTTGCATTGCATAATGACTATCTCGAGTAGGTCAGGGTCAAAGGTCAATAAGTGCATTTAGGGCGAAATTATTATTCAAGGCACCCTTGCTCCCTACACGGATTAACCGATACGAATGAAAGTTCATAGTACATAGTACTCAATGATTACTACAACTTTGCTTCAGACATATTGACCTATCTCGGCTAGGTCAGGTCAAAGGTCAATGAGTGCATTTTTCGGGCAAAATGACCGTCAAATCCCCCTTGCTCATACACGGGTTAACCGATACGAATGAAAGTTCATAGGTACAGAGTACTCAATGGGTACTACAACTTTGCTTCAGGACATATTGACCTATCTCGGCTAAGTCAGGTCAAAGGTCAATGAGTGCATTGCGGTTGGCAAAATGACCATTCAAAGCCCCCTTGCTCATCACGGGTTAACCGATTCGATTGCAATTTCGTAAGTACTTAGTACTAGATTAACTCAGATCAGGGGTCAAAGGTCATCAGATGCTCGGCGACCCATGGCGCCTACGCGCTGTTTGTCTGTCCTGTGTCTGTGAGCAGGATGTCTCAAAGAGTTATGGGCAGATTCGGATGAAACTGGGTGAAGAGGTTGGGTGTGTGACATGGACGAATTGAATCAACATTGGTGAAGATCTGGATCCAGATACGAGAATATTTATGTGATTCCCACCATTGAGAGATAGACCCAAAATGATATGTTGCATGATATCTCAAAAGGTGGAGACGGTTACGACAAAACTGTCCTGCTAAACACAACCAAAATACATTGATCGACGTACAAAGTTCAGCCCCACCGGCCTGCATTGTTCCCCACGATGTCGAATGGTGTCAGATGGTGCCTCACCCGCTGAAAATGTTGTAAGTTTTTTTTTTTTTTTACACATCACTGTTTCACCTTTTTGTGCGATCTGCTTTCATTTACCCCATCAATTTGACATAGATACATTTTTTTTTTTTAACGTCCATCGACCACATGTTTGGGGTTCCGCCATGTTGGTTCAAGCTGTGGAAAGCATAGACTGACATTTTGTGTTCTCTATGACGATACATTTTGAATTGAATTTCACTAATTTCCACTTTAATTCCTCTTTTAAAAGAACTCTTGGAAGGTGTGTGTGTGTGTGTGTGTGTGTTGTGTGTGTGTGTGTGTGTGTGTGTGTGTGTGTGTGGTGTGTCGTGTGTGTGCGTGCGTGCGTGCATGCGTCGCGCACACTTGACCTTTCATACGTGAAAATATGGAAGGTCAAGTTGTTGATGGAGGAGCTAGAACAGAATGGTGAGCATGTGACACCAATCTCGCTCAGTGAATCCTTAAACTTGGGGTGATTTACAAAAACACTGATTGGCAAGAACCATAAACAAAAAAGAAACAATTGGAAAGATTAATTTTGAAAGGACTTAGCTTTCGACCTAATTTATGAATGATAGATAGATAAACCCCTGCACCTCACCCCCCTCCTTCCTCACTCTCTCTCCTCCTCTCTCTCCTTCCACTTCTCCTCTCTCCCCCTGCTCCCACTGTTCTCTCTCCCCCCCGTCTCTTTCTCCCCCCCCCTCTCTTTCTCCCTCCTCTCTTCTCCCACCCTCTTTCCTCCCTTCCCCTTCCCCCACTCCACTCCCCTCCCCCTCCCTCCTTCCTGTCGATCTCTCCACCTTTTTCTCTTCCCTCCCCCCCCCCCCCTTAGTATTCCCACCAGCGAAGTGACAGTGGTATTTACTTTGTAATATATGGAGAAACGTCCTTTGTAACACTTACCACTTTGTGCATAACAATTAATTGGGTTTTCAAACTTTTGGGTCTCACTATCCCACAACTGACTTGGGCAAACAAACCATATTTGAAAGTTGGTCTCAAAGGCACCGCCGATTAGGCATCCTCCGTCGTACAATGTCCTTCCTTGGCACACCTGAACTACTTTCCATCTACAAGGCCTTCATCCACACCTTGAAAGAGTACTGCTCCCCCCCCCGCCCCCAGCTGGCGTCCCTGCCTCACAGCTCAATCAGCTTGATGCCGTGGAAGCCAAGGCCTTTTCTTTCTCATGTTTGTATACAGTCAAGGCTCGTGGAAGAGCTATAACACTGAATGGATCAGCACACAACTTTAAAAAGAACAGTACAGGAGAGGGGAAACACAACAAGAAAAGTTCAAGGACAAAATATAGGGAGACTTGGACACACAATGGGTGTGGGGATGAATGGGGGCAGCAAAGGACACACCGGGTGGACAAGATAGATACGGAAGGAAACTGTCAAGAAGAAAAACTGGATGTTTGGAAGGAGAAGGACTTCAGGGGGGGAGGAGGGTTAAATGGGGTAGAAAAGATCATGGTTTTGGATGGAGGTTTGTATAATACGTTGGGAAACAGCTCTCTTGAAGATGTGGACAGAATAATGAGATTGAAGGGAATGTTTAAGTTGGTTCCACAGGGAGGAAGAAGAAAAAAAAGTAACAAATGAATGGAGGTGAACAGTGATCCTGGATTTTTGGAGTTTCACCAGAAGGGGGTTGATGGTAGTCCGTGTGAGCCCTGCAGATACCTGGGAGGGACAAAGCACAGAAAGAGCAGAGGGTGCAAGACCAGAAAGGAGGCAGTGGAAGAAAGTGAGACCACCGACCGACCTGTCTGCGATGGGAAAGTGATAGGCCCAGAGACTCGGCTTCACCGCAGGAGATTCCAATGTTCTTCAAGGCCTAGGTTTCCACGGTATCAAGCTGAGCAAGATCTGAGGCAAGGGAACCAGCCCAGAGGGGAGAGCAGTACTCGTCAAGCTTCGGATGAAAGCCTTGTAGGTGGATAGGAGTTCAGGTGTGCCAAGGAAGGACTTCACACGATGGATGATGCCCAGTCGAATACTGGCTTTGGAGGCAAACTTTGAAATGTGGTTTGCCCAAGAAAGGTCATGGCTGATTGTGAGATGCAGGATCGTGGCCGATGGTGAGACCCTTAAGCGGATTGTTCAGGAAGTAGATGGGAGGGTTTGCTCGATGGTACTTTCGGAGAGAGGTAGTGAGAGTGTGATATTTCTCAGAATTAAAAGACATATTGCAAGTGTTTGACGAGTTTGTGATTTTGTCAAGGTCTGAAGAGAGGGAAGAGGCTGCTGCCTGACTATCTATGTAAAGGATGAGGAATGTCACAGCAGAGGGTAGAGTCATCGGATCATTGGAATCCCCGACGATGAAGCTGAGTTTATAGGCCTATCACTTTGCCATTTTGCCAGAAAGGTCGGTAATCTCTATCTTCTTCCACCTCCTTTCTGGTATTGCACCCTCTGCCCTCTCCATCATATGCCTCCCCCCCCCCCTCCTTCAGGTTTCTGCAGGGTGCACACAGTCCATCATCAACTCCGTTTTGGTCACACTCCCAACATCCTGAATCACTACTCACTTCCACTCATTCCAAATCTCCAGTTTTTCCTTCCTGACTGTTTGTGGCTGCATCCATCATGTTCTCATCCCCTGTTTCCTCCCCTACTCCTCATTCCTCCCCAAATCCATTATCCGACTATGAATTTGGAATTGATCACTGGCTTTGACACCAATACAAATCTTTATTACGGACCCAAGGCATCAAAAACCTACATCTGTCGAACAAACAGCTTTAAACGGAGCACCTCACCACAATTAGAGCATCTATATTGCATCAAATGTGGCAATTAATGTGAATTGCTGCTCCCAACTTGCTGACAGAAGATGCCATTTGCATTTCTACCGTCTCCATCCCTACCTGGTGCCCGGTGTTGGCTTAATGGTTTGGGTGATGGGCTTTGGATCCTCGGGTCCTGAGTTCGAATCCTGCTCAGCTGTTGAATTAATACCAGGTGGGGTTAACTCTGCCTGTCTTCCTTCTGAGGTCGGCAAAATGAGTGCCAGCTTGCTGGTATCCTGTGTCGGAGTGGCGACCCATCCAGGATTGTGCCCAGTAGCCAAGGAGACTGCTTTGGCAGCACCAACGCTCTGCAAAGAGTATGGTCCCAATCTCCTCCTCATCCCTACCCTGTTTTGAATGCCATATACAGGCACAGGAAACTTGCTAGTTCATCCAAATCTCCCCCATATTTTGCCCTCGACCTTTCTGTTGGTGTGTCCATCCCCTTCCTTTCTTTCTCCTGTTTCTTTTGTTCTGCTTTGTCCTGATCCAATCTCAGTTGTCGCTCCTCCACGATCCTCGACATCGTATCGTAAACAAAAAACAAAATCCTGTTCAGTTCCAAATCAAGATTGTTCAAAATTTTGTTTAAGGTCTAAAATGTCCAGCAACACAAAGTACGTGCTCATCGTCAAGGCATGGCATAGTCTCACAAAGCACGTCAAACCTATTGTTGTAGATTTCCCGCCCGCCGGCGTGCGAACGACCGCGTCTAACCAATAGGTGGTCCGCTACGCCCACCGACGGACAATCCAGTCGCGGCCTTCCGGATCAACGCCGGAAACCAGCCACGGGTGTGTTTTTAACCACACCACAACCTTGTCCGCACTCAACCCGCGCTACAGGGTCCGATCGCCAAATCTTCGATTTACCTAATTATGTCGCAGGTAGGTTACCGAGAGATTGTACCTCAACGGGACCGCTTGGAAACTAGCGGCTTAAGCAGCTGCTTCCTTTGGGATACCGAGCGGGGTATTATCGCGCAGTCCGTTGGACCCGATCACTTTACCGGCTATTTAAAAACCAACTATATTCCGAGTGTAGATGGCAGCTCAATTAAAGGAAGAGACGCAACGAACAGGTTTCATTCACACAAGGACATTTATTATAATAAAGCACGTATGCAATTAAACAAGGCAAAACAGGTATGCAATTATACAAGCAACAAAAGCACGACAAAAGAATACGACCGTCTATACGAAATGCGATGCAAACATTTACAGCACACAAAGCACTTAACAATTCCCTACTTATTAGACGGCCCACGGACACACGTACCACACACACACACACACAACCCAAGAAATGGTGGCAGAGGCCTTTAATAACGGGCTCCAGCTCGGAGGACAGGTGAGCTGAAACCCAGAACCTATCTCGAACCTCTCCACCTCGTGTGTCTCAAGTTGTTCGGACCCGGGCTCCAGCGAGAGCGAGCTGGATCCAATCGCCGTGAGCTGCGATCCTTCCCGAGCTCCCGCGAATCCTCGGCGCTTCTCACAACGTGCTGGTGAGACGAGGCGCCGATCCTTCCCGTCGATGCGTCGCTTCCCCGAGGAACCACCTCCAAGAAGAGGTCGATGAGTCGCACCAAGCCGGGAACCTAAATGGAGAACAAAGAGCTCCACGAACCAAGAAGAAGAAGCCACACTCGCAGCTCGAGCTGAGCGACCAGCTCAACTCTCTTCCAAACAAAGCAGCTCAAAGCAAAAAGCTCTCCAAGCCAAACAGAAGCCGAAGGCCCACTGAACCACCAAAAGCAAAAAGCTTCCGAAGGCCTCAACCCTAACCCAAGCCAAGCAGGACCCGAAGGTCTGCTGAACGACTACTCTCTGCCGAAGCAAAAAGCTTACTACTGCACTTCCGAACACGAACAAAGAAAAGATCTCTCTATCCTTTCCCGCCCTTCCCCACTCCGGCGTGACTCATGACTCATGCCTCTGTGCTCCATCCCCCGCTCAGCCACGGGTGGGAGGGAGTTGTTGACATCATGAGTCACGGACGGCAGGGTTCTTCTTGCTCTTCGCAGAAGCGGGGGAGGATGCTCCCATTGTTCGTTCCCTAACTATTAAATCGATCCGCAGCGCATCTAATCGATTTCTGAACATTTAACAATGGAAGGTGAGCTATCTAGGGAACAAGCACTTATCGACATAGCTGACTAAAGGAACCTGTATGTTGTGTGCAATCGAATTCCAAATTCGTAACACTATGCATTATTCGAATGCAAGTGTCAGGTGTTCTGTTGGTCTAAATCGTTATCCATTCAGGCAATGGTTCGATGATATCTTTGTGAAGGCTGGCCATGAAAATCATCCGGTTACAGTGACATGCTTCTGAATGCTGTCAAGGACACAAGGTCAACATCTCACTTTAGAAATTGGCAAGATGAGGCCTGTAAGACATGTGGAGGTTGGGAAATAATCTAAGCACTTTAAAATCGCCGCCATTCCCCACTTAGTGGATATAAGTGGTTGTTGAAAGAAAGGGATTGACTATAAACAAAGACAAAGGCATCACAGATTCCCATGAACAAGTCTAGTGCTATCTACCGACTTTATGACACCTTAGAACATTCCTACTCTTTCTCCCACCAAGTAGCTCGCTGTCAAATTCTCTTTTCAAGCAAGATGATTCCACATCCCCGAGGCCGCAAATATGAAATAGCCCACACTGAAATGTTTTCGTTTTTTTTGATTGTTTTTATGCCTCCGCACCAAGGCATTATGTTTCCGGGTTGTCCATCCGTCCGTTCGTCCGTCTGGACTTTCGTTTACGCGATAACTCAAGAAGCAAATTGTAGAATTTCATCAAATTTGGTAAAAGGGTAAAGTAAGACAGGGCAATTAAGTGATTAGATTTTGGGCCAGATGTGATAAAGGTCAAGGGTCAAAGGTCAAGGTCAAACTCTGAAATTTTACTGTTTACGCCTTAACTCAAGAAATATTGGACAGAATTTCATCAAACTTGGTACAAAGGTAAAGTTAGACAGGGCAATTAACTGATTAGATTTTGGGCCAGATATGATAAAGGCAACGGTCAAATATGTCAATACTCAAGTGTTTGTGCGGGAGAGCGGAGGCATACCCGTCGACTGCGCACAGTCAAATTACTCTAGTTTTTACATGATCTGAGGTCATCTTTCCATTCACAGTTGCTGTCATAGTAAAGTATCAGGGATAGTAAATGTGAAAGTTCTTTTTTGCAGTTTTTGCTGGTATGGAACTGAGTATCTCAGACATAAAATTTCCATAAGATCATACTTAGGCAGAAATAGTGTCCTGACAGGATGGTGAAGAGGTTGTGCGCTTACGTTTGAGTCCGACCCGACTATAAACTGTTGGACAGGTGCTTTTGCAGGAAGGGCGTTGCTTCACCAAGGGCACAGTCTCTTGGATGAATGTTCAGCCGTGCACCTATCTGCTCGCATCATCTGATGGACATTAAAGATCCCACGGTGCTTTTCACAGAGAGTAGGGCAGTTATCGCCAACACCCTGAACAAATTTCGATTTCCTGTCCCAACTCACACGGGGAACCGCAACAACGACATAGTCGCAATCGTAAAAATTATTCTACCTCCAATCCAAACTCGTAATTCATTCCCCACCTTTTATGCATAAGAGGTGAACAAATGTACAAATACTGTTTGAATACCTTTTGGAAGCATTTCAGAGGCTGCTTTGCTCATTGTTTGAGTTACGCAGGTACAGTACATGTTGGACTTGAGACTGTCGGACTGAGACTGCAAGAATATGGCAGAAGGTGTCAACAAATATATACATTGACTTGCAGAGTAAATACAAAAAATATTTTCAAAATATTCCACCGAAAACCTAAGTGCGGACCCCCTGAGTACACCCTGAAGATTTGGTGTCGATTGACCCAAAGGTCCCGGAGGACAAAGACGTACAGACAAACACACTTTCGCTTTTATTTATTAAAATAAATAAATAAAAGAGAGAAAAAGCTATATCTTTGCTGGGAAAATAAACTGTTGAGAAATTACATTTTGGTGGAAGTGGTGAGTACATTATGATTGTTAATCCGACCTGTTAATCCAGCGATTCATCTATTGTTCATCCATCTATTGTCCATCTATTGTTTTGTTCATCTATTGTTATCCATCTATTGTTCATTACTTGGGTCGAACCATAAGCCCTATTCAAAAAAATCCTTTCCAATTGTTTATTTTGTTTTCTTGGTTATGGTTCTTGCCGACCAATGTTTTCTGGAAATCACCCCAAGTTTACACGATTCACCGAGTGAGATTGGTGTCGCATGCTCACCGTTCCCGGTTATAGCTCCTCCGTCAACACCTTGACCTTCTGTGTTTTCACACACGGAAGGTCATGGTCATGGTAAAAATCGAAGTCTCCAAAGTTCAGTTATTGGCGGTTTTGTTGCTGGCTAAGGAGTACAGTCTTGGACGGGTCACCACTCTGATGCAGGATACTTGAATGGCTTATTACCCCTGTAAGCTGGTACTCATTTTGCCAACCTTGGAATAATGACACACCTGGTGTTATTTCAACAGCACAACAGGGGCTCAAACTCAAGACCCTAAGATCTTAAGCCAGCCATCTTATCTATTAAGCCAACATCAGAAATGATGTTGAGTGTTCCTCATCCCTAATAGATGACGTTAGTGTGGGATGGAATTATTGCTTGTCATTAGTCAGCTGTTACCCATAAGGCAGGACAGAATGACAAGAAAGGAGGTTTTCGATATATCAAGTCTGTATGCATTTGATTGAGACACCCTGTATATGCAGCATCCCATGAAGTGTGAACTTTGCTTAACTGTGAAGGTGTGCCTCATGTCTCTCACAACCACCCACCCTCATTACAATGTTGTGATCAAGCTTCAGCCTGCAACGATAAAAGTTCTTATCATTAAAGCTGTGCATTATATAGAGGTGGACATGCGATGGTGGTTCAATGGACGTTTATGGTGGTACTGGTAGAGGTAAAAACTGGCACCTCATCTAAAAATGATGTCAGAGTTGTGCAAAGCATTGTGGGTATTTCCCAGATGATGGTGAATGGTGTGCACGTCGTTGAGGGCAGCAATGTGTAATAAAACATAGATTGACACAGAAGGTGTAAAATGTTTAAAAACGGATCTCGACCGATAATAAATGATGAACACATTGGTGTGCAATCACGCATTGTGCCTTAGGTACACAATCTACCTGTAGTGAACAATTGATTTTGGTTGTCCTTCATTTTTCTGGCCATTCTGGGTCTTTGAGAACAGGCAATATTTGTCTGGTTGGACAACATTTGTTAGGAGGTCAGTTTTTCATCAGAATCGACAGTAATAGGACCAGAGGCGTACACTGAGAGTAAAGAAGAGGAGTGTGAGCATGCCAGTAAGGCAGGGGTCTTTCACTCAGAGAGTAGTTAATACATGGAATGGTCTCCCTGGAAAAGTAGTGGCAACAGAAATGGTACATATGTTGGAATTCGATAGGTACCTAGATACATTGGACAAACGGGGAACAAGGATATTGGCAGGGCTTGCAGGTAGTTTGCAAATGGATGGGTGATTGTGTACTTGTGTAATGACAGTGATATCTGTGAGAGGGTCTCATCAAAAGATGAATGTGCATTTAGTGTTTGTGCATGCCTCACCCTACAACCTCCTTCATGCCCTCCCCCCATCCCAATTTTTTTTGATAGTAATAATAATAATTTTAAATGTATTAATTGAATTTGATTTGCATGTATAACACTTCCACCTCCCCCTCTCCTGTGAAATTGTCAATAGTGTAACGGATTTATTTAATTTGGTATTGATTTAGTGCAGGCATGGTGGGATGTAACACAGCATTGCTCACCTGCATTTGTTTGTTTTTTTCATTTTTTTTTTTCTTTTTTCCCCATTTATTTATATTTCATTTACGGATGTTTTCCGATGGTTCTGTGATTTTTTTCCCCTGGTTAATGGCTTCGATGTCTGTCGCATGCAAATTACCATACTTCCCCATTGTCTCAGGTTCACTTTACCTGCATTTTAAAAATTTATTTATTTTCATCTATTTATATTTTCTTTTATGGATGCTTTCCGATGGTTCTGTGATTATTTTGTTTCCTGGTGTATCAGCTTTGATGTCCGTCAGCACGCCGCAAAATTTCAGCTTTCTACGTCACCCGGAAGGTACCGATCTATAATATCAGTCAGTATTCAAGTCAGTGGTTAGAGTGAGCTTTATATATTAGATGTTAGAAGTAGGGGAATTTTGTTGATTCAAGGACTATCTCATTTCCCCCATTGACTTTAATGTTAACTCAGGGAAAAACTATTTGACCCTGTCAATAAAAAGGAGTGAATTTTTTCTCACAAACAGATATCTCCTGTGGCACAAACTTCTCCTTCTCCTCCCCACCTCTTCCACTCATCCTGCACCAGCTTCTCCACATTAAACTGTTTCTGGGACCAAGCTCTTCCATGAGCCTCAACTATTCATCAAAAACTTTTTCTTAACCCACCCCTGCTTTATTTTACCCTCCACCCATCACCACCCCTCACCCCTGATCACCCACCCTTCACCCTCTTTCTCTTACCTATTTATACCCCCACTTGAACAGAGATTCCTTCTATTTATATCCCTACCTATCGATGAACTGGAAGAGTATATACAGTGAAACAAAAAGCTGTTTACCCTCCCTCCTTCTTTGCGGTTTATGTCCTTTGTGAAAAATAAATCCTGAAACACAATCCTTGGTACTTGCTTGTGGAGTTGACAACCCTACCAAAAAAAATGACTTCTAAAGCCAGGTCAGCCAAGTAATGCTGCGGATTTCGGTGTAGCAGCTGACACTGAATTAGGTCGTGGGTCGTTCTGTTTTTTGGGGGTTTTTTTCAAACTTCAATTGAGCTGGTTTGCCATCTTAATGTTTATAGTTATTATCCCAGCTTCAACAGAAAGTTCTTGTTGGGAGATTCTGGGGCTGATCACATTTTTGTTGGAAAACATGTGCATAAACCCGGAAAAGGTACGAGGTGTGCTTGCCTTCCCTCCCACTTATAGCACGTGGAGGTGGAAAAGTACTAGGACCATGCCAACATTCCTCTGGAAAGATTGATGGCCCTCCCGACTCTAAATTATATTTAAACCGTGGAGGTCAAGGTTTGGCAAGCTCTCGTTGACTCATCATATCTGCTGTGATGTTGATTTTCAAATAAATTCCAACCGAGAGGTAAGTGGACATGCTTGCCCCGGTCCTCCTGCAACACTGATCTGTTTGTCATTGCACCTCAAATTGTTTAACTATTATTTTTCCATTTATTTTTAAATGTAATGCTAAACAAACAACTCTGTTGGATGAAGATGAAGTAATGTATATCCTCATTTTCACAGGATGCTCTTGCAGAATTTATAAACAAAAATTATGTTCTTCGTGAAACTCGGAGTGAGTTCATGGATTTGGTTGAAGACTTTTTGAACGACCTTGATGCAGAAACTACTGACATGTTTTCCCCATTCATGTCCGAGTTTTTGGTCCCACTCAAAGAACTGCCATCCGACAGGTGCGACCTATTTTATTTAATTGATGATATTCAAAACTATTATGTGGTAGGGGGGCTATTAAATGATGAATATTAATATTGCCATTATTATTCATCATGGCTTTGGAAAGAATTCTGTTTGAAAAAGCAACTTGTGTGTATTTACAGCTCACGAAAAACATTCAAACAGGTTTCAGCTTGCACTGCGGTTCACGATTCCCTCCCCCAAGCCTATGATGGGTGAGTGATTTGTCTATAAGTATATATATATATATATATATATATATATATATGTGTGTAATTACTTGGTTATACTGGTCGGTTTGCGATTGCACCTAAAATTAATTAAATATTTTTCCTTCCTAGCTTAGACTCAGCGATGGAAGAAATGGTTCATCTCAACTTTATGGATTGCTGTAAAGAACTTCAGAATAACCCATTCATGCCTACGACTCAATTGAGAGTTGGGGAAAGCGTCAACTTGGATATGTTGCTCAAACAGTTAGGTAAAAGGTAAGAGTTTAGTCTCATTAACTCATAGTTCCAAGAGTTCTGTCATTTAATATACAATCCAACCAATAAATATGACACCTTACCCATTGATATGCCTGTTGTTGGCTTAATGATTAGGGTGGTGGGTTTGGGATCGAAGGGTCCTGAGTTCAAATCCAGCTCAGCTGTTGAATTAACACCAGGTGGGGTTAACTCGGCCTGTCATCCTTCCGAGGTCGGCAAAATGAGTGCCAGCATGCTGGTATACTGTGTCAGAGTGGCGACCCGTCCAGGATTGTGCCCAATAGCCAAGGAGACTGCTTAAGCAGCACCAACGCTCTGCACAGAGTGTGGTCCCAATCTCCTCCTCCTCCCATTGATGTGCTTTATTCGCAGAAATAAGACGAGATACAAAATTCAATTGCAAACGTGAGCAAGTTTGTCCTGGGGCAACTTTCTCACTCAGCTTGCTAAACCTCACACCTGTGCCAGGAGACAGCATGTTCAGAAACTCACTTGACTGTATTTCAGAGAATAATATGGATGGATTTTGTGCTTTTCCAATGCTTAACTGACTCCAAACGTGTGAGCTGAGCAGCCCCCTGGAGCACACTGTACCAGCACACAATACCACTGTTTCCAATCAATGTATCAATTCCACAATATTTGAAGTTGCTAATGTGGTCAGAATTTATAAATGTAGATGCATTATATACATTTATTTTAAAAAGTGAGTATATCGACATATTGTATATGAATGGTGAGATGTCATTCGTAAGTGGGAAGACATTAAATAGCGGTGAAGTGATGGTAAGGGCTTTTGTGTGTGTGCAGTAATGTGTGTTTATTCAGTGTGTGCAAGGATGTGGGTTGATTTTAATTAACATTTATGAAATTGAAAAATAAAATAAAATAAAATTGGGGAAAAGTGCACCCCACCCTCATCCCATCCCTTCCCCTCCCCCACTGCTCCCCTCCCCCTCCCCGTGTGTGTGTGTGTGGTGGAGGGGAAGGGGAAGAGGTGGGATGAGGGTGGGGCACATTGGAGGGTGGGGGAATAAATGGGGTGTGTGGAGTGTGGGTGTGGTGTGTTGGTGGAGACAACAAAGGGATAGAGTGAATATTTTTTAATTATTTGTTTTTATTATTTTTTCAATTAAAATTATTTAATTTTTTCCATTGTTTTATTTTTTCAGTTATTATTTTTTCTTAAATTATCCAATTTTTTTCTGTTTTTTATCATCTTTGTCTTTTGTAATTCCTATGAGTAAAGTAATCCCAAGATTTCATGTCCCTCTAAATCAAGCAATTTATGTGTCCAAGGAACTGTGTCTAAAACATCAATTATTTTTAAAAGTTGATGCGTCCACCATTTTTAGGTCATCTCTACCGAGATGACCTAATAAAGCTGGACCAAATGTCCGTACGTCCGTACGTCCGTCCGTCAACAATTTTTCTTTCCATTCTTGATGAAACTTAGTATGTGGGTAGAGGTCGATGAGTGTTGCACAACGATATAACTTTTGGCTGGGTTCAGGGTCAGGGTCAAGGTCACGAGGTCACGTAAGTTATAAAAATCGCCATTTTCAAAACCTATCTAGTCTGCCATTCTACAAGATATTCGGCAACTGTTTATTGATTATGATAGTAAAAAATATTATCTTGTATCGAACCGGACAGATTTTTGAATTTCCTTCCCGTTTGATCGTCACGTGATCTGGAAGATGGCAAAAACGCCGATGCGATTCGCAAAGAAGGAAGGAAGGAGAAATGAAATATAATATATAACACATTTTTAGCCTTTTATATTTATACATTTTCCGCTGAAGGTGCAAAAGTTTCAAACCCCGAAATGTAACGTCGGCATTTATTTTCAAATATAAATTTGTGCGCGCACGCCAAAATGCCGAGTCATCTTTAACCAAACTGCGCAGTTCGAGCTGCGCAGTAGTCCGTCATAAACTGAACATTGAGAACTTGTGGTATTATAGAGATGACCGTCACCCCCACACGGGGGTAATTTTGTATAACCTTTCTCAAAGTGTGATTTCCACTTTTATTTTCTGACAATTTCAACAACTTTAAACTTTGGTTTTCTCTGATTAATTTCCCATTCATATTGTAACTTTACAAATGTTTCTGTTGGTTTTTCTTTTGTTGAGAATTGAACTGCATTACTGTAATTATCTCCAATGTTCTGAATTAAAGATACCCATTGTTGAGAACCGAGTTCAGTAAAGTTTTTGTATAATCTCTCTTTCAAAGTGTGATTAAAGAACTCAATAATGATGGCTTTTCCTTCATTAAAGGTGCTATATAATGTTATATCGTTATCTTTAAGGAAATTCTTAAATGTTCTGTTATAGAACCCTATTCCCTCATCAGTCCATAATTTTTTGGGCTTTTGTTAGCATTCCAACAGATATTTAATAAAGGCATTCGCAAGAGTGGTGCCTTTTTTATTTTTCAAAGGAACTTTTTCCTAGATATTTTGTGCATGTTGGTGGTCTTCATCACTAATATAAGTTTTATTCAGCTCATTAAATGCATAACTTGACCTTAAATCAATAATTGTTAATGCATACCTGTATCCCCTGTCGTTTTTCAGTTCAATTAAATTGGCAGATCATATGTAATCAACTGCTTTGGAATGGAACTTCGCCTTTTAAACTTTGCGATTATTATCGGTCTATGTAATTCATAAGCTAAAAGCTTCTCATCTGAAGGCTTGTAAGCTTGCTCCTCAGTCTTGATGACATCATCAGAGCTTAATAATTTTTTGCATTACCAAGCCCCATTTTTAATTTAGCACCTATCAACTGCTTCACTATGAACCTATCCATTTTTCTCTTAACGTTGGATTTTGTATCAGACAAATTATTCAACATTTTTCTACCAGCTTCGTGTTTTTCTTCCAATGTCCTGCTATTTCCATAATCAATATCGTGTTTCATACAAACTTCATCAACCCTGTTTTTACGTTTTCTCCACGGCTTAGGATTGTCAGCTCCATCTAATCTTCATCTTCATCTTCACCTTCATCTAATAGATAGAATCATTTATTAGGCAGAAAACCTTTCATCCCCAATCTCATTTAACTCTTGAAGACCATTTTTTCCTCCCTCCCCACAAATATATCCTTTTTTTTCCCCTCCCTCTCCTTCATCTCTTCTTCCTCCTTATCTTCCTCCTTAACTTCCCTAGTTTCTCTCACAGTCCTTGAACCATCTCCCCATGGAATAGCAAACATATATATATATTCATCTCCATTTCTAGACATTACTGTATCCAATTTTTGTTTTTTTTATAACAGGAAACAAATAATATTTGTTCTGAATTTCTAAAAGAGTTTTATATTTCATCAACTTTAGTACCTTTTCATGATTTAACATTTTAGTTAAAGCCAAACTTGTTGGTTTATCAACATTAGTATAAAGCCAATCTTTTATTGAACCCCCCCCCCCCCCATTCTTATGTTGGAGAACATATTTATTAAAACACCGAATACCCTTTTCTTGTCAGTATGCTTGAACACAGAAATAATAGTTTTCTTGAAGCCTTCATGCTATCATTTATGGATCAAAAATTTATGTTTCAGAAATATACAAGAAATTCATATGATGAAAGGTAATACCTCCCTGTCTTCCTATTGTTAAATCAGTTTGTATTCCCTTAGTTCCTATGTAAATTCCTGTTCTTTGTGGTTTCATGACATAAACTATGGGGAAACCGTTATTGATTTTAGCCTTATTAAATTCCTTTATTTGTTGTTTGCTAACAGTGCTTCCACAAATATCATTATCTCCACTAAGTGGATAATATTCTTCCTTTCGAGACTGATTAAATTCTTTCAGGTCTTGTAGGTTTATTTTAAATGATCAATTTATCCTAAATCATTCAAATCATATCCCCAAGATTCTATTCTCATAAAAGCTATACACCCCTCTTTATAAAGTTTAATTTCAATTGGAACTGTGAATTCTGTATGACCCGGAGATAAAATCAACATTTCTGTATCTTTGGAATACACAGCCATTATATTTAAGAATATATATTGTAATAAATCACTTAATCTCACCAAGTCATTTGCATCTTGGATAATTGATGGACACATGTAGGGCTTGGATAATTGGTTAATTTAAAAGTATTTTTCATGTGAATATTTTTTGTTATATTGTATTTATGTATGCCTGGTGTTGGCTTCATGGTTAGGGTGGTGGGCTTGGGATCCTGAGGTCAAATCCCACGCCCATGTTGAATTAATACCAGGTGGGGTTGACTTTGCCTGTAATCCTTCTGAGGTTGGCAAAATGAGTATCAGCTTGCTGGTATCCTGTGTTGGAGTGGTGACCTTTCCAGGATTGTGCCCAAATGTCTTGGATTATCTCTAGTTCGGGTTTTATTTATGGAAGCTCTTGTGTTGATGTTTACTCTAAAATGACACTCGTGAATAATATATATCATTAGTCTGTGAAACAACCTAATTTTATCAATCCCTTCCATTGTTAGGAAAGGTGTATTATCACCCTCATACTTTTATTAATTTCTCTTATCAATCTTGTGAAGTCATTCATTTTGGGTGTAATGTTGAAATAATTATGATCCTTTATATATTTTTTGAGGTGAGAAATGAGAATACAATCACAGAATATACACTGTTTATAAGCTTCTAACTCTATGTTTAATCCCATTCATGAGCACATTGGCCAACTGACAAATTGATTTGACTCAGTAGAGTCTCCTTTGAGTTCCTATAAAACGTAGAGTTTTGGGATCTTGTATATCACTTGGAGTTATCATGTTGATAATTTATATAGTATGTTTACTTTTCAAATAATTTCATCCTCTAATAAATCATATTTTCGAATCAGCTTATTTATATGCTTCACCACCTCCATCATCATTATTTATATCATCAGGGTATTCACTATTATTAGCATCTTCATCATCTATGAAACTACTTTCATAACTAACATTTGAACAAAAGCTGTCAGTATCATAGCTGTCTTCTGGACCAAGTTCCTCACCAGCAAATTCATTGAAATCTTCAGATGTGTAATGTCTAATTTATGAAGGAAAAAACTTGTGTTATAAATTCTGTATTAACACTTGTATCCATATGGTAAAGTATTAATTCCATTCTCCAATATATATATATA
>CM068963.1:8553209-8572023 GCA_035128595.1 Eptatretus atami
TAGTTCATCTGTTGATCTAAAATGCGCTAAGAGAAAATTATTAGGAATAACACAGATATTCACCGTCCTCGAGTCACCGATTACGTTATACTAACCGTAATGGGAACGACGGCTGAAGCTCACCTTCGCCATCAGGGCAAAACGACGCACCGCAACACGTAGTACTTGTCTTGGTTGGAGTAAATAAATGGCCATAACTGAAAACACTGTTGATTCATATCAAACATCGAAAAGGCACATCTCAGGTCCCAGGCCCCCACAATTATATCTGGGCAAGTATTACAATTAGAAACTCGACCAGGAAGTTGTCGAAGAAACCACAGAGTGCACGACACACACACACAGCCACACAGCCAACCAACACACGCAACGATGAAGACAAGAGATATTACGTTAATATAAAATAATAATATATTAAATAATAAATTAAAATATAATAATATATATTTATCATCTTTGGAACCAGTATCACTGGTAAGCAATAAGACTTTGCATAATCCTAACAAATTACTCATATCTTACCCCCCACCCACCAACTCATTTTATTTTCCAATAACTTTTTTGTTATTTTTGTTTAAATAGTATTATCTTTTTCATATTCTTGTTGTCATAAATGTTTATGTCTTTCATCATATCCTCATAAACATCTTCTGTCTTGATATCCAATATAAAACTCTGGATCCATGTTAAATAGATTAACTCTTTCAATCATAGTTCTTCTTTAAGCTGTTGTAGAAATAGTCATACATCAACAACTTGGACAAGTCAAGAAATGATTTTCCTACTAGGTTTACCCATCAAAATGCTTTCCTTCTCCATATGAATCACACAAAAGTTATCAGAGAATGTCTCTACTCATTTAAAGTTGGGTCTATTAATTAATTTAGATGCTTGTTTTTAAGATGTAAGTCTTATGTTTTGTCTGTTTCTTACATTTTCCATCTTCTTGCCAAATACAGCATTATTCATGAATTTATGGAAGTCTGTCTCGAAGTCGGTCTTAGCAACTATTCACATCTAAGTCTTGAACATGATATATTTTTTAACCAATGACATTGATTAAACTTTAGAACTCTGAATTTTCTTTATTCTCAATCCAGCTGATAGATATTGCCTCAGGTTTCTTTGGTGTAATACATAATTGGCTTTGTCATATAATGTAGTTAAAAGCTTTTCTGTTGGTGTCCATGCTCGAGAAGAGCTAGTAAAAAATGATTGTTGATAATCGCTGAGCCATTGTTTTCTTGGTTTTTCTTTATCGGGAGCATATGGTAAGTCTTTGTGAGCATTGTGGAGTTCTTCAGGATATTTTAAATCCACTTCAAAGTAATATCCAACTTTTGCTTCATCAAATTTTTTCTGGGTAGCGATAAGGATATTTTAAAATATTTCTTCATAATTCTTCTCCTGTACCCATTTGAATCCCCCATATGGTAGAGCTTGAGACATTGCAGATCCATATAGATTGTTTGCATCATAATACACCAAATAAGAACTATCTTTCAAAGCATCATAATCAGAGAGATATTTATTGTTTGCTTTAGCATATCATTTTGAACAGACTTGTGATATTCCTCCTCTTTTAGCTTTCATTATCATCAACAGCATATCTACATCAGAAATTAATTTGAGAGGTTGTTTAGTCATCTTTAGCATGGCACTCCAAGCTGGACGAGGAGCTATATACTAATGAACAGGGTCTAATCCATACAAATTTGTATTCTGACAGACATTTCTGAATGTTTCAAGTCCATCAGCTAATAACAGAACATCAATCTAAAGATAAAAGTCATGATATTCACCAAAATAAAATTTATGTTAAATTTTTCCTAGATATTTTGTGCATGTTGGTGGTCTTCATCACTAATATAAGTTTTATTCAGCTCATTGTAGAAACTTTCCTTTGAAGAGAGTTGTGTTTCATCAAATCTTCCAAAGTTGTCCACATAGTCATCTGGGTAAACACCCTTTCATGATAAGAGCTCAACTGTGCTTGCTTCAGCTGACACTAGGTGTGTTTCCTCTTTTTTTAGGAAATGATTTTGGAGATTTGGATTGCTTTAAGACTTGATGCTGATGTGGATATATTATTTGGCATAAATATGCATGAATCTAGAAATCTAATATTAGTTTTGTGAGTTGTTGGGATTGATTTTGTAAATGAGATGTACTTCTGGTCTATGGTAGGAATGACAGATGTGTCCCCAAGTGTCTGAAAATTTGCTTATGAATAAAAATGTCATTGTTTTTTGGGGTTTTGTTTTTTTGTATACACTGTCGAGGCTCAGAGAGGAGACAGAAGAAGACAGAAAGATCACACCAAGAAGATTTTATTTTAAAGACAAAATATCTATAAATCAGTAACAGATTTCACTCAGAAAATTTTATTTTAAACACAAAAGTATATATAAATAGGTTCTAGAAAATCATATTTTTTTGTTATATAAATAAGGTAAATATAACTCATTGTAAGTGTTTGTTTTAATATTTGTAGCTCTTATTGCAAACATCACCATGAGTTATATTCACCATATTATACAACTAAAAAAGATGATTTTCTCGGATCTATTTCTATATACTTTTGTCTTTGAAATAAAAACTTGGTGACATCTCTTGCTGATTTATATAATATATTTTTGTGTTTAAAATAAAATTTTGTTCGTATTTCAAAATGAATTCAAAAAGGCTATCAATAAATATTTATTGGGGTTGTAGTTGATGAAAACACATTATTTTCTTATAATTTTCATCACCATCGAGAATGTTGATAAATAATATGTTGGGGTTTGGTTCTTGGGATAAATATCTCTGTTGAGTTGAGACAAAATGATAAACCTCCCTTAGCATTCTGATTTGAGCTCCTCCTGAACCAGATATCATTTTAAAATTGTCGTAAACACATTTTAAAATAGCACAAGGGAATATCATTCATAGGTAGGGATATAAAGGGAAGGAATCTCTGTTCAAATGGGGGTATAAATAGGTGAGACAAAGAGGGTGGAGGGGTGGGTGGTCAGGGGTGAGGGTGGGGGGTAAAATAAAATAGGGGGTGGGGGGGTAAAAAAAAAGTTTTTGATGCATAGCTGGTGCAGGATGAGTGGAAGAGGTGGAGGAGGAGAAGGAGAAGTTGGTGCTGGAGATCTGTTTGTGAGAAAAATCTTTTTACTCCTTTTTATTGACAGGGTCAAATAGTTTTTCCCCGAGTTAACATGAAAGTCAATGGGGGAAATGGGGTAGTCCGAGAACCAACAAAATTCCCCTAGTTTGGCCAAAGGTCAACAACTGAGGTGGGATTTCTAAAATCAAGTTTCATCCCATCGACTTGAAATTTGTGGAGGATTTGCATATCAGGTGACTGAATTCAACCACCAATATAGGCCAAAAGGTCAACTTAGGCCAAATTTCTAAAATTGTCAATTTTCATCCGATCCACTTGAAATTTGAAGAGGAGTTGCACATTTGGTCGATCAATTCAACCACAAATTATTTTTGAGGTCAAATTTATTTTATGCATTTCGCAAGTATCGTGCTATGCATGACACCTTTTTTGTTTGTTTGTGTGCAGGATATCGCAAAAAGTTGTGGACGGATTCAGATGGAATTTGGTGGGCAGGTTGGGCATGTCACATGGCCAAAATGATGAGATGTTGGTGAAGTTTGGGATCTGTATCCAGTTACTAGAATTTTTAAAAGTGATTCTTCACCATTGAGAGATCGGGCCAAAAACGATATATAGCACGATATCTCAAAAAGTTGTGGACAGATTCGGACGAAATTGGTGGACACATTGCGTGTGTGACGAGGAAGAACACATTCAATTTTGGTGAAGACCTCAATCTAGATCCGACAATTTTTTAAAGTGAATCTTCACCATTGAGAGATGGGGCAAAACCGATATATTGCATGGTATTTCAAAAAATTATTGGGTGACATATGTTCTACTGTATCAGGCATTGCATGGCGGAGGCATGTGCTCTACTGAGTGCCCTTCTAATTTGTTCTGTTATGTCCTGATCCATTCCGTGTTCTATCTCCTCCAGATGCCTCGACATTGTATACAAAAATGATCTTCGACCCACTGAGTGATTCATGTATCTCAGAAGGCTGAGTCTCATTATTTGCTTCTTTGTCAGTGCAGGCAGGTTACTGGTTGTGCTGTTTTTTGACCCCTCTCTTCAGATGCTGTTCCACCTGACCTGTCCTCCCTTTGTTCATCTCGATCAAGCCTCTCCAATTCACACATGTTCTTCCAGAAACCAAAAACCTTCCAGGTGCAAACTTGATGGTCATATGCTCATATCCCTTCCTTGAACCCATTTCTACCTCCGTTACTGAAGTTGGGTGGAGGTTATGTTTTCGCCTCTGTCTGTCTGTCTTTGAACAGCATATCTCAAAATGTTTTGGACAGAATCGGACGAAACTTCGTGGACAGGTTGGGTGTCTGACGAGAACGAATTGATTCAATTTTGGTGAAGATCCAGATTCAGATCCGAGAATTTTTAAAGTGATTACTCACCATTGAGAGATAGAGCTCAAAACGATGTATAGCACAATATCTCAAAAAGTTAGACTAATTCGGAAGAAACTGGGTGGACAGATTGGGTGACAAGGACGAATCGATTCAATTTGGTGAAAATCTGAATCTGGATCCGGATACAATATATATATATATATATAAAGTGATTCTTCACCATTGAGAGATAGGGCCAAAAACGATTTACAGCATATCTCAAAGTTGTGGATGGATTCGGACGAAACTCGGTGGATGAGTTGGATAGGTGACAAGATCAAGCCGATCAGATTTTAGATATCCGGATCCAGATCTGGCCTATTAACGGGATCTCAGAAGGGAAAACCTATTGATGGGAAAAACCTAAACTGTTCAGCATGGTTTTAAGGTATATGCACTCTACCGAGTGCCGTTGTAGTCTCTCATGCTCTTCTCTCCAATCATTCAAAACTGTGGAACATCACTACTTCACATCCATCATCTTTCACACCCACTATTTAAAATTTTTCTGCATATCGTGGCTTCGTACCCCCTTTGTCTCCACTCACTGAACCATGTTGCATGCCACTTCCCTTTAAGTATGTACTGTTGTGCATCAATGTGTTGTTGTGCCCGTTTCTCTCTGCTCCTCTTTCAGCCTGTTGATCCACCACCCTCTGTTGTTTAGTTCTTCCCTGAGCTTCGACTCAACTTCCACTGGGAAGAAAGAAAATGCAAACTGCTGAATTTCACTTCACTGCGTGAAAACATTATGATAAATAGATTAAGACAAATAATTAATCTACATTTACTTTTCCAGCAGCCCCCGATTAATCCTACCTTGCTGTTGGGTCAGCTGGGGAAAGTTTTTGGCCCAAGTCTTTCAGGAACCAGCTGGCCGGACTCGACTTTGACTGGATCGATCGAAACAGAAATTTGGAATTAGTTCAGGGTGCCGACAATAACTCACTGACTACTCACGAAGGACACCGTGGGATCTTTTACGTCCACCAACTAATGCTAGCAATTTATAGTACCAACTAATGCGAGGACACCAAATTTCATTTCCATTTTAGGGACGGTGCAATTTGTGATGTGAAACACTAAACCAACAATGTGTAGTTGGATCAGGAATCAAACCCAGATGAGACAGCTTAAAGACAATGCGCGACCTCTGCTGCTCTGCACCATTCTTTTGGAGGCATGAATAATTAATTAATATGCATCTATATTTGAATAACTTATTCCATATAAATGATTGCATTGTGGGTATATAGATTACATATATATATATATATATTAGAGGGGTGTGCTTTCACATTGTGTAAACATAAGAACTCTGCTTCTCCATTGTCTCGGGTAGCTCACCTGCATTTGATTTTTTGGTTCACGAAAAAAATAAGTGACCACTATATTCGTTATTGTTGTGTATCTGTCTGTCTCTCTGTCTGTCTGTCTGTCTGTCTGTCGCTCTGTTCTTGTCTGTCTGTGTATCCCGAGCATAGCTGCCGTCGTTTATATGCCGATCCTGCATAAACTATTTGTAGGACGTTTATATCATGATTAGTTGTGTTTTCCTGAAAAGGGCGTTGGTGCGCACCTATTATGGACTCGAGAGCACCCCAAACAAAACATGTTTTTAGGGGTAGCCAGTTTCATTTGCATTCTTCGAGGGCAGTTGTCGAAATCTAAGGGGTTTCGATATTTGGTTACCCAATGGCACCTGCATATGCCCCACTGCCGAGCTCGATTTTCATTTTCGTCCCAAGTCCAAGGCGTCACGTAATTTAAAAAATTGCGAATTATTTGAACATAAAGCAATCATAGACCGCCCAAACTTGATGAGCTCGGATGACACATATTCTTATATGCATAATCTTGAGCTCAATTACCCACCTATACATCTGAATCAATTTGCTCATATCATCGAACACCTGCCCGTGGCCACCCCTTCAAGTTTGTTATTTCACGCTGATTTCACAAACTATCGATAATCGAGCAGGCCGAAATGCCATTATAGCCATATATGGTGTTATATTGTTCCTGGAATGTTCCAGAGAGAACGTTTTGCACAAAAGTGCATAATCCGTGACCTTCTGACTTTAACTATTCATCAAAGGTCAAAATTTTACAATTTGGATAATGCGAACCGGCGCGGTCTTCGAGACCTTCTTCACAACTAAACTACCAAAAGCTATGCACGATAGTCCTGTTTCCTATTTGTAATGTCCACAACAATATGTATTTGTTGCCTTTAAGGTTATGAAAAGTCAGTCAAATTTTTTAACGTTGCTGAACGAAACCGGGTTTTCAGACATTTTGCAGCTATAACCTACATGTTCACCTCGTACCATTCATGTTGATCATTCTTAAACTTGCTCAAACATTCACATTGTCTCATCCTGACTTCTGAAACAATCTACTCGTCAATTACGCTCTGAACCTCGCGTGTCAGATTTCATTATTTATTTCATTTATTATTCACTTCGATGCTTTCCAATGTCTGTGAATTTTTCCATGGTATCAGTTCATGTCCTCGCACACAAATTACAGCTTCTTACTCACCAGATGTATGAACTTAATATCCATCAGTCAGTGGTTCGATATACATATATATCCTGTTAGAAAAACGCAAAGGGAATGGTATTATGAGATGAAATTTCTGATGTACATACCTCGAACCTACCTAATCCAATGGAATGATAAATGAGTACATCACAGCGTAAAACTGCATACCTATTTCATGGGCTGCTGCCTGTCCCTTCATACCACAGCCGTGTATTTGCTCTCCCAAATATTGCTCTGACCAAAAGAAACCACAATTCCTTGTATACATATTAAACCCACCAAGTGCCATTTGGACTGTCGGTTTCAAGTGGATGATAAAAATGTAATACATTGTGTTCGTTTTGTGAACAGTAGTTGTTCGAGCGTTTTATCGTCCTTACGCAGATCATGCTTGCTCCATCTCTCAAGCAGGAGTTGGCACTTGACATTCTGCTTCGTATCTTGACCTGAAGAACATCGACCCCGTAATTGCACTATGTGATAAGAAATGGTGTAGTCAACATTTGTCTATCATGACAATTATTCTATGGTATACAAAGACTTTACAAGAGTTAACCTTTGCATCTGCATGTGCGTATTTCACACCCATTAATGCTTTGTACACAAGGTCAAGACCGTGGATACTACAACAATAACTCAGGAACAGCACAGAAGGGCAAATAACCACCCATGAAACACCAAATGTCGTAGGGATACACGAGGACACTCGGAGAGAATATGGAAAGGAAGAATAGGCAAAAGTAGCGGAGACACAGGAGGAACAACTGGATAGAGCTCAAGGCATAGAATGTGACTTGAAGTAGACAACAGACAAAATGAAAGGTGGTTGAGGGAGAGGTGAAATGCATCCTGGAAAGAAGAGGTGGCGGGGGCTTATCGGGAGAAAAGATCATGTTTTGACATATTGACCTCAGGATAAGGGAACAGCCATCTTAACCTTGATCGAGAGAGAAATTGAAGCTAGGAAGTTGTTCACGGGTGACAAAGGGAACAAATAGGAAGTGAGCAGTGAGCTTGATTTTGGAAGTTTCACCAGAATGGTTTACTGCAGCTACGTGCCCCTGCAGAAACCTTGGGGAGGTAGGGGATCAGCATGGACGGACAGAGTTTTGTCTAAAAGACAGAGAGAGTCACAAACCATCTCGAGCGAGGATTCACTCATATGGGATTCTGTATTTTGAGGAACCTTTGTTTCCATGATATGATGGTAACGGATGACAAGCCCCAGCCAAAAGAAAATGGTAGCTCATGCGCAGCAGATGGCAGTCAAGGTCTAGTATGTGATTAAAATCCAAGATATTCGAGAAAACTTGGCATATGTTGACTTCATCGGCTGCTGTGGGCCAGAATCAATAACATCGATGGTCACAGACAGTTAACCCCTCTTACTGTTGCTTTCCATCTTCATTATATTTCAGTCCCAGCCTTTTCCTTCTATTCAACCTTTGCCTTTGCGGTAATCCGACCGTTGATGTCATTTTTAAAAAAACAAGACTGATGGTAAAGACCAAAGAAATATCAGATTCACCAGACTACATCCTTGGAAAAAGAAGTGAAGCCTCTGTTGTCTTTTAGTTGAAAAATTATATATCCAAGCTCGAAGCCTGTCATAAATTCTCTCAAGAACTGCTAAGAAGAAAGGCTGCTCCCTACCTCTTATAGTTAGGGCTTCTACAGTAAGCTTGAATTCTCAGCAAAAAAAGCTCTATATCGAACATATTCCATAGACTAAATACTAACTCAATCCCATGACATGCAAGACAGGATGTGCCCACATACACGCCATGGGACACTCCTTCGAAGAGCAAGAAGATAAGTAATGAAGAGAGGATCCATTGCTCAGCGTGCCGTGCTGACTACGGAGAGTAGAGAGCTCGCATGTTCCATGAGGAAGCGTTGACCTAATTTTATCCTATGCGATATGCTAGTTTGGCAATCAATCTCTTGAATCGTGCCTCTGCTGCACCGAGTGTAACATGTTATGTCCTATCACAGATAACTCTCCTAATGCTCTTGATCTGAGAAGCGCAGCAGATCATCTGCCATGCGACTTGCCCTGCACCTGACTTATGGCCCATAACTAGCGCCTTCAGATCGAGAACCAAATCTGATGCTAACAGATGGCCATTTGGAGAAAAAGCAGACGTGGCAATAGACTGCTTGTATTTTTGGAAAGCACCAGTAGAGCCTTGGATTACTTCGTGTTATGTGCTTTATGCCGTTGCTTTCTATTAATTTCGACAATGCACATTGGATCATCAGTACACGTACTCTTGCTAGATGGGACCAACACTCATCTCTCTCATCTTTTGCTATGACCTGGAATAGGTTATGAACCGTGGATTCTACATCTAATGTGATCCGAGATCGCACTTACCCCGTGGATCAATCAATTTCAATTAGCCGATCACAGACAGGAATATCGTCAACGTAACCTCACCGTCTATTAATTGAGTCTTCACCGGTAATCGTCTCTTAAACTTATTAGAGCTTCCATAGTCATAGATCTGCCCACTTGAGACTGCCAGAATACATAGCAGCAAACTAGCACTCCAAGCCAGCTGCAGATGTGAGCATATCATGCTCTACAGTCAATGCAGTCCTGCTTTAGAAATCGAGCTGCATCACTAATGCTCTATCGGTGGTATAATGCTTCTCTTAGCGTCCAAAGATATTACGATCTCTCATTATTCCACCATGGTCTGAACACATAGATGCCTCAATCTTCGAACTGAAAGTAACAACAAACAACACAATTCATCGTAGAACTAATCGAGAGACGCATTATTAACAGTCTTAATCGATGTACATCGGCCTACATCTGACACTCGCAGCTCTAATGATTGAAGCATAGGAAGTTATGCCCAATGACGGACACTCCTGATAAGCACCCGCTAGTACCTCTGTGGAAAAGTGCGTCAGTTTTGTCATAATGCCCGTCCCAGTAACACATATGAGATCTTGCAGCATCCCTTACCATCAGTCCCGCCGCAGCATCAATGAACATGAACATGCAAATAGAAGCTCACGAGATCAACACATTGTCACATAGAATCTGCACACTATGCAGCCTGATACGACAAATGCATCGCTCTAGACATTCTTTCATACACATACCTATTTAGGAGGCCTCGCTCATACCCATCTCATTTGCAATCGAGTATCCTTCCCTAAGCTGGACTGTGCACATCACAACATACACATCTTTACTTAGGCTCCATCTCGATGAAATAGGAACTTCACCACTGAAACCTCCTCTAATATGCTTCTTTGCACAGATGGCGAAAAAATCAACATATCTCAGCCTATTAAAATTAGCATACGTGGATCGGTTCACCACACTCTAACACAAAATTCGTTCCAGTATCTAAACTTAATTATCTAGTTTTCATTAATGGTACATTCAAGTCGGCTATTAACGTTCATGTCGTCTTTACAAGCTCTTAATTTAGTCGATGCACAGTCTTAACATTTTCCCTGTATCAGAAAAGACGAATACGTTTCCCTCATCAAAATACACATGTCCCGCACCTTTAGGAAGAAGAGTCTGATAGATATTTTGTATTTTCACCCTCATGACTGCAAACAGTTGCACTTTCCTTCCATTACCTGCAATTCCACGTGCAATGCCCTCCAAATCAGTTGTCGCGAAGGCATTTAAAACGGTTGTTCACTCTATCGTGGTGTCACCTCTTTGAAGACACTCCTCAGCATAGGTTTCTCTCTCCCTACGGAGCTATAACCCTTCCGGACGTACTTAGATTCCCATTCCTTGAGATACTTCTCAATTTGTAACTCTAGGTGAGTATCTCAGCCTCGTGGGATAGGACAAAGGCCTAATCCTCCAATGGGTAGTACCAAACGAAACCACCTACCCCGACTAATCATCATTTATTAGTATTTATATTTTAATTTTATTTAGATCTTGTTACTCTTTTTATTTTTTTTGTTTTTTTGTGATTATTAGTTTTGCGTATTATATTTTCTATCAATTTTTTTTATATCCTTTTACATACAGACCTGCACCACTTCGCCAACAATTAACTCCACACAGATGCTCACATCAGGTGCCCAAAATCGCAGCAGGTGCACCCCTCAGTCCAAGACATAATGTCTGATATAAATTTGATCGAACAAGTGATTCATTTTTGAAAATGACCACTAAACTGCTTTTAATCCATATTTCTTAATCGAAACTTAATGGAAAAAAGATAATTGCTTCGATTGGGCCAATCATTCAGACAGAACTTGCATCTGGACCAAGTATTTTCTCCATGCCAGATGCCTGTGATGTTTCATATGCCGCGGCGCTTCCATTATTGAAACCCTTTGACTCTCAGAGCACATCAATTCCAGACTCTTCCTGTGCGTCTATGTGACTCATTCCACCTTTCAGAAATAGAATGTGGAAAGCTTGTTCATTATTGCTACTCCTTTAAAAGCATAGCTCAGATTCTGCTCCCCTCCTTATTATAGGTAGTTTGATGGCCAGCTTCCATTTTCTATTGGCCCTCTCGTAATCCTCTCGAATTGGAAGCTTTTACAGTTGTATGCCCTTCTCCAGACAGAAGAAGCTATATTGCCACTGACCACTTGTGATCCAAGCTCCTTCAAGCGAAGCTTGCTTCACCTGCATCTCATTGTCCTATTTCTCTGTCCCGTGCAATCTAGTCCTTTCAGATCAATCCAACTTTTTCTCTCAATCCTTGAAGCCGGTGTCCGTGTCAGTTTGTATTAGGATCCACTTAATACTCCTGGTATTATTAAGTGCTTCCATTACACTGTCATGTTTATGAATTAAACATCTGCCATCAACTCTATTCAGCACATTTCCTCCAACGTCCGTCATTCAACCCGTCTCGTCGGCTTCACACTTCCGAATTGAAAGTCAGTTGTCAGGTCATGATCAGGATCACAGCTACAGTGACTTTGCATATGGTGGAAGTATGAGATTTAAATTGGGAGCACATAAATATTACATAGTTACAAATGTCAGATATTAAAACAACACGGATCCCTTCATTTTATTTTTCATGCTGCCATAGACAGAAGTCTAATATCAGTTCTTGTTGTCTCCACCATCATTCCGATGAACATTCCGTGTGATGAAGATATAGTCAATGTGGTCAGGAGACAAGGGTTAATGAGCCCATTTACTGTTATATTATGTATATATGCAATATGTCGTTGGCTTCTAACACCTGAATGGATAATTATTTCGAAAAAAAAAATTGAGATCCTCACATTCTCAAGGACAGGATAATATTGCCAACTTTCTGCCAGCAAAGGTCCAACGCATACGGATCAAAGGCAAGCACGCGACCTAAAAGCATTTGGACATAAGAAGGAAAAGCTGGAACTGAAATAAATGAAGGATGGAAATGCAACAGTACGAGGAAGGCTTTACTTGCTACAGATTTCTCTCTTTCTCTCTCATCTCTTCATCTCGTCTCTCATCTCTACTCTCTCTCTCTCTCTCTCGTCTCTCTCTCTCTCGTCTCTACCTTAAAGTAGCTTCCATGGTCTTAATAGAGGATCGGTGTCGGTCGAAGCTATAGCCAAAAAAGCAAAAAACGATGCCTTATGATTTGCATTACGGGCATACAAAAGCTCATTGTCCCCTGAGATCTGGACAATGATGACAACGGAGATGCTGCCAAGTAAACTGCACTTCTTCTAGCATTGTCATGGACAATGCATTTTTAACTGAACACAGTTAATACGTGAAAGGCAACAACTTTTGATCGCAGTTGAATTTATTATTGACATGAATTTCTTAGATTTGATGTTCTTTACCTTTGGAAAACATTTACAACTATCAGTTTACGAAGTAAGGGCGAAACATGATTCAGTCATCAGTGGGGTCGCGCTGTATAAGTGTGGCCTCAAATCGATCGACAAGGTTTTTTCATGTGGAGATTGTATTCAATATCTCTCACTCTCGTCGTCATACTTAGTGACAATGGACCAACATGTATTTTGAGACACGCTCAACTTGTAGTATGTTCCGGTGTCGAACTGCCGACCAACTACTGTAACCAAGGCGGTTCAATCAGCAGAATGTGCGACTTTAGGCAAACACTGCAGCGATTGAAGCTGAGTCTTGAGCGTCAGAAGCGCTGGCTGTTTGTCGTTCGCATTTTGTAATCCTCGTCCATATTTATCAGGTCGGGCACCAATTTAGGTGCTAGAAAAGACGCTCGAACGTTCGGATTCCGAGTTCATTCTCTATATTCAAACAAATCGATTTAACTCCTCTCTCTTCTTCGGGCTCCCGGTATCAGAATCCCGCAATAAACCAGAGCTCAAGCACATTTACATTCATAAATCATAGGCAAAACGAGCGCTACACGTCTTATTAACCGCACAATTCAAAATCTCAGAAATTGAGTATGGATTACTAAGTTGGGGTTATTGTGCCAGAGCACCTCTAATTGGTCAGAACCTTGAATGCAAATGTTGTTCGCACGTGTTCACCGTCACCGTTCCAATGAACTTAGCTTATTATTATATATTCACAGAAGAAAGGTTCAGCTACCTTTTGGGTTGACATAATCCACAATGTGTGATGGTGATCAACTTCTAAGTTAAATATGACCATAGCTTTTGGCCCTGCGGCCCGAGGAGTTCACTACGTGCTAAAGTTTTAGAACACCCCATTTTACAATGATTTATACTTGAAATTACAGTTATCCTTACTCAATTCAGCTGAGTAACTGAAGTTTACAAGAAAAGTCTTAGAAATAACATTAGAGTTAAATAAGAGATTATGTCAATAAATAATAATTCAAGTGAAACCCTTTTCAAGGGAAAAGTAATCGGTTGCACTGCACTTTCTGCAGCAATGAAGTAAATTAAGCTGAAGTTGATGCAAACATTCGACACGGTGCCCACACTTTTGTTGATTAGTTACAACCTCTGTCTGTATAAAAGGCAGGTTGGAAGACCTGGTGTTTGCTACACACTTCTGAGCCATTATTTGGCCACATAATTGCCACTCAGGAATATATATTGCTGTCCATAATGGCAGAAAAGACATAAAAAAAAGACAGACAGACAGTATAACCCTTAAAGTTGACGGTCTTCCTTAGAGAAATGCAAGTACCAAGTGTCATGAGTACAGTTTCCTACACCATCAAAAGGCAACTTGAAACTGGGAGGAAACTCTCCTTACAGAAAAGTCTGACAGAGCGCAAACCACAACACATCGGAAGACAAGTTTTTGGAGTCACAGCTTGCCTGTGATGGGGCTCACAGGACAGGCTTCAAGCACAGTCTTCACACTGGTCGAGTAAGGAAGTCTCAGTTTCAACGGAAGAGAAACTTTGAGCTGCAGGTTTACAGGTCGATGGCTATAAGAAGTTCATTGCCAAAGATGGAAAAAGAAAAGGGGCTTCCGCATAACACCGCCAGTACTACTAAAACTGGAAAACAGTCTTATGGACCGGTGATCAAAATTTAATCTTCGGTTCATCACGCATGGTTTTATATCGCGTTGATGCAAGAAGTGGTTCCCAATGTTGACACCATCTGTAAACATCGAGGAGAGAAGCGTATGATTCTGGGTCTTTTGCCGATCCAGAGCGCTTGGCACTTTACAGAACGTCGACACCGCTGACCGCAAAAGGGCTACCAGCATTTGCACGTGCCAGCGAATACCCTCTGGTTATGCTAGTGTCAGAGGTTCCATCTACAGCAATATTAAGACCCAAACATACATCAGTGATATTCAAACTACCTTAGAAGAAAAATACCAGACTGTAGCTTCAAATCATGGAATGGCCAGAACAGTCTCCAGACTTAACACTCATTCGCGTGGTTTGGATGAACTGACAGAAGGTGAAGCAAGCACTCAAGTGCACACTTTTGTGGAACTTCTGCAACATGTGGAACTTTCGAAAATATTTGATTTCCATTGTAACGAGAATGCCACAGAGTGATGCTCGCTTTAATCTGCAAAAGGTGCTATTGATGAGTCAAAAATTTAGATTATTTTGTTCACAAACCAATTAGATCTTCTTTATCATCTGCATTATTGTTATTGTTCTATGTTTCATTTCAGAAGTACATAAACATTAAACTGCTAAATTTCAGTAAAAACTGAAAAGATGGGCGTGTCTAAACTTCTGACTCGTAGGGAGTGCTTTGTATAGCTATGAGCTTATTCAATAGCTGACCTTCTATTGCTTTTATCTCCAAAAGGTTGTAGGTTTTTCGTCAGGGTAAATGTCTCAGGAACCTGAATCTGGCCACTACGACGAAAATCACTGACACTTTTTAATTAGTGTTGACATGACACCTTTCAAAAATTATTTGAGTGAATACTCACCCCACAAATTGGTCCCAAATTTAACTCGAGTAAATTTAATCCGAAGGCTATAAATATTAATTTTTAATAAATGTACAATTTTTGTTGCTAGCTTCCTCATTTTTTAATCGCTTACTTTTATCACTACAGTATGTAAGCTATCGTATCGGTAGGAACTTTTTCAAACTTTTAACCGCATGAATGTCCTTGTGCAATTTGGCGATGCGTGTGATTGATCTTTGGTGGTGGTGGTTTGCATGCAATTGCTTTTTCTTCTCTTTAAGATTGTAAATTAGCCTGGAAATTAACATAGTAACAAAAGACTAAGTCCAATGCATCCATCCTACATAGCAAGCAGGCACCTATTGGATGACAATACAGAAGGCATTTGATGATACTTACTTAGGGACAAGTGAAATTGTTGCTGCATCGGAGAAGACTCAACGGATACCATCTTCACGTGAAAATTCCTCATCTATGACGACTCACAAGGAGTGTTATAACACTTACAACATCAAGGAGAACGTGTAGAGAAGCGACTCACAAAAAGCAATTTATTCACGTCGAACTTACCACTATGTCTTGTTACAGTCGACCGAATGTTTCAGTTTGTCTGGTACTTCTGTGAATGTCTCTAAATCCCTTGGCAAAGTAAACAGAAACCTTACAGTTGTGACACGATGGGCGTGTGAAAGCGCCATTAAGACGCTGCGGCTGAAGCTCGCACGACGAGACGTGTGGTAAAACATGGATGAACTACATGAACCAAGGAGGTTGAAATACCACCATCCATGGCACGCGAGACATCTTGATAACGGCAAAAGAAATCCAAGTCATGAAGGAACGAGGTGTCCAAAAAACACAGGACAATGACTACAAGCTTTTTACTTTGGTGAAATCCATATCACTCACAATCTCATTGGAATTGAGGAAGCTAAGTTATAGACGTACTTCATTCAGAATCTGGAGGTCTCACTGATTGAGTCTTTCCACTATCCAGTACCAATCTTCCTAGGAATATCCCTGGGCATCTCAAACAGTCCGATTCAATAACAAAAAAAGGAACTTGACTATACATTATGTTCTCACATGATGCCATTCGCCAATAGCCCTTTTTCGACGAGAATCGCATCCCATGAAGCACACCACCTAAGGTCTCTCCTAATACAGATCCATCGAACACAGGAAGACTGCGACAATATATAAGCAAAGATATTGACTAACGGCTCGAGAAACACCTGTACTTTGACGCTTCTTCATGGCTCTACATACTGTGTCAATCTGTACAGTAGAGGTAGACAAACCAGGAATACATTATGAGCACAACTGGTACAACATGACCACTAAATCATCCTGAATTTTGGTATCCATCAGCAGTCCACTACTGTTGGAAACTTGGGGGAAAACTGGGCTTCTACTGAATAAACTTACGGCGGGGCACTTCCAGACGGATCTCTTAGCAAGCTCCTTGCTCGTGGTACATGAGACAACTATGACAAAACCTAAACTATCTCCTTGCAGGGCTGGTTACGACGATAGTTGCTTGTCACAAAACTCTAGTCCAAGGAGACACAGAAGTGAAAGAGATGACAAGACACCAGATAGCCACAATATGACAAGCCAGCTGGCCGACCACCACAGCCAAAAAACATTTTCACACTGTTCTCCACAAAAACACGAGTTGTGTAAAAGGACAAAATATTCATCTTTAACATGACGTCAAGACGTTCCTTCATCTGAACACATTACTGATGTCCATGCATCTCTCTCCTACACCAAGTTGTGGTTGTGGAACCCTCAATCAGAACCATCAAGGGAAACAAAAACTGGCAACACGACTATAATATTTACCAACTAACAACGTTAATATTTTTTCAAAACCCATCTGACGTCTGACAGAGCCAAGAGATCGACAAGACCTGCAATTGTCATTATCATCTGATACAGCCAACGGGACAATCCAGCGACAAGTAACACCAACATGACAAATGTCTTATCACTTGCTTGGCCAATGTTCCATGATAACCGGATATTTTGGTGTTGATTTCCTTATCTTGGACCGGCATATACAGAGACCCGGATTCTGCACCCAGAATCAAACGAATGAAAACTTCAACCACTGTGCAAAATCCATCCATTGCTTGCACTTGCACCATCCATGTTTGCATTTCGAACGAAGTACTCGATTTCTCTGCTTATGGCAGATTTACACCAGGCATGACAAAATCTCGTATCCTCATTAGAAAAAGAAATTGAAGCTCCTCTCTCCATCTCGACCTTTTCCATGTTCTTAGCCTCCCCTTAAACATCCCTCCACATTAACAAACTCAAATAGCTGTGACCTATTCCCTTGAACAGCTTTGCCGTAACCTTGCAAAGCTCTCTAAATCGTTTGTTGCCAACATGAACTCCAGACGGTTTGAAGCAGTCATTTCGTTTCTCCACACAGTTACTCGATTAAGATAAAGACCCTTCTGTTTCATTCAATTAGATCTAAACAACTAAGTTAAGCTTTATGCAACTCCACGCCGTGCATACCTACGCCTGCATCTGCCGCTGCCCGGAACGCTCCGGTCATGAATGCAGAGGAGTCATCCGTACATGGCCCTATCATTGCTTAGTGCATCCTGTTCACTATGCTAATTTCTCTGGGATCCAAGCAGAGATTCCGATACGCATGTTATTACACAAATACCAGGGCAAACAAAGGCCCAATGAGGCATATACATTACACCAATACAACCACATTTTTTTAACACATCTAAATTCCAAATCGAAAAACAAAGATTTAATTGGAGAAGAGTTTTCTTTTCCAAATACACCCAAATGGCATTGCTCGACACCAGCCAACCATACCTGTGTTGGACTACCTATTGCCAGTGGTGCACTGAACACCGATGTGCCTCGTGTCTGAGCTGGTCATAACACCCAACGTATCAAACGTGTCCACTGTCCTAAGCGTATGTGAACCACAACGGTCTGTATTTTCACCAACAATACACAAAACATATCGTCCGATATCGCACAGTTTTAAATCTGACACCATCACCTCGCCAGACAGAGTGATTCACAACGTACTCACCGGCTGCTCGCACTCTAATTAGAAGATGCCTTCAAACCTATCAAATGCAGATCATAATTTCACGCTCCTCTGAACGAACACGTTCCCTTCTGCGATATGAGTGTGTCACCTATGACACCAGAAGGAGGCGCAAAAACAAATCATCTATATAGCACGAGCTATTTTGCATAAATAACGGATATCCCACTGTGTTGTTTGTAGTATCTGTTTCCCGAGTAATCAAAATAACCACTTAAACAGATCATAGAACACCTACCCACATCCTGGTACAACACACGCGTTCCCCGAATTTATTGCGAGGAGTAATCTATACTTCCAGTATATACTGTAATTAGTCAACAAACGTATTCATGTCTAATCTCTCTTT
>CM068963.1:8600020-8615668 GCA_035128595.1 Eptatretus atami
CCGGGGAAGTTCACCCTCGGCCGACTTTGTCCGAATCGAGTCGCTATCGCCGACTCAGATCCGGCGTAACGGAGCGGAATTACCAAAGTCGGGCTGGACCAAATGAACAAGTTACCAACACCAATCCTCAAACACGCGTCATGTCGAGCCAATGCAAGAAACACAAAACGAGCTGATACGTTTAACAATCGGGGTTTATTTATACAGTAATAATGGGGAGCTAGGGAACACAAAAGAGCAGAACTATACCGAATACAATAAATGCAAGTATATACAGCGAACAAAGCACTTAACCGTTTTCTACTTGTTTTACGGGCCCACCGACACACATACGCACACACACACACCCCAGAAATGGTGATGCCTTTAATGCGGACTTCAGCTCGGAGGGACAGATGAGCTGAAGCCCAGGGTCTGCCTCGGACCTTTCACCTCGTGTGGTCTTCAAGCTGTTCGGACCGGGCACCAGCCTGGGCGAGCTGGATCCAATCACCGCGAGCCGCGATCCTTTCCGAGCTCCGGCGGATCCCCTCGCGCTCCGGACCACGTGCTGGTGAGACGAGGCGCCGATCCTTCCCGAACCGATGCGTCGCTTCCCGAAGAACCACCGACCAAGATGAGGCCAAGAAGTCGCACCAAACCGGGAACTAAGCAGAGACCGCGAAGAGCTCCACGCATCAAGAAGAGCCAGCCGAGCCAAGATGAGGCCACGAAGCAGGACAAAAGCCACCCGAAGATCCAACTACTCCAGCCGAGCTGAACCAGCACCAGAACAACGACCATGGAATCTCTCGTGCCAAGCAGAGGGTCCCCTTCTTATCCCTCTCAGCCCCGCCTCGCTACCGGTGTGACTAATTCGGCCTCGTGCGACACCCCCCCCCCCCCGCAACTGCGGTTGGGGGCTGTTTACCTCGCTTTCTGCCGGACCCGCCCAACCCTCATTCTGTTTACGCCGTTGAATCACGGACGGGAGGGTTCGTCGTCTTCTTAGTTGTGGAGGAGGGTCGTTCTGATTGGACCCTAACTATTAAAATGAATCACAGCGCATTTACATAGATTTACCCATTAAACAATGGCAGGCGAGCTATCTATAGAACACGTACTTATCGAGATAACTGAGCTAAAGGACCAGAATGATGAGTGCGATAATGGCTTCCAGATTCGCAACAATATGTACAATGTACATGGAACTTGAAACTATCCCTTGTTTACTATGTAGTACATTTAACTTGAGATTATCCATTGTTTACTATGTACTTGGAACCTGAGATTGTCTCTTGTTACAAAACATAATGTGCTTCTCTCCAAATGGAAAATCGTCAACACGTTTAAGGAAAACCTGAACAATCCTGCAACTCATTTATTGCATCAAACATGCTATGGAAAAAAGTTTTCTTTCTCTCCTCATTTTCATCCTTGTCTGCAGCTGGAAGCATAGCTCAGAGGTGGTGCCCTCATTTTTCAGTTGTCAAGTTGAGGTTTGATTCCCAGCCTGTTTGATGAGAAACTGTCATCCTGGTGCTCACAGGCAGGGTGTTGCTTCATTGAGAGTGCCATCATTTGGAGGGGATGGTTCACCATTTCCTCTGCCTGCTGACATTTTCTGGTGGACATTCAAGATCCTTTTAAGAAAAAAAAAGAGGCCATTGTATGCTGACAGTCTAGCAAACTCAAAATTTCTTCCCAGATCAATCGAGTAAATTGGGGTGGGGAGTGGGGGGCATGGGGGGGCACTGTATCAGCAGAAGAGCTGCCGCTCAGATAAGATGCAACCAGCAGAAAGAACGCATAATTGGATCCTGGTCTAATGTGCATTTGATGTGATAGATCATAATCAAAGCACAAGTTCAATTTGCCATTGGTGAGTGCAGCCACTAATTCTCACCTAAGAAATGATCCACACCACCACCAGGATTGATAAAAATATAATATTTGAGAAAGCGATTAATGACCAAAGCTAAAGCTCCGCTAACATCCTTGAGAAGTTGATTTGTTAGAAATGGTTACATTGCCATAAAGGTCAATAATATATCAGCAATGCATTCTGGGTCTCACAGGATAGTTGTGAGGTCTCCATCAGATCATTTTTATGTCTCTCACTTATACAGACTTTGCTAATACCAAAATGGTGTTGTTTCTGCCTACATTTATGCAACACCCTTCCTCAGTTCCATGAACTACTTTTGCACAAACACCAATCCTCCGCAAACCACATTATTTTCATTTCGCTCAGTTCATATTCCACAATATGTCTATCAGTGTCTCATCCTCTGTGAGATAATCAGATAATTCCCCTGACAAAGACTGGCTGTGGGTTCACGTGTCAAATGTGCTTCCAGGTGTAATTGGAGCAACAGCACAATAGCTTCAGACGGTCCATAAGACGGTTTGCCTTATTTTTTTCAGACAGGTTTGGAAATGTCTGATTTACTTCAACACCCTGATCCTTCTCCATTCCACTAAGGTCTTCGAACTAAGTGCTTTCTTAATACAGCTGTCAAGGTTCATGCAACCACAGAACAAGAGAAGGCAAGTGAACAACAAGAAGTGGGATAAAGAGGAAGCGAACACATAGATGCATGAGGACAAGAGATGCAGGTAAAAGGAGGAATGGTTTCAACAGGTGAAGAAAACGTAAGACTCAGAGAATAATCTCGGAGGTATATGACAGACCTTTTGGTGGTTGGGAGCAGCAGAAATTAACATTTGGAGAAATGAGCACAAGATAGCTGAATTGGGAAGAGGGTTCCACAGTGAAACGTGGGATGAATTAATAAAGGTGAGCATAAGCTTGGACCTGGGGGGGGGGTAACTAGGTAATGGTTTCTGATAGAACTGTATGACCTTGCGAGGCCTTGCGAGGAAGGGGAGGGTGGTGTGGGGAGGTCGGGGTTTGGCAGAGGTATATTGTAGATGTAGTAGTAGTAGTAGTAATAGTAGTAGAACAAAGCCAGTAAAAGACTGCAGGGTCATCAACTTGCTGACAGTGATTGAAAGGAGACCTTAAGATTTTGGCTTCTCATGCTGAGATGGCCACGACACCGAGTGCTCAGACTCCATGGCCTCAAGTCAAGCAAAAGGGGCACCAGCAGCAGCAACCCATAGTTGAGTTCTATATTCCTGAATACTTTGGATGAGGACTTATAATAATATTCTAGGCTAAGGTACAAGTTCCATATCCACACCCTTCTACGGAAAGCCCAAGCCAGATGAGCAGGTCATGTCGTTAGAATGCCCGACAGTCGACTGCCAAAACAGCTTCTGTATGGAGAACTGTGTTAGGGCAAGCGCTCAGGGGGACAGAGGAAACGGTTTAAGGACTGCCTCAAAGTGTCCCTCAAAGACTTGGACATCAACCTCAGTACTTGGGAATCTCTTGCTCTGGACCATCCAACCCGGCGTAGCAAGCTCACCACAGGAGCCCGTGCAGCAGAGAACAGACGCACTGCAGAGGCCCAGAAGAAACGCACCGCGCGCAAGGCCCGGGCTACCTCCACTTCCACTGCAGCACCCATCCATTTATGTCCTACGTGTGGGCGTGCCTTCCGGGCCCGGATTGGCCTCACCAGTCACTTCTGGACCCACAGTCACCAATCCTCCAACTGAAAGTGAAGTCATGGTCATCTTCGAACCCGAAGGACGGACAACAACAGGCTAATGTACAAGTTCCATATTGTTTGTTTGGTGAATAAAAGACATTGAGTGCACCTCAAACCTTTGTCAAATGTGAGTTAGCTTCAGTCCATTCCACTTTCCTTTCTACATCCAGGACTCGAACCATTTCCTGCCAGAAACACATGTGCACAGATAACGTTATCCCCACGTCCTTCACTTTAGTGGAGAATTTCGTGAAGGGGAAGGGGGACAAGGACCCTCACGGTCAATCTCCCCCAAGAGGAAGTCATCCATGAAAAGTGCCAAGTTTTCACTACTTTACCCTTGCCGGAACCTCTTATCCCCTCTGCAAGGACTACGCTTCACCAATCGGATTCCGTTGCTGGGTCGAGGGACGGACCCGGCCAATCACCAGCAGGGATGCCGACCATCCTTGTAAGCCCTGCACCAATGGCGGCCTCCGAGTCGCAGGAGGAAGAAGGGCAGGTAGAAATAAAGTTAGAGATGCGGGGAAATAAACAAGAGATTCTGCTACTCTTCACTCGCTTTTAAAACTTTGAACAGGATTTGCAAATTTGTTCATGTAATTTATCCAATTATTTTTGAGGTCAACATAGGCCAAAGGTCAAAAACTTTGGTGTGATCTCTAAAATCCTCAGTTTTCATCCGATGCATTTGAAATTTGAAGAGGATTTATATTTCAGGTCACTGAATTCAACCACCAATTATTTTTGAGATCAACATAGACCAAAAGGTCAACATAGGCTAAAGGTCAACAACTTAGGTGAAATTTTTAAAATCCTCAATTTCCATCCGATTCATTTCAAATTTAAAGAGAATTTGCATATGAGGTCACTGAATTCAAAAAACAAGTATTTGTTGAGGTCAACACAAGCCAAAAAGTCGACATAGGCCAGATTTCAAAAATCCTCAATTTTCATCCGATTGACTTGAAATTTAAAGAGGAGTTGCATATTTGGTTAATGAGTTCAACCACCAATTATTTTTAAGGTCAAATGTGTTTCATGGATTTCACAAGTATCGTGCTATGCACAACATCTTTCTTGTTACTTGCAAACATCGAAGATTTTTTCAAGTATATTGTTTGGTCTTGTGCGTTATTACTTGGCGGAAATTTTTTTTTTGCCAAGTATGTTGGTCTGTTGCGTTTGTCTGTTTGTCACTTGGCGAAAAAAATTTCAATCCAGCTATGAGAAATTTTGTGATTCTTCACCATTGAGGACGGGGTCAAAAACAATATAGAGCATGATATCTCAAGAAGTTGTAGCCGGATTCAGACAAAACTTGGTAGACAGGTTGAGTGTGTGACAAGGACGAATTGATTCAATTTTGGTGAAGATCTGAATCCGGATATGAGAAATTTTAGTTTTGAAAGTGGTTCATCAACATTGAGAGGAGGAGGAGATTGGGACCATACTCTGTGCAGAGCGTTGGTGCTGCTTAAGCAGTCTCCTTGGCTATTGGGCACAATCCTGGACAGGTAGCCACTTCGACACAGTATTCCAGCATGCTGGCACTCATTTTTCCACCCTCAGAAGGATGACAGGTTGAGTTAACCCCACCTGGTATTAATTCAACAGCTGAGCGGGATTTGAACTCAGGACCCTAGAATCCAAAGCCCACCACTCGAACCATTAAGCCAACACCAGGTATCATATTGAGAGATGGGACCAAAAATGATACAAAGCATGATATTTCAAAAATGTATTTGGCCTGATGTGTTCTCCTGGATCAGGCATTGCGTGGTAGAGGTATGCGCTCTACCAAGTGCCCTTCTAGTTACTTTTGTGATGAGAAATGGCCTTGGAAAAATGTCACGACAACACGGAAACATTCAAGCTGCTATCTATGGTATAACATGGCGTTTTTCCAAGGTGGAAAAGGCAATAAAATTTGGAATCCCTCGGGATTTTTTGCAGTCGAGACTTCGTCTAAGTGACTGTGCAAATAAGGTGAAGGCCTCTTACTTGTGATACAATCAAGGCCTCTGAAATGTGGAGCAGCGCTACATGGTAGGCACACATATATGTAGATAATTTGCGTCGACCCCACCTTCGGAACCCTGGGGGATAGGGGGACCAAGTAAGTACAACCTTTGTCTTATCTCACACGACCCCCCCCCCCCCCCCCCTTAGTCCCCCTGCAAGTTTTGTTGAGATTGCGTAAGTAACGACTGAATGCATTGGCTACGGACATGCAGACAAACACACAGACACAAGATTGTGTATTATAGTACGATGAAGACCAATTAGAGGATGGCTGGAAATTTTTTATTGTAAGGCTCTTGCAATGTTGCCATTGTAAAGAAAAGATAAAGTATAGTAGATACTGAGAAGACATTTAACCTTGATCATATTTTGTGACTTGGGGTTCATAAGAATCCAAGTTTTAGATTAAATTCTTCAGGGGAACATCGCACCTAGATTGGAGCAATATATTTATATTGAGATGGCACCTATTTGGTATCGCATGATATATTTCCCTCTATTAAATGGAAACCTTCTTAACACACTCTCTTTCTGAAACAAACAAAAAAAAATCAATATTACACAAAAACAAAACATTGTACTTGATTTAGATGGGAACCTTCTATGATTAGAGCTATAGATCCTTGTTTCTTAGAGGCAGAACATTGCAGGTTCATGTCGGATGGAAATACTGGGAAACGGGTGCCGTTGAAAGCATTATATTTCATGCTGTCGAGTCTCTTTTCCATCGGAAAGATTTGTATCGCTTTCTAAAAAAAAAAAAAAAAAGATTGCAACTTAAATATGAGGAATGCCATTATCTTCTCCATGTTTGATAAAAACTTTTTTTTGCAAACTTGAGAAGATCATTGACATCTTGAAAATATCTTCCAGAAATCCGGAGCACGAACCACCACCATGAGTCAGTTAATAACATCATCAAACTCGACGAGTCTGAAGGCAAACCGAGCTGCCGGTTGTCCATTACGTGAATGTCAGACAAGTATTACATGAAGAAATGGATTTTGAAAAGCTCGATAATTTCCAATGCTCGTTAGGTCTCGGGCGAAATAGCTGACAAAGTCGGAAACAATTTGGGGAACTGGATGAGAAGAGTTTCAAAAAGCCAAGACTCCTTCAACTAAGTAATTCAATCCATTGATGGACGATTGCAACTTTCAAAGAAATGAGGACAACAAAAATGAAGCGGAAGCACGTGATCGGATTCGAGAAAGACGAACATTTCTGGGATAGAGACTGGATTTTTGGATTGTAGGATGGGAGAGGAAGCTTTCCATGTGTTGGTCTTCTACGTCCCCCTCCTGTCATAACCCTTCATCTGATCGTCGCAGATGTACAGCACTAGTACGATGCTGCTACAGGTACGAATCAGTTATTCCTTCTGCGTTAATCCACAATAACAAAAAATAATGCCAATTCCACTCCAGCACTGTGAGCAATACGAATGATGTATTCTATCCATCCATCCATTGGGACCATACTCAGTGCAGAACGTTGGTGCTGCCTAAGCAGTCTCCTTGGCTATTGGGCACAATCCTGGACGAGTCACCACTCCGACACAGGATACCAGCATGCTGGCACTCATTTTGCCAACCTCAGAAGGATGACAGTCAGAGTCAACCCACCTGGTATTAATTCAACAGCAAATGTGGGATTTGAACTCAGGATCCTAGGATCCCAATCCCACCACCCTAATCATTAAGCCAACACCAAGCCATACAGTGATCTATTCCTCATACAGTATTTAGAAGTGCATGAAAGTGTCTTCAATCCATGTCTTTCGGGTTGGTCACTCTGGAAAGTTTCCTGCCATGGATTCTCAGAGCCAATCCATCCACCTGCACTTCCAATTCACCTCGCTTGGATTGTCTCTAGCCAAGTTCAATTTCAAGTCCACAATTTATTTGTGATTATAATTAATTATATGTGTAAAATTTGGAGAATGTTCACCTTTTTCGAGAGGGCTCAAAACAATTCGAAATACCCTCATATTTAGAATGAGATTTCTCAAGAATGAATCGCAATGTGTGAGAGTGTACCAATCAGTGAGATTCTCCGGGAGACTCGGACCGCGTCCACCATGCGATTGGCAGCGGGGTGAACTCCACCTTGTGGTGAAGACTCTTGTTTGCACATCCGCCATGAAGGTACCATTATCGAGCGACGAGCTCCACCTTGTGGCAAAAACTTGCACCCTGTGCTCTTTCCGTGCTTCGTACTGGAGTCACTATATCCCAGAAGTTGCGACAACCTGCAAGTGGAAGCCATTTTGTTTCCATTGAGCGTAGCGCACCGAACCCGTGCACCTTGTTCGTGAAGTGTAACATGTCCTTTTTCTAATCAAACTGTCTTTCTCTGTGCCCAAATGCATCCTCTCTATCCATCTTGCCAACCCCATGCATGCATGTCAACCCTCTTCCATGAGCCTCGACACTGTATGCAGGGGAGAAAAAAAAGGAGGATTATATGACTTAATGCTTTATTTTCGTTCTTCCAACGCGTCAGAGTAAGCATGTAATTATCAGAGAGGATTGATTTAACCTTAAAACATATCGCAGAGACCATGAGAAAATGAAGTGCAATGCACGAGTAAAAGATCACACTGATCCACCTGGTCTGATTTGAGGTGTCCAGAGCGAGTGAGTAGAAGACCCACGCAGGTAGTGACAGAATGGAGAAATTTGAAAGAAGTGGAAGAAGGAAAGTTAAAGAGAGAAATCCATCCATCCATTGGGACCATACTCTGTACAGAGCATTGGTGCTGCCTGAACAGTCTCCTTGGCTATTGAGTACAATCCTGGACGGGTCCCCACTCCGACACAGGATACCAGTACACTGGTACTCATTTTGCCGACCTCAGAAGGATGACAGGCAGAGTCAACCCCACCTGGTGTTGATTGAACAGCAGACAGAGACTCAAACTCGAGATCCTAATATCTTAAGCCAGCCACCTTAACCATAAAGGCAACACAAGGCCTGGAGGTATAAAGGAAGGGGTTATCCTGTATATTTACTTTCTAACTCATTTGTTTAAACACAAATACTTTATTTTAACTGAAAACATACATGTGTATGTCATCAAAACTTCATTCCTTTCTATTTCCACCTCTCATTAACCATGTCGTGGACCATGACATGTTGCTAGCCAATGTTAACTGCAACAATTCGACTAATTCGAATAAATAAATAAACAAACTAGCGTGACAGACACTCAAGTGACGTGTTCACTTAACAGTAACTTTGCCAGGATGTTCTTTTTACTCTTGTTCTTCGAAACAGAGCAGAGTTGCTTGCTCGGACTCAAATCGCAAAATGTTGTGACTTGACTCGGACTTGGGATTCGGGGTCTGAGGACTTGAGACTTGCATGCGACTTGAGTTTGTAATGACTGATTCACAATGTTCGAAAAAATAATTACTCCAGAAGCCAGCAGTCATTGATTCGCAAGAAATGACCAAGTGTCTGGTTTTTATTTTTGAGTGAATATATTAACTAGAAAGGCACTCGGCGGAGCGCATACCTCCGCCACGTATTGTCTGATCCACGAGAACATATCGGGCCCAATACATTTTTGAAATATGATATACATTACTATATAGTTTTTGACCCAATCTCTCAATGGTGAAGAATCACTTTAAAAATCTGAATCCGTCCACAACTTTTTGAGATATTGTGCTATATATCGGTTTCGCCCGATTTCTCAGTGGTGTAGAATCCCTTTAAAAATTAAATAATTCTCGCATCCAGATCCGGATCTGGATCTTCACCAAAATCGAATCAATTCGTCCTTCCGACACACCCAAACTCTCCACCAAGTTTCATCCGAATCCGTACACAACTTTTTGAGATATTGTGCTATATATCGGTTTCGCCCGATCTCTCAGTGGTGTAGAATCCCTTTAAAAATTAAATAATTCTCGTATCCAGATCCGGATTCAGATCTTCACCAAAATTAAGCGTTGCTGTCCTTGGCAGCACAAAAAAAATTCGTACACCCAGAGAATGGGGGCAACCCCCACACTCTCTTGAATCCCACTCTTCCATCCAGGTCTTCAAAACAGCTGTTCACCACCATCTTTGTAAACAAAAAAAATTCAGAACAGTTGCTTAAAATCTGTGGCCAAAAATCGTGTGACAAACAGAAAATATCTGCTGTTCTTCCTCCGCTCCAACCGGTTCATCTGACCACGTGCTTGTCAAAGTGGACATCTCTCTGGCTGTTATTAGAGAACCACCTCAATGCCGTCGAGTCTGGCATTTCACTCAAGTCGACTGGCAGGGACTTCAAGCAGCCATCAAATTTCGAGACTGGTTTCCCATCTCTACTTCCTCTGACATCAACTCATCCTGGGAATTCTTTCAAATAAACTTGCTCTCTCCCTCATGCATCGATTTACCCCCTCTCGTCTTCAGTTGTCTTTCCCTTCCTCCAGCCCATGGAACACCGAAGCTTGTGGCAAGGCTGTTGTCCTGAATCTGGGCATCCTCTGTCATGCAAAGTCCTTCCTTTGCACACCTGAGCTCCTGACCACATACAAAGCTTTCGTCTGCAGCCTGATGGAGCACTGCTCTCCCCTCTAGACTAGTGCTCCCACCTCACAAAGAGCTCAGCTTTACACTGTGGAAACCAAGGAATTTAGGATCATTGGTATCTCCCGTGGTGAGGCTGGGTCTTTGGGTCTTTCACTCTCACCACAGGCAGGTCGGTGGTCTTTCTGTCTTCTACCATATTACTCTTCACCTCGCCCCCCCTGCTCTATCTGCGATATGTCCCCCCCCCCCATATTTCTGCAGGGTGCTCAAAGTCCGTCAGCAACCCCCTTCTGGTAAAACTACCAAAATCAAAAATCACTGCTCACCTTCACTCCTTCAATCCTCTTTTTTCCCAACTTTACAACAAATCCCACACTCTATTCAATCCCATTCTTCCCTCCAGGCCTTCAAACCAGCTGTTCACCACCACTCTTTCTCTCCCCATCCAAATCCTTGATCTTTCTACCCCTGTTAATCCACTCCAAACTCACCTCCTTCAAATTCCCTGTTTTCCTTCCTGAAAGTCCTGTAGTGTCCATTCTGTATACCCCGCCAATCCCTCTCCCTTCCACAGATCTCCTCATGTCTCTGTTCCCCACTGTTTTGTCCTTCCCTCTCCAAGCCCTCTCGTCTCCTCCTGCCCTTGTTATACTTTCTTGTGTTAGCTCTCATACGAGCTTCGAGAGTGTATACCAAAAAAAAGTATTTCTGGTTCCAGGAAGGTTCAATAAGTTATTAATCATTTCAGCCACCGTGCAGGATATCGGACTGCAGAAGAATATGAGACTCAAATTGCGGCGAAAATTGAGAAAAACTGAGTTCTTCCTGATGGCCTAGAAGTAAGTGAAGGACTCAGCACAAACTCAGCATGGGACAACTGCGATGAATCAATGTACCATGGCACAAAGCGTCCTAGCAACCATCACAATTTCCAAAGCACGAGGACATAAGATGTACCTACCACCCGAGTTTGGTCAAAATCCGCCCACGTTTACTACCAATTATGCTGATGACAAACGAACAAACATCCAACAAACATCCAAACAAACGACAGCATTAACTGACAATAAGGGTCACCTATTTCGGCGACCAAATAAAGAGAACTTTGAAAAAAATTAGAAAGAAATGTGAAAGGAACAAAGATCAAAGATGTTTGGAAGAACCTGGACAGATAGATTTCAGCAGTTACTCCCCAGGCTCAAACACAGCAACATGTTCAAGCTACCTGTTTGAAACAGTTAAATCTGTTTGATTATTTTTTGTGAACAAGGCAAAATTGTTGATGGAGATATCATAACAATAGGTTTGACCATTTGAGAACCCTAAACCTAACAGTGATTTGAAAAATGAAACGCGTAGTTTTCTGAGATTTATCTTTGTGCATCAAAAAAGAAAGGTTTTTAAAATGATGAACCAATGTCTCATACCACATGATCATGCAATAATACAAGTCATCAACTTGGTGGTGTAACGGTTAGACTGTGAGAGTGTCTGCTCTGAGTCTGGGAGGTCAGGGGTTCAAACCCTGGCCAAAGTCATACCAAACACTAAAAAGGGTACTTGCTGCTTAGTTGCTTGATGCTCAGCATTTAAAAAGGATGGAGCACAGACAAACAGCCATAACCATAGCAGAGGCTTTGATGGGTTTTATGACTTCCTCTTGCATTGAGGTTCCTTGTTGGGGAACTTGTATATACTGTAATTGCCAACCATTTACTCCAAACAGTGCAGGTTTCCATTCGATATGATAAGAACAGGCTACTCAATTCACTTGTCTGTTTTTTTTTTATTGATTGTGAGATAATACAGTAATTACGTGCATCATTGTGTACAAAGATATGGTTTATATTGGATTATGTAAAATTTGGCAAAAATAAAACATTGTTCACATTTGTAGCAGGTGAGGTGTAATGTTGTTTATGTGCTTTAAGTGCTCAACTCTCACGAACTCGATGATGATCCATGCATTTCGAGCTTGTATGATATGTTATCTTTGTGCAATACACGTACGTTCTTTTCGTGTACATATTACACTCAGTAGGACTCCGTAAACAACTATTACAATATTACACCGCTGTGTTCATCTCTATATGACTCTAATATTGTCCTTTATCTGCAGGGAATAGTTTGAGGATTATATGAAGGAACCCCATGGCTTTCAGCTCTCCATTTCCACAGATTTCACCTTCCCATCCTCTTCATCCTCCTCACTCTCTTCACTCTCAGTTTTCTCATCTTCATTGTCTGTCGCCTCTAAATCACTTTCTGGCCCACTGGGACCACTCACAACATCGCTTTCCTTGAGTAGGTCTTCATACTTGTGTTTGGAAGGTTGCAGTGGACATGCGTCATGATTTCGAACTTCATTGCTGTAGTGGCTGGTTTTCTGGTAAGCAAATTTCACCTCAGACTCACTGTAAAAAAAAAAAATGTATAAAAAGAGGTGTCAGAAGACATCTCTCTTTAGAATTAACAAACTCAACCACCCTTAAAAAGTGTGAAAGCGAGCATGATTATACGGATGACACCAACAACCTCAAATTACCAAATACGATCATCCACCAGGAAGTGTCCAAACTTGGATACAAACCTTTTTAGTCTTGGACACAGCTTTTAGTTTTCTGGATTTGTTGGCAAGATGATTTCAGTGTAAAATGCACAGAGAGAGAGAGAGAGAGAGAGAGAGAGAGAGAGAGAGAGAGAGAGAGAGAGAGAGAGAGAGAGAGAGAGAGAGAGAGAGAGAGAGAGAAAGAGAGACAGACAGACAGACAGACAGACAGACAAGCAAGGAGAAATGTGTTTTATAACCCCTGCGTTAAATGATTCCTGAAAGAGTTGTTCAAACTAAACCAACATGAAGAATAAACATGAGGAATATGAATGGAAGGCAATGGGGGAGAAGGGGACACAGATAAAAGGACAAGGAAGTGCAGGAACAGGAAAGAGACAGTAAGAATGTTTATGAAATTAAGAACTGTTAAAATAAATAATTCAAACAAATTTGCCATATGAACAAGGAAATCAAGTTTCAGAAATAGATATGAGGCAAAATAGATTTGAGGCAGTCAGGGTGAGCATGCTGAAAGTAGTGAAGGAGCTACGATCATAAACCTGCAGCACAGGGACAGTGATAACATGTTGTGAACCAACTTATCCATTATGCGTCATGCACATAAATAATACCAAAACATGGTCACAAATAAACGATCGCGTGGTATGTTGTCCTGACGAGCCCATAACGAGGGCGAAATCTGGATCGACGGTTCTGCTTTCATTTATTTGTGACCATAAATCTCGTTTTCAAAGACCTGACTGTCACACGGACTCCATCCTAGTTTGGATGTGATGTTGGCATAATTTATGCGCATGATGTCAGCGTCATGTCACATTTATGGTCAGAGTTGCTCCTTTTGTTTTATATGTGCATATATAATATATTAATACATGAGAAAGTGGAGAAGAAGAGCCAGTCATCAAAATTGTTTTTCTGTGTGTCATGATATAATGGTTTCTTTCAGATATTTCTTGTGCTTTATACTTGAAATAAACCAAAGTTTGGACTGTGCCAATGTATGCGTTGGATAGTGAGCAAACTACAAACTTTGGGTTTTATGACGGATGTTTTCCCTGTTTTCGAATGTTCATAATCAATTTCTCTTTTCTGCTAAAATCTGTATTTTATACCTGAAGCTTTGTAAACTTTATGTAGAAATTATTTGTCATGTGGACAGGGAAAGCAAGTAACTAACCTTCTGTGACTTGATCATCACCATCATCATTTGCCAAAACCTTTTGTACAGATTGAACATCTCCACCCACCCTCAATTTTTAAAAATATTTTTCACATTTGCATTCCTGTTGAGATAAACAAATCTTGAGCCAAAATGTGAAAAGCCATCAATTGGTGGAAGTCTGGCAACAAATCAATCGATCAATCAATCAATCATTTTCTAATTCAGCATTTTGTCATTTAGAAGCAAAGTCTCAAAGTGTTTATATTCATTATTTACTCGTTCAAACGATCAACGTGGATGACAGGCAAATAAATATGGACCAAAAATAAATATAATACAAAGGGATTAGCAAAAGCAGATGTTTATAATTGTTAATAATCATTGACTTAAAGTGGATTAACCATCAAAGGTGGTGTAATGGTAAGAGTGTCAGTTCTGAGTCTGAGAGGTCAGTGATTCAAACCTTGTCCGAGTTGTACCAAAGATTTGAAAAATGGTACGTGCTGCTTCCTGGCTTAGTGTAAAGCATTTTAAAGGTGAAGAGCAAAGACAATCTCCATAAGGTTGTCATCCATGAAGAGGAGGAAATTCTTCCCAAATAAATGTCCTGCTGACTGCTGAGTGTGATGGCACTATTGTTGTGGTGTTGTTGGTACCCAGAGAGGAAGTGATGGCATTTCCCCAAAGCTTAGTGGCTGTCCTTGTCTCATCTAACAGTTGTGTGTGTGCATCTGCTCCACCATGAGCCTCCACACTTGTATTAAAAAATTGAGAGGGTGAACAAAAAGGATCACAAGTTCAAGTGTTGATCTGCAGCAGAAGTTACCCCAAAGGGCAGTGTGAAATGTTGATGTGTTTGCAAAAGCTTATGTCAACATTTTAATTCATGTTTTTTTATTTTTTTTTGCAACACCAATAGAAACATCGATGTATCCACTACCTTAGGTCATAGCTCTCAGACTCGCTGGAAGGTCTTCCACTTTGATGATCCATATTCTTTGCATCCACCTTTACCCGGCGACAAAGCTCCTCATCACTGGAATCCCTATGGAGTCAATGATTATGTAAACAAGGGAATGTAAACAAGCACTGATGCTAATCTTTTCATTTGTTATTGATAGACTCTCTTGATTCACTTGTTTCCATTAAATTGTAAAACTCAGATGTGTCGACACTGATTAAAAAACAAGACTAGAAGCCGCAATCTTTGATGTCGCGACATCACGAGATATATCTCCACCCACATTATTACGTCATTATACATACTTTATCAAGTTTGATTTAAATTCCTGAACCCAGATTCAAAATATTAAATTATTGTGGCTGCCAGACCATGCGTCCGATCAGGATGAAATTTGAAACAAATATTCTCCATGACTACTAGATCATAAGTTTGATGTTTCACGGCGATTTAAATTTAAAAAAAGATTTTCATTCAATCCAATATGGCTGCCAGACCATGTGACCTATTAATTTTTGGGGAACACCCTGGTATCCCCAAGGCTTGGGGAACATGTGCGAAGTTTTGCCTTCGATCCTTCCAGCCGTTCTGAAGAAGATGATTTTTCAAGGTTTTAGGGTAAATCCAATATGGCTGCCAAATAAAGTGACCTGTGACATCATTGGAGAACTTTTTGTTCCTCGTGGATAGACCTGTAAAGTTTTTCCTCGATCTTCTCAGCGTTTCAGAGAAGATTTTTGAATGTTTTGATGGTTAAAAAAAAAGGCTGTCAAACCATGTGACCGAAGACATCAAT
>CM068963.1:8615678-8663494 GCA_035128595.1 Eptatretus atami
CCCCCCCCCATACAATTTAGCCCAAGATGACCCTCAAAAAGTTTCATGCTGATCGGATGAAGCGTTCGACGTATGCAATTATGACGTCATAATGAATCCGCATATGACATCATCAAAAAAAATCACACTTGTTTCCCATGGGGAGTACTTCACATGTTTAAAGTTTAAATTATTTCCACGAAGCGGTTTCGGAGATGCAGAGTTCCAAAGTTTTTCATTTTTTTTCCCAATATGGCTGCCGCACAACGTGACCTATGACGTCATAATTAAAATTAAACCATTCTACATGCGTAGTCGCGCCGATGGTGAAAATTTCGTCTCAATCGGGTAAACAGTGCAGAGAAAACAGAAAAAAATTATCATGGATGGACTTGGGTACAGACGGACGGACAAACCGAAAACATAACGCCCCCGGCGATTTCATCAGTGGAGGCATAAAAAAAGGAAGAAAAGATTACAAAAAAAAAACATACACACTTTCACCCCTGAAAGGATAGGTGTGAGGGGCCAAACATCCTGGATGAAATCATGATGGTGCTAGTACTAGTACAAAAATATACAATAATAACCTTAACCATTACATTCTCTATCGACCAATTTTTGTTAAAAACTGCTGAACGTTAGAAGCCTGGAGCATGTGAACATGTGTGTGGTGCCTGGTATTCACTCACACGACTTCACTGAATCCTGACTCGTCTCCATAATCCAGGGGATTGAGGCAGAGTGTACATTTGCTTCCCAACTTGCCAAAGCAGTCTGAGCAGTAGAAACCTCGGGATAGAAGAAGGAGTAAAGAGCAGTTTTATTGAAGTTTTTGAAAGATAAAAGAGTATTCATTCATATTACAATTTAACAATGTAATTAAACTTTTCACGACTGTTCGTACGTGAAAGCGTAACATGAGACGGTTGGTGTCCCACTGGTGAGATGAAGAGTGAAAAAGAAAGAGGGGACTGATGGATTGGGGAATGTTGAGGACACTTTTTTTTCTTTCGTTGCTTAAAGGATGTGGGCAGCACTCGTTTATTGCCAATCTCAAGTTACCCTGAGGAGTTGGTGGTGAACCTTCTCTTTGAACTGCTAAATTCCATGTGGGGATGGTTGGCTTTCAATGGAACTTGGGAGGACATTCCAGGTGAACAATCAATTTGATGAAGGAATCATGATCTACCTCCTAGTCAGGATGTTGAGACTTGTGGAGGCCATCTGGGCAGCCTCTGTCAGGCAAAGTCCTTCTTTGGCACACCTGAACTCTTATCCACCGACAAGGCCTTCATCCACAGTTTAATGGAGTACTGCTCAACCCTATGGGGTGCCATCCCTGCCTCACATCTTGCTCAGCTTGATGCTGTGGAAACCAAGGCCTTTGAGATCATGAGACTCTCATGCAATGAAGCTGAGTCTATGGGCGTATCACTTCCACATCGCAGAGAGGTTGATGGTCTCTCTATCTTCTCCCACCTCCTTTCTGGTCTTACACCCTCTGCTCTTTCCATGCTCCGTTTTCCAAAAAAAACAACTGCCCCCACTATCAGTGCCTTACTTGCTACCCTATTTCACCTTGTTTCTTTCCACTTAGCGTCGACTTTCTTGGTCTTCCGTTTGATTATGGTTGTACCATAACCTGATGCTGTGGACTGTGCTTCCCTGCTGACGGACCTCTTGGTAGCTTGTACTTGTTGCTGCGTTTGAGCCTGGGGAGAAACTGCTGAAAACTATCTATTTGTGTTCTTCCCGACATCTTTGATCTTTGTTCCTTTCACATTTCTTTCTATTTTTTTTTCACAATTCTCTTTATTTATTCTAATTCTTGCTCTTCTGTTCTCTTTCATCTCTTTTACTCTCTATTTCTCTCTTTCGTTATCTGTCTCTCTAAGGAGAAGTGAATTCTTGCAGAATTTTTCTGTAAGGCTCACTTGGCTGCGCCTGGATGGGTTTGAGGGTTGTGGAGTAGCGGCTGAAACCCGAATCCTGTCCAGGTTCCTCCTGATGACCCATCTTTGCTCCTTACTTCTTCGGGTTCCTTCTTGGTCCTCCGTTTGATTTGATTGTTTACAGAAAGTGCGAATGTGCAGAAAGCCACTCTGCTTTTTAAAAGCAGGATAAATTGTCACACAATGCTGAAATAATTTTATTGCATGGATTGGAAGGATCAAATGTACACCTGGTACCTTTGCAGCCAGGTTTAATGCAGTTCTGGAAGGTGTTTATGTTTGCCCGCGTGGCTGAAGCTCCACAAGCCAGGCAGTACTGTGTCGTGGTCCCCATAAAAGCCACCAATGGCCGAAGGAAGAGGATTCTAAGAAAGGAAATATATATATATGTATATGCTGTATATATTTGACATGAGGCATAAAACAAGAAAAGCTGATTCAATCAAAACAAACAAACTTCCAAATGGCTTTTTGTTCCACAAAATTATTGTAAAAATAGAAACTCACCGAGTGGCTAAAATTTGCAAAAAGTTTGCGTGGCCACCATATTTGCCCTTTCGGCGAATGGTCCTCCACATCTGTTTAAGAACTCCATGGCGCTGTGTCAGGATTTCATTGTACAGGAACATTATACGATGCTGTGACGGTACGAGACACACACACACACACACACACACACACACCACACACACACACACACACACACACACAGAATTTAAAATACATATAACGTCATGAAGACAAATCATATCCATTGTTGAACAGTTATGTGTAATCAACATTTTTACCTCCGCCATGCACCTAAGATGGGCATCAATCTTGTCCATGTTTTCACCCTATTTGTCTGTTTTTTTTTTTGTCTGTGAGCACAATGTCTCAAAAAGTTGTGGACGGGTTATGACAAAACTTGCTGGATGAGTTGTGCGGTGGAGAAGAAAAGCCGATTCGATTTTAGTTCAGGTCCGGATGCAGATCCGGTCTATCAGTGGGATACAAAATGTAAACTGTTCAGCCTGGCAGAGGTATGTGCTCTACGAGTGCCTTTCTTGTTAAATAATGGAATGTGCAATGAGTATTATAAATATATTAGCAGGGACCCGAGAAAAATCCACTTAATATAAAAATGCAACTTCAAGTACTCAACTCTCCCCAACCCCCAAGTCCTCAATCTCCTCCAAACACCAAGCCCTCAAGCCCCGCCCAACCAAATCTCAAGTCTTTAAACCCCTCCCCCACAAAGCCTCAACCCCTTTTTCCCATCTCTCTGCCCCCCTCAACCTTGTGGCTATGTCCTCCATCCCAATTTTCTTCAAATCCTTAACCCCCCCTAAAAGTCCTTATTTAACCCCCCCCCCCCCCCCCACTGCAAGTTCTCACACCCAAGTTCATTCAACTTCCCATTCCCAACATTGCCACATATCTGCCCCCACCCATGTTTCTGTCCTCCCCTACCCCTTTCTCCAATCCCAAAGTTGTCAGCTCCCCTCCCAACCCAAGTCCTCAACTCCCGCCCCAGCTCCAAAGCCTCAAGCCCTCTCCCAGCTCTTTGTAACTCTCTGCCCCCCCCCCCATCCAACTCTGTCCTCTCCCTCGCCCCTTCTTCAAGTCTTCAACCTCCTTCAACCAGCCATTTCAGAGAAGATTTTTTTTGAAGGATTTTTTAATTATTATTTGGCTGCCAAATCACATGACAGATGATGTCATTTTTTTTTCTGTGGACCATTTTATTCCTAGATGACCCTCAAAAATTTTTTATACTGATCGGATGCAGCGTTCTACATATTCAATTATGACGTCATAACGAAGGCACCTATGATGTCATTTAAAAAAATCACACTCATTCCCCATGAGGAGTACTTGCTATGTTCCAAGTTTGAATTTTTTCCTTGGTGTGGTTTCAGAGATACAGAGGTTCAAAGTTTTTTTTCCATTTTTCCAACATGGCTGCCACACCACGTGACCTCTGACGTCATAATTATCAATAAAACATTCTACATGAGTAGTCGCTCATGTGGTGGAAATACCGGCTCAATCCGACAAGCAGTTGCAGAGAAAAACACTAAAGTTCTGTGCAGAGAAACAAACAGACAAACAAATGGACCCAAATGTAATACCCTCTCCGCCGGTGACTCGTTTAATTCCACATTTCTTGATGCAATATCGTCAGTCACTGTATTGTCCCTTCCAGTAATCTTTAAAACCACCATGAACACCTGGATTAAATACATTTAACACAGATCTTCATGGAGTAACACACAATTTAAAAGGGACACATTTTGCCCTCTTTTTAGACAAATTGAACCTCCGCCACCCGATGTTGCACCACGACAGTAGCTCTGAGCTTTGGCTCTGAGTGAAACCAAGAGTGCAAAACAATGAAGCTTTTTAAAGTCCATCAAACAATTTAAATAGAAAGATTAACGTAAACTTTTCTCATCACTAGGTACAGGTACTTGTGCTTGTGGAAAAATAATGTACAACTGGACCTCTTCAGAGAAAGACCTCGAATCATGATATGGGTTTTGTGTTCCCTGGTCAAGTCGTTGAAGAGAAAAATCGTCAGATAGACAGAGAAACAAACAGAATCAGCGTATTTATATAGGTAGAATATGATAATACATGAAACCCCTCAAACAAGAAAGATAAACATTTTATAGGAACAATATAGGAATAGTGTCGTAGCATTTCTGGGTTCACTGACTGTCTGGACACAGCTGAGGTTGTGGATCTAAGATTCGAAGGAGTACAGTTATAGGCCTGCATTCACGGTCGTGGACCCACTGTTTGGTGAGGTTCTGGACTGAGAGTTTAAACCTCGATGAAAAATGGCGCCCAGGTGATGTTCCAGGCAGTCAGAAAATCTATCAATTGCTTCCAAGTCAAGAAAGTTTTCACTTTAGGTAAACAAATATTTCCACATTTGCAATGAAGATTAAGTATCCAGGGTATGGTAGAATTATCTCATTTGCAACATCCTTTAAATATTAATATAATGCTATAGGAATAACCATCCCCTTTCAATAATAAATGATTATATTCGTGAGGAACAGACTTGTGAAAAAATGTGCGTATGTGCGTGCGCGTAACCTGAAATGCAGGTGAGAGTTCGCTCTATTATGGTAACTTGTTTACTTCCGATAGTTTATTGTTTATCATGTATGTCCAACAAATCCGTGTATAAGATACTGACCTGTTCTCGCTCCGGATAGTATTTGGCGCAAATTGCCCGGCGGAACCTCAATCCGTAGGCTTCAAAAATGTTCATGAACAAAGCAATTCCATAAATGAGCCCTGTGAACAAACACAACAGTTGTTGCAAGAGTTTAATAATGAGTTATAGTTATTATTAACCCCTGTTGGACTTAGTCCGAAACGGGGGGTTATGGACGTGGTCTCGATTTTTGTATCCGTCCGTCCATGCGTGCGTGCGTGCATCCGCACCCATATCTCGGACATGTATGAGCAATATAATTTTTGTATCCGTCCGTCCGTGCGTGCGTGCATCCGCAACCATATCTCGGACATGTATGACCAATATAATTCGTACATGGCACAAAGACAACACATGATGGAATACGTATGCGCATCGTCTTGTTTCGCGATGCGATCAAAGATGGCCGACTGGCGGCCATTTTAGTTGTATGAAACCCGATGTTGAACACATCCTCAACCATTTTTCAGACATATATCCACCGATGTTCTTCAAACTTGGCACACAGATCACGAATGATGACGTACATATGCTCGTCATGTTTATTTTTTTTGAGATCATATCTAAGATGGCTGACTGCTGGACCTTTTGTTACTTTAATGCGTTCCCAAATATCTCTCAGACATGCATGGTCCGATTTTGTTAAAACTTGGCAACAGCACAGTCAGTACATGATGGTGTACACATGCACCTCACTTTATTTTGCGATTTGATCAAAGACGGCCGACTGATCGACTGGCGGCCATTTTAGTTGTTAAAAAAAAAAACACCCAGTGTCAAACATGTCCTCAACCTGATGTTGGCTTAGCGGTTAGGGTGGCGGCTTGGGATCCTAGGGCCCTGAGTTCAAGCCCCATTGGCTGCTGAATTAACACCAGGTCGGTGTTATTCTTCTGAGGTCGGTGAAACGAGTACCCGGGTAGCAGCCAAAAAGGCTGCACACGAAGGGAAGGGGTATTGATGGATTGATTAAGTCTGGTATTGGTGCCGCACAGGCATGATGGGCAGTGTGACCACTCCTTGGCTTTTTTTTCACAAGATCATGGCTGTTCGTTGTTCACCTTGGCGTCTTGGTTTTCTATAGGTTTTCTTGGCGTATCGGTTTTCTATTATCATCGCTTTTCCGAAACCTTGTGAATTCTTGGCTTTTTTCATTGGCTCACCTTGGCATTTATGAAAATGAGGAGTGGTCACACTGATGATGGGCTGAATGGCCTCCTCATGTGCCTTAGTTCCTTGTAAATCATTGTAAATCCTTGTGAACCATTTCTCAGACATGCATTTACTGATGTTGTTCAAACTTGGCAGACAGACAACGAACGATGGCTTACATACGCATGCCATTTTGCTTCGAGATCAGATCCAAGATGGCCGACTGGCAGCCATTTTGTTACTTAAATGTGTCCCCAAACATTTCTCAGACATGCATGGACAGATTTTATTCGAACCTGGCACGAGCACAGTACATGATGGCGTACGCGTGCACCTCACTTTATTTTGCGATCTCTCACAAAGATGGCCGACTGGTAGACTGGCGGCCATTTTAGTCGTAAATAAATATGGGCGAGCCCTTTAACTCTGAACAGCAGAATTACTGAAACAACGGGGGCTATGACATTTATGTCTTTTTTCCCCTTGTTACTTCTGGTAGGAGTGCTCCACGAAATGCCACGATAAGCCTTTTATACATGTTAACCCGGCATTTGTCCAAGGAGGAAAACTCCTGTCACGTTTGGTTGAGATTAGATAAGTAACGACCGAATGTATCGCAGTCAGACAGACAGACAGATAGCAAATTTGTGTGTTTTAGTGTGTGAATGCAATCATGTACCATACCACGTCGAGGGTATCTGTGCCGTGAACATCGTCACATCGCAAGGAACACACTAAATTGTTTTCTATTGCCTTCCCAGGTGGAGTCAGGACAGGAAATTGTAATTCATTCATGGTGCTGGTGATAACTCGATACTCTTAAAATACACCATGAGATCTTTAACATCGACTGGCGTTCGCTAACAGCTAGGTCTCAGGCAGAGCACACCCTTTTGAAATGAAGCCCTGCCTGCAAAGCGGTTCACAATTTGGTCAAGAATCAAACCCAGGGGAGACAACTCAAATGCAAGTGCACTACCTCTGCACCATTCTGTCAGACCTGTAAACAGATGATTATATCAATAAAATTATTCAATGCCTTCTGAGGTTGTAAGACCTTATTGAGGTACGAATGAGATATTTCTGGTAAATGGTGGTCTCATGGTGCTACTACTGGAATGGCATTGCATGCAGAGCTTGAGGGATCCAAATCCAACTAAATGCGGCGATATTTAGGAATTGGATGTTCAACTTATTGAAGTCAAACTTCAAGAGAATCACTGACAATATCACGAATGGTTTCGTGATTTTACATAGGCTTGTCTCCTTCATGGCATTTTGTGTGGGGTATTCTGAATGTCCTGCCTACTTTCGGCCTCAGGTGACGCCAAGGGTCCATACTGGTTGATTCAATGCACTGGCAACTTTGCCAACCACTCCCACCAACAATCTATTTGGCTACTAACCTGAGTTACCGAATGTTCTCTGGGCTGATGTGTAATTTATCTCTGATTAGAGGGTGAGGGGTGGGGCGGGGGGGGATGAGGGAGGGGTTAGATGTTATGAGTGTGATTACATTTATTGATTTCGAATGTAGATTGTATATATATATATATCTTCCTTTATAAAATTTTCTCCCTGTGTTTATTATCTGAGATTGTAGCATACTTTCCTCGTGTTGGTATTGTTGTTTGTCTGGATCTTACCTTCTTCTTCTTTCGTTTCCAGCACAAGGCTGTAAATAGCATTATTGGCTGGGGGGGGGGGGGGTGCAGCTGTGCAGCTGTGCCGCTGATGCAACACCCACTGTAGGTTCGGGCAGGAATTTAATTTGTTACGGGTGCCAATGATAGCTCGCCTACTCTTCTCAAAGGACAACATGGGATCTTTGGCATCCACAAAGTAATGCCAGCAGACAGGATGCCTGGTTTAATGTCCATCCGAAGGACGGTACACACATTGATGCCTTACCTTGCCTGCAAGATTACCAGGATGACAGTGTGTAGCAAGGCCAAGATTCAAACCCATGCTCAGAGGCAAGTGGGCATACCTCGAGGCCATCCTGCCAGCCCAGGGTCTTACCATGCAGAGACTAAAATATAAGTCATTGTAAAATGCAGGGAATTGCAGCCGTTGTTGCTGGCAGTAGCATGGACGGTTCTTTGTGAGGGATGAAATGAAAATGATGACCCAGACTCGGTGTCAAGGTGCTCCCACATTCATCATTCTGAAGCCATGGGCAAATGTCTCATTTGCAACTTCAAGAGCAATATGTATTGGTTGATATCCCCACATTTAGCTGTTACAATGACGCAGAGGCAACCATGACTGGTGAAATAGTCCTTGCAGAAATAATTCACTGCACCCAATTTGCTTCTCCAAGAGCAGAGATGTTGGCAGTGCTCAACTCGTACCACACTTTTTGAGTATGGTAATCATGGTTGGGTGGAAGAGGTATGGTAACATGATTATCATGAAACCTCTGGCCAAGTGAGCCTCTCAGATTGGTTTATTTTCAGGAAACTTGTTCAGCAGAGGAGAGATTTACCTTGAAGAACACTGGGCTGGTGAGAGGTTGGAGTTGAGTGCTCTGGAAGGGTACCAGGTGCGGCCATCCGGAGCCAGAACCTTACCTGGATGAAAATGCGATGACGCCGAGGCCATTCTGGGCCAAACAAGAAGTTTCCATTGTTTCATAGCTCAATAGCTCACAGGGGAAAGAAAAGTGGGAGAGAGTTATGGAGGGAGGTTGTGCCACAAATTTCATGGCCAGGAATGAAATCGTGATGACGTTTAACCAAAGGAATCGTGAACCTTTTCTGAACCCTCCCTTCTGTTGGAATAGCCGAAACATACTGATTTGACAACCTCAAAGATTGCCAGCTTGATCCACATGAAGAAAGAGTTAGGACTTAAAAGAGATCCCAATGTTACCTTTCGGGTGTGTTTCTCTATCTTGACCTTTGTGGTTAATTGAATCCCAGGCAAAAATGCTAGTTGGAACTATGGTATATGAGAGTTGCAGTCTCATATACTATGGTTGGTAACAGGTCCTACGACAATAGTCTGCAGAGAATTACTACAGGAAAGGAATGCTATTTTTGCTTGGATTATGCTTATGTTTCTCTGTGCAGAGACTTAGGGAAATGTTTAATTGTCTTTGTGGTCAATTGTTTATAAGGGATCAGAGTGAAGGATTTTAAGTTCTCTTTGTGGTTATTTTATTGGATTGAAGGATTTTAAATCTGTGCTTCTCTGTATAATCTATAATGTATAAATCATACCAGTTTTGCTACAGTATTGTGAATATGTGAGGGAGTTAGTCGTTTATTAGCTCTGCCGTTGAATGTGGATGGATGCTATGTTTTCACAGCTGTATTTTTTCTGTCTGTGAGCAGGATATCTCAAAATATTATGGACACATTCAGATGAAACTTGGTGGACAGCTTGGTTGTGTGCCAGGGACGCATTGATTGGATTTTGCTGAATATTCGGAAACGAGAACTTTTTAATTTTTAGATCCTCGTGGAGGATCTCGAGTTCTTACTCACGTTGTTGTTGTTCTTCATCTTCTTCTTGTGGACTTTTTTGTTTCACAGCCTACAGTTTTCATCGAAACTTCCTGAAACTTGGCATATACATGTAGACATACCCTGCGCAGACAGTAACCATCTCCGATTTTGAAAATTCCTCCGAGAAAAAAAAGTTATGACGTCAAAATATTTCCGCTAATGGAAATTGCCTAAAAAATTATCTCCGAAACTAGGCAAGCTTTTTGAATTCTGTTTGCGGGAATCGAACAGGGCATTAACAGAGATGAATTGTCGCACATATGGTACATCACTATGACGTCATATCAACTTTTATGACGTCATTCCTATTTTTTCACATTCTTTGTTTCACAACCCAGAGTTTTCATCGGATCTTCGTGAAACTTGCCACGTATATGCAGAAAGCCCACGCGCAGGCAGTAACCATCTCCGATTTTGGAAATTTTTCCGAGAAAAAAAGTTGACGTCATAATATCGCCACTAATGGAAATCGCCTATACCATTATCTCCGAAACTAGGCAAGCTGTTTGAATTTTGTTTGCGGGAATCGAACAGGGCATTAGCACAGATAATTTATCGCAAACCTGATACATCACAATGACGTCATATTCGTTTTTATGACGTCATCATTAAGAGGACGAGGATCTTAGCTCATTTGAGCTTGTTAAAGTGATGACTTCACCATTGAGAGTTGTGACCAAAAATGAGATACAGAAACATGATACTGTATCTCAAAAAGTTGTGGGCAAACTATTACAAAATTTGGTGGATGGGTTGGGTCGGTGACAAGAACAAGACGATTCGATTTTGGTTCAAGTCCAGATGTAGATCCGGCCTATCAGTGGGATAGAAAACGTAAACTGTTCAGCCTAGAGGTATGCTCTCTACTGAGTGTCATTCTTGTGTTTATAAACATGCTGGCTCTGTCCTCCTGTGCACATCCATGGTAAATGGTTGAACCTGCATTAGGTAAATATCTGGATACATTAGAAAAGGCTTGTTATTCCACTAATCCTTGTGATTGGAATCATAGTGAGAACTATGGTCTCACCAAATGAAATTCTGAAGGAGGTTTTTGGTGCTGGAGGAACGGGTGAGAAGGTTGTGGGAGGAGAGGGAAGTCAGGATGGTTACAAGAAATAGGACCTCCCATTTTTTTGTGAAGTGAAAGCACTCAGCCTTATCAAGGGCAGTGTCCATCATGATGCCATTGTCCATCCAGGTGAAGTAACAGTTGAGATGCATGTTCCAGATATGGACTTGACCCAACTGCAACAAAGTATGTGTGTGCATAGTAAGATACTTAGTGAGTCCACGTTACATACAACTCGTGTGAGTTTGATGTTATGCCTGGCATATCTGTGGACTTAAACACAATGATTGTGAGCTTTATGGAGAGACTGCAGTTTTCCATCAGTGGGGTGGCCTTTCCAGGAAGAAAAATAAAACTGCTTCTCTGGAAGTTGCTGTACCACATAAAATGGTGTACATGGGATGGGATATTGAGCAGGACATCTGGAAGTGTGAAATAGGAATTGATGAAACAGAGTGAGAGAGAGAGAGAGTACAATGTTGAGAAATGAGTTGCAGACACTTCCACTCCCAACATCCAGAGAAAAGATAATAATGGATCAGTCAGTGGAAGACATATGGACTGGAAGCCAAACTTATCTGCACAGTTAAACAGCAAGACTTGGCAGCACCATTGCTTTGACAATCTCAGAAAGTTCCTATGTTCCCTCAAGACTACCAGAAGGACAGGAATAGTAAGACTGCCAAGGTATGGAGAAAGGAAAATAGGATGATCATGGTGAACAATGCAATCTTGCTGGACAAAGAGGGGAGGGAGTAAATCGAGAAGAAACAAATGTTGGTCAGCTCGGTCGGCAGCGCAACCATTAGGCACGTGAATGATTTATTGAATAGAGAGAATGAATGAATTGAGGATTTGCTTGGCTTTCTGTAGAATCCGAAATGTACATCGTGATAAGCAAAAGGGATTATTTTTCTCTCTCGTTGTAACAAGGTATCGCAGGGAGTGGAAATGAAGATGGTGAAGAGCAAGAGAGAGAGAGCAGAAGAATTGTTGGTGATTGTTCAGGTACAGCACAAGTGGCTTGCTCGATCAACCCAAACAAGCAACATAAAAGGTCGATGTTTAAAACATATGGAGCAAACTGGTTCTATGATAGACACAAACATTTTACATTTATTTTAGGAACAGTAATAAGAAGCAGACATGATTAAGTAGAACTTGGCTTCTGGAGTAGCGAATAATGAACCGTACACAATCTCCAAATGGGAAACCACAAAAGTACATCCCTGAAAAAGTTTTGCCATCCCCGAATAAGAATTGCTTGTGACTCACAACTGTCATTCACCTGCTCTTGTCCGGTGTCTAAGGTCCAGATTAATTTGATAGCATAATGGTTAGAGTGTCCGCTTTAAGTACAGGAGTCAGCAGTTCAAGCCCCGGTTGAGTCGTACTACAGATTTTAAAAATGGAACGTGCTGCTTCCTTGCTTGATGTTCATCATTTAATAAGGATAGAGCACTCACAAAAAACCAAAAATGCAAATAATAGCACAGGCTTTGATGGGCCTAATTGTCCCTTCCTGCACTGAAGTTCTTTGTAAGGGAACTCAGATGAATTTTGATTAATAATTAATCAAAACATCTACCGATATAAAACACAGTGTGTATGTGTGTATTTGTCTGTCCCCCTTCATAAGGATGACTAAGAAGGGTTTTAAAGGCCCAATCTTTTAACACGACTGTGTGTTTACTAAGTTCTATTTTCAGGACAAAAAAAAAAACTCGAAAAACATTTTCCATAAAAGAGTAATTACCTCTCTTCGTTTGGAAATGTAGACGGTGACGTGCAACCGGGAATTGTACAGAAATATTGTTTTTTAAAAAAGGGACAGGAAGGTGACATTTGCTGCACATGATGTCATCGTGCGCAAAGTAAAACGAGTGTTAATTTACCTCCATAGGACGTCGAATAAATAGAGAAGATATAAGCACACCTGACGCTAGGCCGAGGCTTCAGACTTTGGCATGCTCACGATGCTGTACCGTTGAAATGAAACGTCCCGGAAGATATAGAAAATAGGCTAACATTTGTACACGTAGTGTTTTAAAATAACGCTTCTTCCGACAAAACATCATATCGTCCGACAAAACAGGCTCTGAATATTTCAAATAAAAATATAATTCCAACCTGTCATTTTTGACGGGCTTTTATACTCGTGCCACAACATACAAGACCAAGTTCAACAATTTCTGCAAAAGGAAACATACCGATTATGTAGTACGAGTTGAGGTCGACGGGGCTGGGAATGGGTGAGCACTTGATGCTGATGATGGTGAAGCGAGTTTTTTGCAATGTGTCGTACGATTTCACCATCTCTCGATAAATATCGCTGATGACTCCTGTTCCGTGCACCTTAATAGCAATCTGTGTTGGAGCTGCAAGGAAAGGCAAGGGGAGAGAAAACTGAGCGCAACACAGAAAAGGAAGTGGAATATGATAAAGATTAATTTTGGAAAAATAGTAGTGACTATCTGCAGCTGGTAAATCACAACTTTTACAACGATTGTTAGAATTGCAATCATTTATATTTTCTCTGCATTTTAGGAAAATCATACATATATATAATATTATATATATATATAGAAACAACAAACACTGAATAATGAGAAGTATTACTCTGAGCGACGATGTCTCCTTGGAGGAAGTGCTGCATCTTCGCTAACATCCAGTAGGTACTGTAATCGATCATGATGATAAAAACGGTAAAAAGGAAGAAAGCAAGCCAGTAGAGCATCCGGAGCAGCAACCTCCTCTTCTCGAGTGGAGTCAGGAATGGTGAAACTGCTCCCAAGTAAAGAAGAGGAAGAGAAAGTTGATTTTTCTCCATCTCGCTCGATACCCAATTCCCAACATGACTGAGCCATACATTTGTTGTTATGTTGATGGAGTGAATAAACAAACAAATTAATTATTGATACAAATAGATCAGTAAGAAGGAAAGACTGGCGACGTACTTGGCTGACGAACCAGGGAGCAACGTTATAATCTGAGGATTGATGGCCGACCGAAGCCATAAATCCAACTAAAAATGGACTATAAATGTGAGACTCGCAAACCATTGGATCACATTTCAGGCTTTTGAGTCACGCAACCAAATGCTGGAGAAGTGTCCGGCTACGTTTAGGTAGTTTTGACTTTGTGGCTTACTGGGCACATTCAATCTGACACTTTCAATAACCAGACAAAGGTACTTACATATTTGTGGTGGAGCTCGTGTGTAATAATTTGTATATAACCTGGTTTTGAAAGGAAAAAGACAAATTGTTATGAATCATTGAAGAAGTTTGGCCTGTGCTGTTGAGGCCAAGGATATGAGGGTTGCGATTTGTGCTCTGTACGTATCAGGTCCAAATCGACTTTGTTACTTGTACCATGGAAGTGTTTATTTGAATTCTCAATACTTGCGGTTTTCCAAACTCTGGAAGAAACACTTTTGCTATGAGACATTGGGAAGGATAGCTCGAGGCATGAAGGTGACAGAAGAATGCTAAGATATTAGTCCCAGGCACTGTTTTTACCGAGGGACGAAGTGGTATTGTTCCAGTCATTAGAAAAGATGGTTTCGAAGATTTTGGTATCTTCCCAACCCCCGTATCAAAATGCAACCCTAGTAGTGATTTTGTGTCTGATTTATGAATATGTGTATCGTGTTGAACTCGTACAAGTACATGGGTTGTCACGGTGGCCTCGAGGTACACACACTCGCCTCTCAGCCATCTAGCCTGGGTTTGAATCCCGACACAGCTATAAACTGTCGTCCCGGTGTTTCACAGGCAGGGTGATTCATCAATGTGTGTGCCGTCTCCCGGATGGACGTCAAACTCAGCATCCCATCTGATGGCATTGGTTGGTGGATGTTAAACATTCCATGGTGTCCTTCACGAAGAGAAGGTGAGCGATTGTTGGCACCTTGAACAAATTTCAAATTCCTACTTTAACTCCTGCTAGAAGGGCAGTGGCAAACCACCCTGTATAACCCGAGTCAAGAAACTGCTACTGCAGCATCCACGTTCTGTAAACAGAGTATGGTACATCAGAACACACACACACACACACACACACACACACACACACACACACACTGTATCTTACACTTACAAATTTTGATGTAGCGAGATTTTTCACTGGTATTCAGTGGAAGTAGAGGAGCCTTTTTCAGTCGTGAGCGTGTTTCGTCGACTTTTACAAACTTGGAGGTGATATAGCAGTTGTCGAAGTTGTCTCGGTTTAAGTACTTGTGCCTGTACCACACACACCTGGATACAAATTGAAAGTCAGCCTTGTTATTGTAGCACTTTGACAACAGACAACAATGAGGCCGTTTTTGAAGCTATTATTAGCTTTAACTTTCTGCCTTTCACCCAATATCTACTCTTTTAAATTAGCTATGACAAGGAAAATAAAGTTGGAGATATATATATATAATGTGCTTTGTGTGCTTTGTGCTTTGAATACTCTTGAGGCAATTGATCATATCAAATGGGTTTGCCAATTTTGATGGAAGTTGTTGAACATAATACAACAACTGAATGTTGGTAGCATACAGCAAGCAATTGGATTGTATTACAGGTGTGATTGCATGTTGGCATACTGATATTTTGCCAAGAATTATCAAAGACAAGCATGTCATAGTTATTCAAAGCAATTACAATAATAACATTATTGGGGATCAATGAAGGAATTGTGACAAACTTCAGAAAAAGGTACAATGGCCCGATGAAGTAGATATCACCGATGAAGCTGAAGAAGATTTTCAAAGTCTCCATGCGGTGACGAATATCCTCAAGGATTTTGAACGCGACCTGCTCCACGCTGACTGAGCTTTCTCGGTTCAACGTGAACTTGTGATCGATGGTGATGTTGAACTCAAACTGCCTCTTTAGTTTTTGAAGATGTTTTTCTATAGCTGGGGGGTATAAATGCATGCACAGATATAATATTCACAGCCAATGCTGTGATCGAGCAGCACTTGGATTATTATATTATACAAAGTCTCATTACACAAAGTCTGTGTGACAGCCGACGTCAGACAATAACAACCATGGATTTTATCAACTAAGAGTTGATGAGTCTGTCGATAACCGTGGGAAATGAGCAGTCTCCGTAGCCTAATGGTTAGAGAATCCGCTCCCAGCCTTCGAGGTCATACCAAATACTTTAAAAATGGTATGTGCTACCTCTTTGATTGATGCTTAGCATTTAAACGGGGAGCACAGACAAACAACCATAGGTTGGCAACCTTTGCACAGGCTTTGATGGGCCTAATGGTCTCCTGCATTGAAGTGACTTGTAAGAGAACTCGTATATTATACCTTGCCCTTATCCTTTCATAGGATGGCGAATGATGATGATATTACATCCGATGTTTTTTTTGTTTTTTGGTTCCTTAGAAGAAGGACGAACATCAGCCGCACCTCGTTTACCACGGCTGTAAATTTACTCTTAAAAACATTTGTTTGATAAAATCCAATGCTTTGAGTGAATGCGTGCGCACCCTGCTTTGATCATCCAAACGTTTCTTCGGCTTGTGCAAAACCCATCAGAAAGCACACTTTCGACTTCAAGCGATGACACCTTTGGATTTCTCAATAGTGACGCCAATTTTCCAATAAAAACATTTGATGTATCATTCAAAGGGAATCGATCAGTGTTTTAAAACAAGTTCGAATTGTGAACACACCCCGTGGGAGTTCATTTGTACAACTCTCAGGTGAGCGATAGCACGGACGACAGGTAGTTTTGAAATTTGGTAAAATTTTCATCGCATCAGAAAAATAAACCAGAACACTTCACAAGAGTGAGGCTAGTTTCATATCATCATTTGCGACTTAATTTTGCGTTGGGCATCACTCAGCACATTTCATTTTTTTAAATAAACAATTTTAATAAAATGGGCCGAAAGGGCCGGAATCGCAATTTGGGCTCAGTTACCGCCTGGGGAATGATCTCTAGAATATACCTGTCAAGTTTGGTTCGGTTCCGTCCACTAATAACGGAGAAATAACAAGTTTAAGAAAATGGACCGAAAGGGCCTGGAATCGCACTTACATAGATGTAATGAGAACAAACTTACATAGATGTAATGAGAACAAACTTACATAGATGTAATTAGAACAAACTTACATAGATGTAATTAGAACAAACTTACATAGATGTAATTAGAACAAACTTACATAGATGTAATTAGAACAAACTTACGTGCTGCAATCTTTACGTTGAGAAACTCCTTTATTTTACTTGGAATCAAGCACATGATCTTCCCAACTGCAAGAGGAAAAGGAGGAAACAGGTTTTACTTTGATAACAAATATTTAAATGCCATGGCTCATGAAAGAGCTTTACAATAGATGTATGTGTGTGTATATATATATACCTGTTCGTAAAGATAGTAGAGTTGTCTAAAAAGGGATAAATTCCTTTTTTGAAGTTTTTTTATTTATTTTTTTGATCTCACACACACACATTCATTAAACAGAGGAAATCCTGAAATGAAACACTTAACTTTTAGTGGCTCATTCCCATCAAGTCAAAATTCAAGTGAAGTGCATTCGGCTGAATCGCATTCATCTCCGTCAAGTCAGCTTCCTTCGGCAACAGCTTGTTTTAATAATCTCCAGCTGCCCCCACCCCGAACCCCCTGAACAAAGTCCCAGATCTGCCTTTGGCCCATATATTCACCAGAAGCTGTTCGAACTTTGGCTAATGTTGTGTTTTTTTCCACACAATTCATGTGCTCGCTCAGTCCGTGAAAATCTGGATTTGGACGACTCCCCCTTTTATACATCACACTGTGTTATTTGTGTGTTTCTTTTCCTGTCTGGCTGTTCACCCAGTACTTGCCATCACTTCTGTACTGTGTCTGCAATCTGCAATATGCAACAATGTCCTCAGCATAGGAGTTTGATCAATGAAGAATTGACCTTTCATCGGTGAAAACATTCGTCATGATATTTACTAACTTGTCCACACCATTAAAATGGCTCCCAAAAGTAAAGTAAGACAGATATTATTGATGATTTTAACGAAAATTACTGATTACTAACTAGTTATGAGAAAAAAAGGAATAAAACTAGAAATCTAGACATTCGCAAGCTAATTTAATATGGCTCCCTGTCCCCTCCATCCATGCATTCTGACTCGTGTGAAATCAGAAGATGCCCGACAAATGTTTACCTGCTTTCTTCTGAAGGTGCTGTGGCAAAGTATTGTTGCGGGTTCCAGGGTGATAATCACGAGGGATTCTCTCAGACCCCTTTTCCCGACCTCCAACCCTGAAGCCGATGAGTCATGGATAACTCCACGATCCAGTTTCTAAGCAACCGTGGACACCGACTGGCTGGGTCAACTAGATCAAGCAGGGTTATCGTGCCCAACATCGCATTACCTTACCTGGTGACCTAGTTATCTCAACCGGGGAACCACACTTTCAACGTCCCACCTCGTCTACTTATTATGTACAGCTGAACTAAACTGAAGGTGGGGTATTGGCTATTCTAGCATAGCAAATGAATGGGGCACAGCTTTCCATGTAGTTATTACCTACACGACATCAAACCAAATTAAATATTTACAAGAATGCAGAGACACAAGAACAGTCTTACCCCGGTACAGAAAGATCTCCTTACACAATCTTACTTCTCTAAAGACAGGACAGGTGTGCCTCACACACTCTGGGAAAAGTAGAGAGTAAAAGAGACAGAGATGGAGAGTTTGGGGTGTTGACCCGGCCCCTCACTCACCCTATGCAAGCAGGTAGGCTTGCATTGGTCCTAAGTGGAGTGTAGGAAAAGGGAGGAAGGGAATACATTGCGTGTCAGGAGAGGGACAGCGTACACGCTGTGACCTCGAGAGGAAAGGCTGTGAGGTACAAATCAGTACCTCGCTCAACTGGGACAGAGGTTAATCGTTGATAGCTCTCTTAGACACTCTTTGGGCATCTCAAGTAGGTGAATTATGGGGTTTAGAGACAGAAAGGCAGATTGTGTAAATCATTATGAAGCTGCTGCATGCCAAGAGCCTCATGTCGCCATCCATTTGTGGAGCCTCACCCCGGCATGACTTGTCTCGCCCCGTCCTTCAGCTCAAATTGCAGGCAGGCAGTCTTGGTTCATGTTCAGCTCGAACAAGTAGGCAGCCAATTCCATTCCGCATCCAGGTCCTTGGTGTGCGAGTCAGCACTCAGCTTTAGTGCACTCTGGTTTTTATCACTCCTGGCCAGGGCGAGGCTCATAGGACTTTCTGATCCCAAGGCAAGGCAAGGCAAGATCCCAAGGCAAGGTTAGGGAGCAAGCCGGTCACTTCACACTCTTTCGACCCTTGCTTTTCGCATCCTCATTCGTGCATGTGGCCATAGCTTGGAGGGTCGGTCCAGCAACTGCGCCACACCCCGAGAGAGCAACCTTCGCGTTGCAGGTTGCGCTGTGGCGCATTATAGGTTACGCAGCCGTGCGTTATAAGCTACGCACACAGTGCAGGAATTACTTTGTCACATGACTTGCAACCGAGGTAATGGCCATGCTAGCATTATTGCGGTGTCGGTGTAATGTAATGTATGTATGATTTGCGCTGTCGGAAGGTGTGAGGAGAAGAAGGATGAGAAAATGGATTCAGATGGATGGATGGATGGGGCAATGGCCATATCTCTCAGGAAAGTGGGGAATCACAATGGGGATGGAACTTGCTAACACTCACAATGCATTTTTCCCCCATCCCTGATACGAGGGGACGGTAACTGACTAAGCACAATTACTGACATATCTAACTAGGGAATCTCTTATGTGTTGAGTGTGATACCCCGGACGGACATAACAGTCACAGTATTTTTGTGCTAACTCTATATGGATTGGTGTAAATATAAAGGCTTGTTTGGCCAGAACCCCTTAGTTTTGTGACCAATTTTGATTCTTGATCCCCTTAAAATCATAAAGATTTATGGCACCTGAGTGATGTCTATCTGCTTTACTCTGCACGGCTGTAATTCTGTGCCAAGTATTCCTTCAATTTGTCAAAATTTAAATTCTTAAATTCTTCGCCTTTGACCCCTTAAAATCGGACCAAGGGCCTAAATTGAAAGGAGTCTGGGTATATTGGACGAAGGTACTTCCATACCAAATTTGGGCTCTGGGTCTCGTGGACCAAGGTACCTTCATGTCGAATTTGAAGATTGGCTCAGAAATGAAGAAACGGTGAGCAATTGTAATGGTAGTAAAGAAAGAAAGACACTATTCCTCCCCCTGGAGCAGGGAAGACATAACTAAGGTTATGTGAACAAAGATAGTTGTCTACCTTTGGTAATGTTGCAAATCCATCGAACACTTTTCACAATCTCGCAGAGCCACCTGACGATCAAACTCAAACGATTGCGGCAGTCAGTGTAGGCCGTGTCCAGGTTGCTTGTGCATGTCTTAAAGGGACTCTCAAAGAAGTCATTGCAGCGTTCACCCATGTTCATGATCCAGTCAATGACATTTTTGATGGCAGTGGCTAAAATAACAAAAAACAGAGTGGAGGTGAGAGAAACAGCTATATACATGCAAGAACTTTCTAAGATTCTCAAAGTAATGCGATAGACGTTTCTGACTATTGACTCTCATGAAACCTTTTCAAAAGGATTTATTTAGGCCCTGGGCATACTACTGTAACAAAGACCCGTTTGCCGTGCCTTGCAATGGCAAAAGAGACATAACCAGAGAGTTGGTGTCAAAGCCACCCATTGCTCGCCTGTTTATACATTTATCGTTTTTAAAAAGACTAGTCTAATAATATTTTTTTATAAAGCATTGCAGTGAATCTGATCCAAATAATTTTAAAGCAATATATGTATTTGCATATTGTAATCAGTAAATTAGTACACATATTAAATGAATGGCAAGCGTCTAGTATAAACAGGCGAGCATTGGGTGGCTTTGACACCATCTTAGGTTGAAATTAAAAAAAAATTAATCATTTGTTAATTTCAACTTCACTACACCAATAGTATACCCAAAGGAACCTCCATACCAAATATCAGCATCCTAGTACACATATTAAATGAATGGCAAGCTTCTAAAAAATAACTTGCACCAAAAACTTTAACGTTGATGTGCTACAAAAAGTTAAGTTCAAAACAGGTCAAAATTTAAAACATTTGAAATTATTTTTTTTATTTCAACTTCACTACACCAATAGTATACCCCAAAGGAACCTCCATGCCAAATATCAGCATCCTAGTACACATATTAAATGAATGGCAAGCTTCTAAATAACTTGCATCAAAAAACTTTAACGTTGATGTGCTACAAAAAAAGTTAAGTTCAAAACAGGTCAAACATTTAAAACATTTGAAATTATTTTTTAATTTCAACTTCACTACATCAATAATATACCCCAAAGGAACCTCCATGTCAAATATCAGCATCCGAGTACACATATTAAATGAATGGCAAGCTTCTAAATGACTTGCACCAAAAACTTTAACATTTTCACGCTCACGCTGACGCTGACGCTCACACCGTGGCGATATCGCGAAAGCTCTCTGTTCTTCGAACAGGCGAGCTAAAAAATGAATGACTCGACAGGTGTGCTCTGACGAAGGGGGATGATTTCTTTAGATTCCAGACCAATCGGAAAGGGTTGATACAAAAAATACAGAACCAGGAAGCCACAGATTGTGGCTGATGCGGTGCCCCATATACTGTAGGTTAGAGTGGAAATTTCTGGAATTGGTTCAGGGTCCAGGCAATAACTCGTCCACTCTTCAAGAGAGACAACATGGAATCTATAACATCCACCAAGTGATACAAGGAGATGAGACACGCAGCTTAACGTCCATCCGAAGGATGGTGTACTTTGTGATGCGGTGCCCTGCTGGCGAAGCAGCAATCCAACATTTTTAAGTCTGCGTGGGAATCTAAGCCAAACTAAATAACTCAATAGTAAATGAGCTACCTCTGTGCCATCCTGTCATGGCAGGAAACTGTTCAAGAGCACAGAGGCCAACAATGGCAGAAACAATTGGCTTATTCCACTGCTCTGAACAATAACACCAATGGACCAAACAAAAACAGGTGTCTCAGTTAGAGGGCTAATGGTTTACTATTTAATTACCTCTCAATAACTGATACAATACCAACATCAATACAACATTGTGGATATCTGGTTTGATGCTTTAAGATGTATTACACATCCTGTATTTCCGATTCATAAGAACTAGTTGAACCTCCGGCAATTCTGTCAAAAATAATTATCTATGTCTAAATAAATGTAATCTATATCTAATTTCCAATTTAACGCATATATAATTAAATGTAATCTATATCTAATTTCCAAAGAGAGAGATCAAATCTTGAGCCAAAATGTGAAAAGCGCATCAATTGGTGGATAGTCTGGCAACAAATCAATACGATCAATCAATCAATCATTTTCTATTCAGCATTTTGTCATTAGAAGCAAAGTCTGCAAAAGTGTTTATATTCATTATTTACTCATTCAAAGCGATCAACGTGGATGACAGGCAAAATAAATATGGACGAAAAATAAATATAATACAAAGGGATTAGCAAAAGCAGATGTATATAATTGTTAATAATCATTACTTAAAGTGGATTAACATCAAAGGGGTGTAAATGGTAAGAGTGTCAGTTTCTGAGTCTGAGAGGTCAGTGATTCAAACCTTGTCGAGTTGTACCAAAGATTTGAAAATGTACGTGCTGCTTCATGGCTTAGTGTAAACATTTTAAAGGTGAAGAGCAAAGACAATCTCCATAAGGTTGTCATCCATGAAGAGGAGGAAATTCTTCCCAAATAAATGTCGCTGCTGGACTGCTGAGTGTGTGGCACTATTGTTGTGGTGTTGTTGTACCGACGCAGAGAGGAAGTGATGGCATTTCCCAAAGCTTAGTGCTGTCCTTGTCTCATCTAACAGTTGTGTGTGTGCATCTGCTCCCCCAATGAGCCTTTCCACACTTGTATTAAAAAATTGAGAGGGTGGAACAAAAGGATCACAAGTTCAAGTGTTTGATCTGCAGCAGAAGTTACCCCAAAGGCTAAGTGTGAAATTTTTGATGTGTTTGCAAAAGCTTAATGTCAACATTTTAATTCATGTTTTTTTATTTTTTTTTGCAACACCAATAAGAAACATCGATGTATCCCACTACCTTAGGTCATAGCTCTCAGATCGCTGGAAGGGTCTCCACTTTTGTTATGATCCATATTCTTTGCATCCACCTTTAACCCGGCGAAAAGCTCCTATCACTGAAATCCCTATGGAGTCAATGATTATGTACAAGGAAATTGTAAACAGCAACTGATGCTAATCTTTTCATTTGTTATTGATAGACTCTCTTGATTCACGTTGTTTCCATTAAATTGTAAAACTCAGATGTGGTCGCACTGATTAAAAAAAACAAGACTAGAAGCCGCAATCTTTGATGTCGCGACATCCACGAGATATATATCTCCACCTACACATTATACATCATTTATACATACTTTATCAGTTTGATTTAAATTCCTGAACCCAGATTAAAATATAATATTGGTGGCTGCCAGACCATGCGATTCGATCAGGATGAATTTGAAAACAAATATTCTCCATGACCTACTAGATCATAACTTTATGTTCACGGCGATTTAAATTAAAAAAAAAGATTTTCAATTCAATCCAATATGGCTGCCAGACCATGTGACCTAATTAATTTTTGGGGAACACGCCTGGTATCCCCAAGGCTTGGGGAACATGTGCGAAGTTTTTGCCTCGATCCTTCCAGCCGTTCTGGAAGAGGATGATTTTCAAGGTTTTAGGGTAAATCCAATATGGCTGCCAATAAAGTGACCTGTGACATCATTGGAGAACTTTTTTTTGTTCCTCACACTGAATAGACCTGTAAAGTTTTCACTCGATCTTCTCAGCGTTTTCAGAGAAGATTTTTGAAAATGTTTTGATGTTAAAAAAAGGCTGTCAAACCATGTGACCGAAGACATCAATTTCCCCCCCCCCAACAATTTAGCCCAAGATGAACCCTCAAAAAGTTTCATGCTGATCGGATGAAGCGTTCGACGTATGCAATTATGACGTCATAATGAATCCGCATATGAACATCATCAAAAAAATCACACTTGTTTTCCCATGGGAGTACTTCACATGTTTAACAGTTTAAAATTATTTCCACGAAGCGGTTTCGGAGATCAGAGTCCAAGTTTCATTTTTTTTTCGCCAATATGGCTGCCGCACTAAACGTGACCTATAACGTCATAATTAAAATTAAACCATTCTACAATCGTAGTCGCGCCGATGGTCGAAAATTTCGTCTCATCGGGTAAACAGTGCAGAGAAACAGAAAAAAATTATCATGGTGGACTTGCGTACAGACGGGACGGACAACCGAAAACATAACGCCCCCGGCGATTTTCATCAGTGGAGGAAAAAAGGAAGAAAAGAATTACAAAAAAAAAAACAATACAACACTTTCCACCCTGAAAGGATAGGTGTGAGGGGCCAAACATACTGGATGAAATCAAATGATGGTGCTAGTAGCTAGTACAAAAATATACAACAATAACCTTAACCATTACATTTCTCTATCGACCATTTTTGTTAAAACTGCTGAACGTTAGAAGCCTGGAGCATGTGAACATGGTGTGTGGGTGCCTGGTATTCATCACACGACTTCACTGAATCCTGACTCGTCTGCCATAATCCAGGGATTGAGGCAGAGTGTACATTTGCTTCCCAAACTTGCCAAAGCAGTCCTGAGCAGTAGAAACCTCGGGGATAGAAGAAAGGAGTAAAGAGTCAGTTTTATTGAAGTTTTTGAAAGATAAAAGAGTATTCATTCATATTACAATTTAACAATGTATTAAACTTTTCAGCGACTGTTCGTAACCGTGAAAGCGTAACATGAAGACGGTTTGGTGTCCCACTGGTGAGAATGAAGAAGTGAAAAGAAAGAGGGGACTGATGGATTGGGGAATGTTTGAGGACACTTTTTTTCTTTCGTTGCTTAAAGGTGTGGGGCAGCACTCGTTTATTGCCAATCTCAAGTTACGGCCCGAGGAGGTTGGTGTGAACCTTCTTCTTGAACTGCTAAATTCCATGTGGGGATGGTTGGCTTTCAATGGAACTTGGGAGGACATTCCAGGTTGAAAATAATTTGATGAAGGAATCATGATTACCTCCTAGTCAGGATGTTGAGACTTTGGTGGAGGCCATCTGGGCAGGCCTCTGTCAGGCAAAGTCCTTCCTTTGGCACACCTGAAACTCTTATCCACCGACAAGGCCTTTCATCCACAGTTTAATGGAGTACTGCTCAACCCTATGGGGTTGCCATCCCTGCCTCACATCTTGCTCAGCTTGATGCTGTGGAAACCAAGGCTTTAGCGATCTGGACTCTCAATGCAATGAAGCTGAGGTCTATATGGGCGTATCACTTCACATCGGCAGAGAGGTTGATGGTCCTCTCTATCTTCTCCACCTCCTTTCTGGTCTTACACCCTCTGCTCTTTTCGCATGCTCCGTTTTCCCCACAAAGAAACAACTGCCCCACTATCATGCCTTACTTGCTACCTATTTCACCTTGTTTCTTTCCACTTAGCATCGATTTCTCTTGGTCTTCCATTTGATTATGGTTGTACCATAACCTGATGCTGTGGCTGTGCTTCCCTGCTGCGGGACCTCTTGTAGCTTGTACTTTGTTGCTTGCGTTTGAGCCTTGGGAAGAAACTGCTGAAAACTATCTATTTGTGTCTTCCCGACATCTTGCATCTTTGTTCCTTTCACAGATTTCTTTCTAATTTTTTTTCACAATATCTCTTTATTTATTCTAATTCTTGCCTCTTCTGTTCTCTTTCATCTCTTCTACTCTCTATTTCTCTCTTTCGTTATCTTCTCTCTAAGGAAGAAGTGATTCTTGCAGAATTTTTCTGTAAGGCTCACTTGGCGCGCCTGGAATGGGTTTGAGGGTTTGGGTGAGTAGGTAAAGGTAAAAAAAAAAATGAGGGTAGTTGTAGGGGGTAAAAAAGAGAGGGGGTGGGGGTGGAGTTTGGTGGAGGGGGAGTAGTAAAGGGTAAGGTGGGGGTGGCAGGGGAGGGGGGTAAGGGTGGTATTGTGTATAATAAAAAAGGGGGGGATTAAAGGGGTAAAAATGGTAAAGGGTTATATTGAGAGGGGGTTAAGAAAGGGGGAGGTAAAAGAGATAGGGAAAAAGGGTAAAAAAGTTAACGTAAAGATAAAGGGTAAATTAAGGGTAGGGGATATGGGGTTAAGCGCGGCTGAAAACCGCGAATCCTGTCCAGGTTCCTCCTGATGACCATCTTTGCTCCTTACTTCTTCGGGTTCCTTCTTGTCCTCATCCGTTTGATTTGATTGTTTAAGAAAGTGCGAAAATGTGCAGAAAGCCACTCTGCCTTTTAAAGAAGCAGGATAAATTGTCACACAATGCTGATAATTTTATTGCAATGGATTGGAAGGATCAAATGTACACATGGTACCTTTGCAGCCAGGTTTAATGGCAGTTCCTGGAAGGTGTTTTATGTTTTGCTCGCGTGGCTGAAGCTCCACAAGCCAGCAGTACTAGTGTCGTGGTCCCCATAAAGCCACCAATTGGCCGAAGGAAGAGGATTCTAAGAAAGGAAAATTATATAATATGTATATGCTGTATATATTTGACATGGAGGCATAAAACAAGAAGCTGATCAATCAAAACAAACAAACTTTCCAAATGGCTTTTTGTTCCACAAAATTATTGCAAAAATAGAAACTGCACTCGAGTGGCTAAAAAATTTGCAAAAGTTTGCGTGGCCGACCGATATTGCGACTTTCGGGCGAATGGTCCTCCACATCTGTTTAAGAACTCCCATGGCGCTGTGTCAGATTTCATTGTACAGGAACATTATACGATGCTGTGACGTAGATGCACACACACACACACACACACACACACACACACACACACACAACACACACACACACCAGAAATTTAAAATACATATAACGTCATGAAAGAAAATCATACTCCATTGGTTGAAACAGTTATGTGTAATAACAATTTTTACCTCCGCCATGGCACCTAAGAATGGGCATCAATCTTTGTCCAATGTTTTCACCCCTATTTGTATGTTTTTTTTTTTTTGTCTGTGAGCACAATGGTCTCAAAAAAGTGTTACGGGTTATGACAAAACTTGCTGGATGAGTTTGTGGCGGGTGAGAAGAAAAGCGATTCGATTTAGTTCAGGTCCGGATGCATGATCCGGTCTATCATGGGATACAAAAATGTAAACTGTTTCAGCCTGGTCAGAGTATGTGCTCTCCGAGTGCCTTTCTTGTTAAATAATGGAAATGTGCAATGAGTATTATAAATATATTAGCAGGACCCGAGAAAAATCCACTTAATAATAAAAATGCAACTGAAGTACTCAACTCCTCCCCCAAACCCCCAAGTCCTCAATCTCCCCCCACACCAAGCCCTTCAAGCCCCGGCACCGCCAACCTAAATCTCAATCTTTAAAACCCTCCCCACAAAGCCTCAACCCCTTTTTTCGCTCTCTCTGCCCCCCTCAACCTGTGGCTAAATGTCCTCCATCCCAATTTTTCCTTCAATCCTTAACCGCCCGCCCACAAGTCCTTATTTAACCCCCGCCCCCCCCCAAATGCAGTTCTCACACCAAGCTTCATTCACTTCCCATTCCCAACATTGCCCACTATCTGCCCCACCCCATGTTTCTGTCCTCCCTACCGCCTTTCTCCAATCCCAAAGTTGTCAGCTCCCCTGCCCAACCCCAAGTCCTCAACTCCCGCCCCAGCTCCAAAAGCTGCAAGCCCCCCTCTCGCAGCTCTTTGTAACTCTCTGCCCCCCCCCATCGCCAACTCTGTCCTCCTCCCCCTTCTTCAGTCTTCAACCTGCCTTCAACCAGCCATTTTTCAGAGAAGATTTTTTTTGAAAAGGATTTTTATTATTATTTGGCTGCCAAATCACATGACAGATGATGTCATTTTTTTTTTCTGTGGAACCATTTTATTCCTAGATGACCCTCCCAAATTTTTTATACTGATCGGATTGCAGCGTTCTACATATTCAATTATGAACAGTCATAACGAAGGCACCTATGATGTCATTTAAAAAAATCAACACTCATTCCCCATGAGGAGTACTTGCTATGTCCAAGTTTGAAAATTTTTCCTTGGTGTGGTTCAGAGATACAGAGGTTCAAAGTTTTTTTCCATTTTTCCAGACATGGGCTGCCACAACCACGGTGACCTCTGGACGTCATAATTATCAATAAACATTCTACATGAGTAGTCGCTCATGTGGTGGAGAATACCGGGCCTCAATCGAGCAGCAGTTGCAGAGAGGAAAAACACTAAAGTTCTGTGCAGAGAAACAAAGCAGACAAACAAATGGGACGCCATGTAATCCCCTCTCCCCGGTGAGCTCGTTTAATTCCACATTTCTTGATGCAATATCGTCAGTCCTGTATTGTCCCTTCCAGTAATCTTTAAAAACACCATGAACACCTGGATTAAATACATTTAACACAGATTCTTCAATGGAGTAACACACAATTTAAAAAGGGACACAATTTTGCCCTCTTTTTTAGACAAATTGAACTCCGCCACCCGATGTTGCACCACGACAGTAGCTTCTGAGCTTTGGCTTCTGAGTGAAACCAAAGTGCAAAACAATGAAGCTTTTTAAGTCCATCAAACAATTTTAAATAAGAAAGATTAACGTAAACTTTCTCATCACTAGGTACAGGTACTTTGTGCTTGTGGAAAAAATAATGTACAACTGGACCCTTCAGAGAAAGACCTCGAATCATGATATTGGTTTTGTGGTTCCCTGGGTCAAGTCGTTTGAAGAGAAAAATTCGTCGATAGTTACAGAGAAACAAAACAGAATCAGCGTATTTATATAAAGGTAGAAAATGTAATACATGAAACCGCTCCAACAAGAAAGATAAAGCATTTTATAGGAACATATAGGAATAGTGTCGTAGCATTTCTGGGTTCTGACTGTCTGGATCACAGCTGAGGTTGTGGATCTAAGATTGAGGAGTACAGTTATAGGCCTGCATTCACGGTCCGTGGACCCACTGTTTGGTGGAGGTTCTGGACTGAGAGTTTTAAACCTCGAAGAAAAATGCGCCCAGGTGATGTTTCCAGGCAGTCAGAAAATCTATCCAATTGGCTCCAAGTCAAGAAAGTTTTCACTTAGGTAAACAAATATTTCCACATTTGCAATGAAGATTAAGTAGTCCAGGGTAATGTAGATATTATCTCATTTGCAACATCCTTTAAATATTAATATAATGCTAAGGAATAACCATGCCCCTTTTCAATAATAAAATGATTATATTCGTGAGGACAGACTTGTGAAAAAAAGTGCGTATGTGCGTGCGCGTAACCTGAAATGCAGGTGAAAGTTTCGCCTCTATTTATGGTAACTTGTTTACTTCCGATAGTTTATTGTTTATATGTTATGTCAAACAAATCCGTGGTTAAAAAATAAGATACTGACCTGTTCTCGCTCCGGATAGTATTTGGCGCAAATTGGCCCTGCGGGAACCTCAATCCGTAGGCTCAAAAAATGTTCATGACAAAGCAATTCATAAATGAGCCCTGTGAAACAAACACAACAGTTTTGCCAAGAGTTAAATAATGAGTTAAGTATTATAAGCGCCCTGTTGGATTTAGTCGCGAAACGGGGGTTATGACGTGGTCCTCGATTTTTGTATCCGTCCGTCCATCGTGCGTGCTGCATCCGCAACACCATATCTCGGACATGTATGAGCAATATAATTTTTTGTATCCGTCCGTCTGCGTGCGTGCATCCGCACCATATCTCGGACATGTTAATGAGCAATATAATTTTTGTATCCGCCGTCCCGTGCGTGCGTGCATTTCGCTAAACCATATCTCGGACATTGTATGACCAATTATTCGTACAGTGGCTACAAAGACAACACATGAGGAATACGGTATGCGCATCGTCTTGGTTTCGCGATGCGATCAAAGATGGCGCGACTGGCGGCCATTTTTAGTTGTATGAAACCCGATGTTTGAAACACATCCGTCAACCAATTTTCAGACATATATCCACCGATGTTCTCAAACCTTGGCACAACGATTTCACGAATTGATGACAGATATACATATGCTCGTTCATGTTTATTTTTTTTGAGTCATATCTAAGATGGCGACTGTGGACTTTCTGTTACTTTAATGCGTCTGCCAAAATATCTCTCAGACATGCATGGTCCCGATTTTGTTAAACTTGGCAACAGCACAGTCCAGTAATGATGGTGTACACATGCACCTCACTTTATTTTGCGGATTTGATCAAAGACGGGCCGACTGATCCACGGCGGCCATTTTAGTTGTTAAAAAAAAAAAAACACACCAAGTGTACAAACATGATCTCAACCTAGAATGTTGGAACTTAAGCGTTAGGTGGCGCTTGAATCCTAGGGCCCTGAGTTTCAAGCCCCATTGGCTGCTGAATTAACACCAGGTCGGTGTTATTCTTCTGAGGTCGGTGGAAAGCGAGTACCCCGGGTGCAGCAAAAAGGCTGCACACCGAAGGGAAGGGGTATTGATGGATTGAATTAAGTCTGGTATTGGTGCCGCAAGGCATGATTGGGCAGTGTGGACCACTCCTTGGCTTTTTTTTCACAAGATAATGGCATTCTGTTCACCTTGGCCGTCTTGGTTTTCTATAGGTTTTCTTGGCGTATCGGTTTTCTATTATCATCGCTTTTCCGAAAACCTTGTGATTCTTGGCTTTTTTCATTGGCTCACCTTGGCATTTATGAAAATGAGGAGTGGTCACACTGATAGATGGGCTGAATGGCCTCCTCATGGTGCCTTAGTTCCTTGTAATCATTGTAAATCCTTGTGAACCATTTCTCGACAGCATTTACTGATGTTGTTCAAACTTGGCAGACAGACAACGAACGATGGCTTAACATACGCATGCCATTTGCTTCGAGATCAGATCCAAGATGGAGCGACTGGCAGCCATTTTGTACTTTAAATGTGTCCCCAAACATTTCTCAGACATGCATGGACAGATTTTATTCGAACCTGGCAAGAGCAACAGTAATGATGGCGTACGCGTGCACCTCACTTTATTTTGCGATCTCTCACAAAAGATGGCCGACTGGTAGACTGGCGGCCATTTTAGTCGTAAATAAATATGGCGAGCCCTTTAACTTCTGAACAGCAGAATTACTGAAACAACGGGGGCTATGACATTTATGTCTTTTTTCCCCTTGTTACTTCTGGTAGGAGTGCTCCACGAAATGCACGATAAGCCTTTTATACATTGTTAACCCGGCATTTGTCCAAGGAGGAAAACTCCTGTCACGGTTGGTTGAGATTAGATAAGAACGACCAATGTATCGCAGTCAGACAGACAGACAGATAGCAAATTTGTGTGTTTTAGTGTGTGAATGCAATCATGTACCATACCAGTCGAGGTATCTGTGCCGTGAACATCGTCACATCGCAAGGAACACACTAAATTGTTTTCTATTGCCTTCCCAGGTGAGTCAGGGACAGGAAATGTAATTCATTCTGGTGCTGGTGATAACTCGATACTCTAAAATACACCATGAGATCTTTAACAATCGACTGGCGTTCGCTAAACAGCTAGGTCTCAGGCAGAGCACACCCTTTTGAAATGAAGCCCTGCCTGCAAAGCGGTTCAACAATTTGGTCAAGAATCAACCCAGGGAAGACAACTCAAATGCAGTGCACTACCTCTGCACCATTCTGTCAGACCTGTAAACAGATGATTATATCAATAAAATTATTCAATGCATTCTGAGGTTGTAAGACCTTATTGAGGTACGAATGAGATATTTCTGGTAAATGGTGGTCTCATGGTGCTACTACTGGAATGGCATGCATGCAGTGCTTGAGGGATCCAAATCCAACTAAATGCGGCGATATTTAGGAATTGGATGTTTAAATTTTGAAGTCAAACTTCAGAGAATCACTGACAATATCACGAATGGTTTCGTGATTTTACATAGGCTTGTCTCCTTCATGGCATTTTGTGTGGGGTATTCTGAATGTCCTGCCTACTTTCGGCCTCAGGTGACGCCAAGGGTCCATACTGGTTGATTCAATGCACTGGCAACTTTGCCAACCACTCCACCAAAAATCTATTTTGGCTACTAACCTGAGTTACCGAATGTTCTCTGGGCTGATGTGTAATTTATCTCTGATTAGAGGGTGAGGGGTGCGGGGGGGGGATGAGGGAGGGGTTAGATGTTTATGAGTGTGATACATTTATTGATTTCGAATGTAGATTTGTATATATATATATATCTTCTTTATAAAAATTTTCTCCCTGTGTTTATTATCTGAGATTGTAGCATACTTTCCTCGTGTTGGTATTGTTGTTTGTCTGGATCTTACCTTCTTCTTCTTTCGTTTCTAGCACAAGGTCTGTAAATAGCATTATTGGCTGGGGGGGGGGGGGTGCAGCTGTGCAGCTGTGGCCGCTGATGCAACACCCACTGTAGGTTCGGGCAGGAATTTAATTTGTTACGGGTGCCAATGATAGCTCGCCTACTCTTCTCAAAGGACAACATGGGATCTTTGGCATCCACAAAGTAATGCCAAGCAGACAGGATGCCTGGTTTAATGTCCATCCGAAGGACGGTACACACATTGATGCCTTACTTGCCTGCAAGATTACAAGGATGCAGTGTGTAGAAGGCCAAGATTCAACCCATGCTCAGAGGCAAGTGGGCATACCTCGAGGCCATCCTGCCAGCCCAGGGTCTTACCATGCAGAGACTAAAATATAGTCATTGTAAAATGCAGGGATTGCAAGCCGTTTGTTGCTGACAGTAGCATGGACGGTTCTTTGTGAGGGATGAAATGAAAAATGATGACCGCAGACTCGGTGTCAAGGTGCTCCCACATTCATCATTCTGAAGCCATGGGCAAATGTCTCATTTGCAACTTCAAGAGCAATATGTATTGGTTGATATCCCCACATTTAGCTGTTACAATGACGGCAGAGGCAACCATGACTGGTGAAATAATCCTTGCAGAAATAATTCACTGCACCCAATTTGCTTCTCCAAGAGCAGAGATGTTGGCAGTGCTCAACTCGTACCAACTTTTTGAGTATGGTAATCATGGTTGGGTGGAAAAGGTATGGTAACATGATTATCATGAAACTCTGGCCAAGTGAGCCTCTCAGATTGGTTTATTTTCAGGAAACTTGTTCAGCAGAGGAGAGATTTACCTTGAACACTGGGCTGGTGAGAGGTTGGAGTTGAGTGCTCTGGAAGGGTACCAGGTGCGGCCAGCGGAGCCAGAACCTTACCTGGATGAAAATGCGATGACGCCGAGGCCATTCTGGGCCAAACAAGAAGTTTCCATTGTTTCATAGCTCAATAGCTCACAGGGGAAAGAAAAAGTGGGAGAGAGTTATGGAGGGAGGTTGTGCCACAAATTTCATGGCCAGGAATGAAATCGTGATGACGTTTAACCAAAAGGAATCGTGAACCTTTTCTGAACCCTCCCTTCTGTTGGAATAGCCGAAACATACTGATTTGACAACTCAAAGTTTGCCAGCTTGATCCACATGAAGAAAGAGTTAGGACTTAAAAGAGATCCCAATGTTACCTTTCGGGTGTGTTTCTCTATCTTGACCTTTGTGGTTAATTGAATCCCAGGCAAAAATGCTAGTTGGAACTATGGTATATGAGAGTTGCAGTCTCATATACTATGGTTGGTAACAGGTCCTACGACAATAGTCTGCAGAGAATTACTACAGGAAAGGAATGCTATTTTTCTTGGATTATGCCTTATGTTCCTCTGTGCAGAGACTTAGGGAAATGTTTAATTGTCTTTGTGGTTAATTGTTTATAAGGATCAGAGTGAAGGATTTTAAGTTCTCTTTGTGGTTATTTTATTGGATTGAAGGATTTTAAATCTGTGCTTCTCTGTATAATCTATAATGTATAAATCATACAGTTTTGCTACAGTATTGTGAATATGTGAGGGAGTTAGTCGTTATTAGCTCTGCCGTTGAATGTGGATGGATGCTATGTTTTCACAGCTGTATTTTTCTGTCTGTGAGCAGGATATCTCAAAATATTATGGACACATTCAGATGAAACTTGGTGGACAGCTTGGTTGTGTGCCAGGACGCATTGATTGGATTTTTGCTGAATATTCGGAAACGAGAACTTTTTTATTTTTAGATTCCGTGGAGGATCTCTAGTTCTTACTCACGTTGTTGTTGTTCTTCATCTTCTTCTTGTGGACTTTTTTGTTTCACAGCCTACAGTTTTCATCGAAACTTCCTGAAACTTGGCATTATAATGTAACAATTACCTGCGCAGACAGTAACCATCTCCGATTTTGAAAATTCCTCCCGAGAAAAAAAAGTTATGACGTCAAAAATTTCCGCTAATGGAAATTGCCTAAAAAATTATCTCCGAAACATAGGCAAGCTTTTTGAATTCTGTTTGCGGGAATCGAACAGGGCATTAACAGAGATGAATTGTCGCACATATGGTACATCACTATGACGTCATATCAACTTTTATGACGTCATTCCTATTTTTCACATTCTTTGTTTCACAACCCAGAGTTTTCATCGGATCTTCGTGAAACTTGCCACGTATATGCAGAAAGCCCACGCGCAGGCAGTAACCATCTCCGATTTGGAAATTTTTCCGAGAAAAAAAGTTGACGTCATATATCGCCACTAATGGAAATCGCCTATACCATTATCTCCGAAACTAGGCAAGCTGTTTGAATTTTGTTTGCGGGAATCGAACAGGGCATTAGCACAGATAATTTTATCGCAAACCTGATACATCACAATGACGTCATATTCGTTTTTATGACGTCATCATTAAAGAGGACGAGGATCTTAGCTCATTTGAGCTTGTTAAAGTGATGACTTCACCATTGAGAGTTGTGACCAAAAATGAGATACAGAAACATGATACTGTATCTCAAAAAGTTGTGGGCAAACTATTACAAAATTTGGTGGATGGGTTGGGTCGGTGACAAGAACAAGACGATTCGATTTTGGTTCAAGTCCAGATGTAGATCCGGCCTATCAGTGGGATAGAAAACGTAAACTGTTCAGCCTAGAGGTATGCTCTCTACTGAGTGTCATTCTTGTGTTTATAAACATGCTGGCTCTGTCCTTTGTGCACATCCATGGTAAATGGTTGAACCTGCATTAGGTAAATATCTGGATACATTAGAAAAGGCTTGTTATTCCACTAATCTTGTGATTGGAATCATAGTGGAGAACTATGGTCTCACCAAATGAAATTCTGAAGGAGGTTTTTTGGTGCTGGAGGAACGGGTGAGAAGGTTGTGGGAGGAGAGGGAAGTCAGGATGGTTACAAGAAATAGGACCTCCCATTTTTTTGTGAAGTGAAAGCACTCAGCCTTATCAAGGGCAGTGTCCATCATGATGCCATTGTCCATCCAGGTGAAGTAACAGTTGAGATGCATGTTCCAGATATGGACTTGACCAACTGCAACAAAGTATGTGTGTGCATAGTAAAGATACTTAGTGAGTCCACGTTACATACAACTCTGTGAGTTTGATGTTATGCCTGGCATATCTGTGGACTTAAACACAATGATTGTGAGCTTTATGGAGAGACTGCAGTTTTCCATCAGTGGGGTGGCCTTTCCAGGAAGAAAAATAAAACTGCTTCCTGGAAGTTGCTGTACCACATAAAATGGTGTACATGGGATGGGATATTGAGCAGGACATCTGGAAGTGTGAAATAGGAATTGATGAAACAGAGTGAGAGAGAGAGAGAGAGTACAATGTTGAGAATGAGTTGCAGACACTTCCACTTCCAACATCCAGAGAAAAGATAATAATGGATCAGTCAGTGGAAGACATATGGACCTGGAAGCCAAACTTATCTGCACAGTTAAACAGCAAGACTTGGCAGCCCATTGCTTTGACAATCTCAGAAAGTTCCTATGTTCCTCAAGACCCAGAAGGACAGGAATAGTAAAACTGCCAAGGTATGGAGAAAGGAAATAGGATGATCATGGTGAACAATGCAATCTTGCTGGACAAAGAGGGGAGGAGTAATCGAGAAGAAACAAATGTTGGTCAGCTCGGTCGGCAGCGCAACCATTAGGCACGTGAATGATTTATTGAATAGAGAGAATGAATGAATTGAGGATTTGCTTGGCTTTCTGTAGAATCGAAATGTACATCGTGATAAGCAAAAGGGATTATTTTTCTCTCTCGTTGTAACAGGTATCGCAGGGAGTGGAAATGAAGATGGTGAAGAGCAAGAGAGAGAGAGCGAGAAGAATTGTGGTGATTGTTCAGGTACAGCACAAGTGGCTTGCTCGATCAACCCAAACAAGCAACATAAAAGGTCGATGTTTAAAACATATGGAGCAAACTGGTTCTATGATAGACACAAACATTTTACATTTATTTTAGGAACAGTAATAAGAAGCAGACATGATTAAGTAGAACTTGGCTTCTGGAGTAGCGAATAATGAACCGTACACAATCTCCAAATGGGAAACCACAAAAAGTACATCCTGAAAAAGTTTTGCATCCCCGAATAAGAATTGCTTGTGACTCACAACTGTCATTCACCTGCTCTTGTCCGGTGTCTAAGGATCCAGATTAATTTGTAGCATATGCGTTAGAGTGTCCCCTTTAAGTACAGGAGGTCAGCAGTTCAAGCCCCGGTTGAGTCGTACTACAGATTTTAAAATGGAACGTGCTGCTTCCTTGCTTGATGTTCATCATTTAATAAGGATAGAGCCTACAACAAAAAAAAAAACCAAAAATGACAATAATAGCACAGGCTTTGATGGCCTAATTGTCCCTTCCTGCACTGAAGTTCTTTGTAAGGGATCAGATGAATTTTTGATTAATAATTAATCAAAACATCTACCGATATAAAACACAGTGTGTATGTGTGTATTTGTCTGTCCCTTCATAAGGATGATCTAAGAAGGGTTTTAAAGGCCCAATCTTTAACACGACTGTGTGTTTACTAAGTTCTATTTTTCAGGACAAAAAAAAACTCGAAAACATTTTCCATAAAAGAGTAATTACCTCTCTTCGTTTGGAAATGTAGACGGTGACGTGCAACTGGAATTGTAACAGAAATATTGTTTTTTAAAATAAATAAGGGACAGGAAGGTGACATTTGCTGCACATGATGTCATCGTGCGCAAAGTAAAACGAGTGTTAATTTACCTCCATAGGACGTCGAATAAATAGAGAAGATATAAGCACACCTGACGCTAGGCCGAGGCTTCAGACTTTGGCATGCTCACGATGCTGTAACCGTTGAAATGAAACGTCCCGGAAGATATAGAAAATAGGCTAACATTTGTACACGTAGTGTTTTAAAATAACGCTTCTTCCGACAAAACATCATATCGTCCGACAAAACAGGCTCTGAATATTTTCAAATAAAAATATAATTCCAACCTGTCATTTTGACGGGCTTTTATACTCGTGCAACAACATACAAGACCAAGTTCGAACAATTTCTGCAAAAAGGAAACATACCGATTATGTAGTACGAGTTGAGGTCGACGGGGCTGGGAATGGGTGAGACTTGATGCTGATGATGGTGAAGCGAGTTTTTTGCAATGTGTCGTACGATTTCACCATCTCTCGATAAATATCGCTGATGACTCCTGTTCCGTGCACCTTAATAGCAATCTGTGTTGGAGCTGCAAGGAAAGGCAAGGGGAGAGAAAACTGAGCGCAACACAGAAAAGGAAGTGGAATATGAAAAGATTAATTTTGGAAAAATAGTAGTGACTATCTGCAGCTGGTAAATCACAACTTTTACAACGATCGTTAGAATTGCAATCATTTATATTTTCCTCTGCATTTTAGGAAATCATACATATATATAATAAATTATATATATATAGAAACAACAAACACTGAATAATGAGAAGTATTACTCTGAGCGACGATGTCTCCTTGGAGGAAGTGCTGCATCTTCGCTAACATCCAGTAGGTACTGTAATCGATCATGATGAATAAAGACGGTAAAAAGGAAGAAAGCAAGCCAGTAGAGCATCCGGAGCAGCAACCTCTCTTCTCGAGTGGAGTCAGAATGGTGAAACTGCTCCAAGTAAAGAAGAGGAAGAGAAAGTTGATTTTTCTCCATCTCGCTCGATACCCAATTCCCAACATGACTGAGCCATACATTTGTTTGTATGTTGATGGAGTGAATAAACAAACAATTAATTATTGATACAAATAGATCAGTAAGAAGGAAAGACTGGCGACGTACTTGGCTGACGAACCAGGGAGCAACGTTATAATCTGAGGATTGATGGCCGACCGAGCCATAAATCCAACTAAAAATGGACTATAAATGTGAGACTCGCAAACCATTGGATCACATTTCAGGCTTTTGAGTCAGCAACCAAATGCTGGAGAAGTGTCCGGCTACGTTTAGGTAGTTTTGATTTTTGTGGCTTACTGGGCACATTCAATCTGACACTTTCAATAACCAGACAAAGGTACTTACGTATTTGTGGTGGAGCTCGTGTGTAATAATTTGTATATAACCTGGTTTTGAAAGGAAAAGAGCAAATTGTTATGATCATTGAAGAAGTTTGGCCTGTGCTGTTGAGGCCAAGGATATAGGGGTTGCGATTTGTGCTCTGTACGTATCAGGTCCAAATCGACTTTGTTACTTGTACCATGGAAGTGTTTATTTGAATTCTCAATACTTGCGGTTTTCCAAACTCTGGAGAAAACACTTTTGCTATGAGACATTGGAAGGATAGCTCGAGGCATGAGGTGACAGAAGAATGCTAAGATATTAGTCCCAGGCACTGTTTTTACCGAGGGACGAAGTGGTATTGTTCCAGTCATTAGAAAGATGGTTTCGAAGATTTTGGTATCTTCCCAACCCCCGTATCAAAATGCAACCCTAGTAGTGATTTTGTGTCTGATTTATGAATATGTGTATCGTGTTGAACTCGTACAAGTACATGGGTTGTCACAGTGGCCTCGAGGTACACACACTCGCCTCTCAGCATCTAGCCTGGGTTTGAATCCCGACACAGCTATAAACTGTCGTCCCGGTGTTTCACAGGCAGGGTGATTCATCAATGTGTGTGCCGTCTCCCGGATGGACGTCAAACTCAGCATCCCATCTGATGGCATTGGTTGGTGGATGTTAAACATTCCATGGTGTCCTTCACGAAGAGAAGGTGAGCGATTGTTGGCACCTTGAACAAATTCAAATTCCTACTTTAACTCCTGCTAGAAGGGTAGTGGCAAACCACCCTGTATAACCCGAGTCAAGAAACTGCTACTGCAGCATCCACGTTCGTTAAACAGAGTATGGTACATCAGAACACACACACACACACACACACACACACACACACTGTATCTTACACTTACAAATTTTGATGTAGCGAGATTTTTCACTGGTATTCGTGGAAGTAGAGGAGCCTTTTTCAGTCGTGAGCGGGTTTCGTCGACTTTTACAAAACTTGGAGGTGATATAGCAGTTGTCGAAGTTTGTCTCGGTTTTAAGTACTTGTGCCTGTACCACACACACCTGGATACAAATTGAAAGTCAGCCTTGTTATTGTAGCACTTTGACAACAGACAACAATGAGGCCGTTTTTGAAGCTATTATTAGCTTTAACTTTCTGCCTTTCACCCAATATCTACTCTTTTAAATTAGCTATGACAAGGAAAATAAAGTTGGAGATATATATATATAATGTGCTTTGTGTGCTTTGTGCTTTGAATACTCTTGAGGCAATTGATCATATCAAATGGGTTTGCCAATTTTGATGGAAGTTGTTGAACATAATACAAACACTGAATGTTGGTAGCAACAGTAGTAAGACAACGCAACATTGGATTTGTATTACAGGTGTGATTGCATGTTGGCATACTGATATTTTGCCAAGAATTATCAAAGACAAGCATGTCATAGTTATTCAAAGCAATTACAATAATAACATTATTGGGGATCAATGAAGAATTGTGCGACAAACTTCAGAAAAAGGTACAATGGCCCGATGAAGTAGATATCACCGATGAAGCTGAAGAAGATTTTCAAAGTCTCCATGCGGTGACGAATATCCTCAAGGATTTTTGAACGCGACCTGCTCCACGCTGACTGAGCTTTCTCGGTTCAACGTGAATTGTGATCGATGGTGATGTTGAACTCAAACTGCCTCTTTAGTTTTTGAAGATGTTTTTCTATAGCTGGGGGTATAAATGCATGCAACAGAGTTATATTCACAGCCAATGCTGTGATCGAGCAGCACTTGGATTATTATATTATACAAAGTCTCATTACACAAAGTCTGTTGACAGCCGACGTCAGACAATAACAACCATGGATTTTATCAACTAAGAGTTGATGAGTCTGTCGATAACCGTGGGAAATGAGCAGTCTCGTAGCCTAATGGTTAGAGAATCCGCTCCCAGCCTTCGAGGTCATACCAAATACTTTAAAAATGGTATGTGCTACCTCTTTGATTGATGCTTAGCATTTAAACGGGGAGCACAGACAAACAACCATAGGTTGGCAACCTTTGCACAGGCTTTGATGGGCCTAATGGTCTCCTGCATTGAAGTGACTTGTAAGAGAACTCGTATATTATACCTTGCCCTTATCCTTTCATAGATGGCGAATGATGATGATATTACATCCGATGTTTTTTTGTTTTTTGGTTCCTTAGAAGAAGGAGCGAACATCAGCCGCACTCGTTTGCCACGGCTGTAAATTTACTCTTAAAACATTTGTTTGATAAAATCCAATGCTTTGAGTGAATGCGTGCGCACCCTGCTTTGATCATCCAAACGTTTCTTGCGCTTGTGCAAACCCATCAGAAAGCACACTTTCGACTTCAAGCGATGACACCTTTGTATTCTCAATAGTGACGCCAATTTTCCAATAAAACATTTGATGTATCATTCAAAGGGAATCGATCAGTGTTTTAAAACAAGTTCGAATTGTGAACACACCCCGTGGGAGTTCATTTGTACAACTCTCAGGTGAGCGATAGCACGGACGACAGGTAGTTTTGAAATTTGGTAAAATTTTCATCGCATCAGAAAAAATAAACCAGAACACTTCACAAGAGTGAGGCTAGTTTCATATCATCATTTGCGACTTAATTTTGCGTTGGGCATCACTCAGCACATTTCATTTTTTTTTAAAATAACAATTTTAATAAAATGGGCCGAAAGGGCCGGAATCGCAATTTGGGCTCAGTTACCGCCTGGGAATGATCTCTAGAATATACCTGTCAAGTTTGGTTCGGTTCGTCCACTAATAACGGAGAAATAACAAGTTTAAGAAAATGGACCGAAAGGGCCTGGAATCGCACTTAACATAGATGTATGAAGAACAAACTTACATAGATGTAATTAGAACAAACTTACATAGATGTAATTAGAACAAACTTACATAGATGTAATTAGAACAAACTTACATAGTGTAATTAAGAACAAACTTACGTGCTGCAATCTTTACGTTGAGAAACTCCTTATTTTACTTGGAATCAAGCACATGATCTTCCCAACTGCAAGAGGAAAAGGAGGAAACAGGTTTTACTTTGATAACAAATATTTAAATGCCATGGCTCATGAAAGAGCTTTACAATAGATGTATGTGTGTGTATATATATATACCTGTTCGTAAAGATAGTAGAGTTGTCTAAAAAAGGGATAAATTCCTTTTTGAAGTTTTTTTATTTATTTTTTTGATCTCACACACACACATTCATTAAACAGAGGAAATCCTGAAATGAACACTTAACTTTTAGTGGCTCATTCCCATCAAGTCAAAATTCAAGTGAAGTGCATTCGGCTGAATCGCATTCATCTCCGTCAAGTCAAGCTTCCTTCGGCAACAGCTTGTTTTAATAATCTCCAGCTGCCCCCACCCCGAACCCCCTGAACAAGTCCCAGATCTGCCTTTGGCCCATATATTCACCAGAAGCTGTTCGAACTTTGGCTAATGTTGTGTTTTTTTCCACACAATTCATGTGCTCGCTCAGTCCGTGAAAATCTGGATTTGGACGACTCCCCCTTTTATACATCACACTGTGTTTATTTGTGTGTTTTTTTTCCTGTCTGGCTGTTCACCCAGTACTTGCCATCACTTCTGTACTGTGTCTGCAATCTGCAATATGCAACAATGTCCTCAGCATAGGAGTTTGATCAATGAAGAATTGACCTTTCATCGGTGAAAACATTCGGTCATGATATTACTAACTTGTCCACACCATTAAAATGGCTCCCAAAGTAAAGTAAGACAGATATTATTGATGATTTTAACGAAAATTACTGATTACTAACTAGTTATGAGAAAAAAAGGAATAAAACTAGAAATCTAGACATTCGCAAGCTATATTTAATATGGCTCCCTGTCCCCTCCATCCATGCATTCTGACTCGTGTGAAATCAGAAGATGCCCGACAAATGTTTACCTGCTTTCTTCTGAAGGTGCTGTGGCAAAGTATTGTTGGGGTTCCAGGGTGATAATCACGAGGGATTCTCTCAGACCCCTTTTCCCGACCTCCAACCCTGAAGCCGATGAGTCATGGATAACTCCACGATCCAGTTTCTAAGCAACCGTGGACACCGACCGGCTGTGTCAACTAGATCTAGCAGGGTTATCGCGCCCATCGCATTACCTTACCTGGTGACCAGTTATCTCAACCGGGGAACCACACTCTCAACGTCCCACCTCGTCTACTTATTATGTACAGCTGAACTAAACTGAAGGTGGGGATTGGCTATTCTAGCATAGCAAATGAATGGGGCACAGCTTTCCATGTAGTTATTACCTACACGACGTCAAACCAAATGAAATATTTACAAGAATGCAGAGACACAAGAACAGTCTTACCCCTGGTACAGAAAGATCTCCTTCCACAATCTTACTTCTCTAAGACAGGACAGGTGTGCCTCACACACTCCAGGAAAAGTAGAGAGAAAAGAGACAGAGAGGGAGAGGTTGGGGTGTTGACCCGAGCCTCACTCACCCTATGCAAGCAGGCAGGCTTGCATTGGTCCAAAGTGGAGTGTAGGAAAAGGGGAGGAAGGGAATACATTGCGTGTCATGAGAGGTGCAGCGTACACGCTGTGACCTCAGAGGAAAGGCTGTGAGGTACAAATCAGTACTCGCTCAACTGGGACAGAGGTTAATCGTTGATAGCTCTCTTAGACACTCTTGGGCATCTCAAGTAGGTGAATTGTGGGGTTTAGAGACAGAAACAGATTGTGTAAATCATTATGAAGCTGCTGCATCACAAGAGCCTCATGTCGCCATCCATTTGTGGAGCCTCACCCGGCATGACTTGTCTCGCCCCGTCCTTCAGCTCAAATTGCAGGCAGGCAGTCTTGGTTCACGTTCAGCTCGAACAAGTAGGCAGCCAATTCCATTCGCATCAGGTCCTTGGTGTGCGAGTCAGCACTCAGCTTTAGTGCACTCTGGTTTTTATCACTCCTGGCCAGGCGAGGCTCATAGGACTTTCTGATCCCAAGGCAAGGCGGGACGTTAGGGAGCAAGCCGGTCACTTCACACTCTTCGACCCTTGCTTTTCGAATCCTCATTCGTGCATGTGGCCATAGCTTGGAGGGTCGGTCCAGCAACTGCGCCACACCCCGAGAGAGCAACCTTCGCGTTGCAGGTTGCGCTGTGGCGCATTATAGGTTACGCAGCCGTGCGTTATAAGCTACGCACACAGTGCAGGAATTACTTGTCACATGACTGCAACGAGGTAATGGCCATGCTAGCATTATTGCGGTGTCGGTGTAATGTAATGTATGTATGATTTGCGCTGTCGGAAGGTGTGAGGAGAAGAAGGATGAGAAAATGGATTCAGATGGATGGATGGATGGGGCAATGGCCATATCTCTCAGGAAAGTGGGGAATCACAATGGGGATGGAACTTGCTAACACTCACAAATGCATTTTTCCCCCATCCCTGATACGAGGGGACGGTAACTGACTAAGCACAATTACTGACATATCTAACTAGGGAATCTCTTATGTGTTGAGTGTGATACCCTGGACGGACATAACAGTCACAGTATTTTTGTGCTAACTCTATATGGATTGGTGTAAATATAAAGGCTTGTTCAGCAGAACCCCTTAGTTTTGTGACAAATTTTGATTCTTGATCCCCTTAAAATCATAAAGATTTATGGCACCTGAGTGATGTCTATCTGCTTTACTCTGCACGGCTGTAATTCTGTGCCAAGTATTCTTCAATTTTATCAAAATTTAAATTCTTAAATTCTTCGCCTTTGACCCCTTAAAATCGAGCCAAGGGCCTAAATTGAAAGGAGTCTGGGTATATTGGACGAAGGTACTCCATACCAAATTTGGGCTCTGGGTCTCGTGGACCAAGGTACCTTCATGTCGAATTTGAAGATTGGCTCAGAAATGAAGAAACGGTGAGCAATTGTAATGGTAGTAAAGAAAGAAAGACACTATTCCTCCCCTGGAGCAGGGAAGACATAACTAAGGTTATGTGAACAAAGATAGTTGTCTACCTTTGGTAATGTTGCAAATCCATCGAACACTTTTCACAATCTCGCAGAGCCACCTGACGATCAAACTCAAACGATTGCGGCAGTCAGTGTAGCCGTGTCCAGGTTGCTTGTGCATGTCTTAAAGGGACTCTCAAAGAAGTCATTGCAGCGTTCACCATGTTCATGATCCAGTCAATGACATTTTTGATGGCAGTGGCTAAAATAACAAAAACAGAGTGGAGGTGAGAGAAACAGCTATATACATGCAAGAACTTTCTAAGATTCTCAAAGTAATGCGATAGACGTTTCTGACTATTGACTCTCATGAAACCTTTTCAAAAGGATTTATTTAGGCCCTGGGCATACTACTGTAACAAAGACCCGTTTGCCGTGCCTTGCAATGGCAAAAGAGACATAACCAGAGAGTTGGTGTCAAAGCCACCCATTGCTCGCCTGTTTATACATTTATCGTTTTTAAAAGACTACTCTATAATATTTTTTATAAAGCATTGCAGTGAAATCTGATCCAAATAATTTTAAAGCAATATATGTATTTGCATATTGTAATCAGTAATTAGTACACATATTAAATGAATGGCAAGCGTCTAGTATAAACAGGCGAGCATTGGGTGGCTTTGACACCATCTTAGGTTGAAATTAAAAAAAAATTAATCATTTGTTAATTTCAACTTCACTACAACCAATAGTATACCCAAAGGAACCTCCATACCAAATATCAGCATCCTAGTACACATATTAAATGAATGGCAAGCTTCTAAAAAATAACTTGCAACCAAAACTTTAACGTTGATGTGCTACAAAAAAGTTAAGTTCAAAACAGGTCAAACATTTAAAACATTTGAAATTTTTTTTTTATTTCAACTTCACTACACCAATAGTATACCCAAAGGAACCTCCATGCCAAATCAGCATCCTAGTACACATATTAAATGAATGGCAAGCTTCTAAATGACTTGCACCAAAAACTTTAACATTTTCACGCTCACGCTCACGCTGAGCTGACGCTCACACCGGGGTATCGCGAAAGCTCTCTGTTCTTCGAACAGGCGAGCTAAAAAATGAATGACTCGACAGGTGTGCTCTGACGAAGGGGGATGATTTCTTTAGATTCCAGACCAATCGGAAAGGGTTGATACAAAAAATACAGAACCAGGAAGCCACAGATTGTGGCTGATGCGGTGCCCCATATACTGTAGGTTAGAGTGGAAATTTCTGGAATTGGTTCAGGGTCCAGGCAATAACTCGTCCACTCTTCAAGAGAGACAACATGGAATCTATAACATCCACCAAGTGATACAAGGAGATGAGACACGCAGCTTAACGTCCATCCGAAGGATGGTGTACTTTGTGATTGGTGCCCTGCTGGTGAAGCAGCAATCCAACATTTTTAAGTCTGCGTGGGAATCTAAGCCAAACTAAATAACTCAATAGTAAATGAGCTACCTCTGTGCCATCCTGTCATGGCAGGAAACTGTTTCAAGAGCACAGAGGCCAACAATGGCAAAACAATTGGCTTATTCCACTGCTCTGAACAATAACACCAATGGACCAAACAAAAACAGGTGTCTCAGTTAGAGGGCTAATGGTTTACTATTTAATTACCTCTCAATAACTGATACAATACCAACATCAATACAACATTGTGGATATCTGGTTTGATGCTTTAAGATGTATTACACATCCTGTATTTCCGATTCATAAGAACTAGTTGAACCTCCGGCAATTCTGTCAAAATAATTATCTATGTCTAAATAAATGTAATCTATATCTAATTTCCAATTTAACGCATATATAATTAAATGTAATCTATATCTAATTTCCAATTTAACGCATATATAATTAAATGTAAATGTAATATCTAATTTCCAATTTAACGAATATATAATTAAATGTAATGTATATCTAATTTCCAATTTAACGCATATATAATTAAATGTAATTATATCTAATTTCGCAATTTAACGCATATATAATTAAATGTAATGTATATCTAATTTCCAATTTAACGCATATATAATTAAATGTAATCTATATCTAATTTGCAATTTAACGCATATATAATTAAATGTAATCTATATCTAATTTCCAATTTACGCATATAGAATTAAATGTAATCTATATCTAATTTCCAATTCAACGCATTATATGATTAAATGTAATCTATATCTAATTTCCAATTTACGCATATATAATTAAATGTAAATCTAATATCTAATTTTTTAATTTAACCGAATAAAATATATTAATTTGGTATCTAATATCTTTAATTTCCAATTTTTAAAGAATTAAATTAAAATTAAATTTTTTTTTGTAATCTATATCTAAATTTTTTCAAAAAATTTAACACAATAAATAATAATTAAATGTAATCTAATATCTAATTTTCCAATTTAACACATATGTAATTAAATGTAATCTACATCTAATTTCCAAGTTAACGCATATATAATTAAATGTAATCTACATCTAATTTCCAATTTACACATATGTAATTAATGTAATCTACATCTAATTTCCAATTTAACACATATATAATTAAAATGTAATCTATATCTAATTTCCAATTCAACGCATATTAATTAAATGTAATCTATATCTAATTTCCAATTTAACGCATATATAATTAAATGTAATCTATATCTAATTTCCAATTTAACACATCTGTATTAAATGTAATCTACATCTAATTTCCAATTTAACACATATATAATTAAATGTAATCTATATCTAATTTCCAATTAACGCATATATAATTAAATGTAATCTATATCTAATTTCAATTTAACGCATATATAATTAAATGTAATCTATATCTAATTTCCAATTTAACACATATTAATTAAATGTAATCTACATTAATTTCAATTTAACACATATATAATTAAATGTAATCTATATCTAATTTCCAATTTAACGCATATAGAATTAAATGTAATCTATTCTAATTTCCAATTCAACGCATATATAATTAAATGTAATCTATATCAATTTCCAATTTAACGCATATATAATTAAATGTAATCTATATCTAATTTCCAATTTAACGCATATATAATTAAATGTAATCTATATCTAATTTCCAATTTAACGCATATATAATTAAGTGTAATCTATATCTAATTTCCAATTTAACACATATATAATTAATGTAATCTATATCTAATTTCCAATTTAACACATATGTAATTAAATGTAATCTACATCTAATTTCCAAGTTAACGCATATATAATTAAATGTAATCTACATCTAATTTCCAATTATGTATATATATATATATATATATATATATTATATATATATATATTGTTGCGGGCCGGGCGTCGGCCGCAGAGCACAAACCGCCAGGTGGAGAGTAGAGTCGGCTCCGCCGATCACCCGGAATTTAGATCGTATCTTTT
>CM068963.1:8663519-8677371 GCA_035128595.1 Eptatretus atami
TCTAATTTCCAATTAACGCATTATATAATTAAATGTAAGTCTATATCTAATTTCCAATTTAACGCATATATAATTAAATGTAATGTATATCTAATTTCCAATTTAACGCATATATAATTAAATGTAATCTATATCTAATTTCCAATTTAACGCATATATAATTAAATGTAATGTATATCTAATTTCCAATTTAACGCATATATAATTAAATGTAATCTATATCTAATTTGCAATTTAACGCATATATATTAAATGTAATCTATATCTAATTTCCAATTTAACGCATATAAATTAATGTAATCTATATCTAATTTCCAATTCAACGCATATATAATTAAATGTAATCTATATCTAATTTCCAATTTAACGCATATATAATTAAATGTAATCTATATCTAATTTCCAATTTAACGCATATATAATTAAATGTAATCTATATCTAATTTCCAATTTAACGCATATATAATTAAGTGTAATCTATATCTAATTTCCAATTTAACACATATATAATTAAATGTAATCTATATCTAATTTCCAATTTAACACATATGTAATTAAATGTAATCTACATCTAATTTCCAAGTTAACGCATATATAATTAAATGTAATCTACATCTAATTTCCAATTTAACACATATGTAATTAAATGTAATCTACATCAATTTCCAATTTAACACATATATAATTAAATGTAATCTATATCTAATTTCCAATTAACGCATATATAATTAAATGTAATCTATATCTAATTTCCAATTTAACGCATATATAATTAAATGTAATCTATATCTAATTTCCAATTTAACAATCTGTAATTAATAATCTAATCTAATTTCCAATTTAACACATATATAATTAAATGTAATCTATATCTAATTTCCAATTTAACGCATATATAATTAAATGTAATCTTATATCTAATTTCCAATTTAACGCATATATAATTAAATGTAATCTATATCTAATTTCCAATTTAACACATATAATTAAATGTAATCTAATCTAATTTCCAATTTACACATATATAATTAAATGTAATCTATATCTAATTTCCAATTTAACGCATATAAATTAAATGTAATCTATATCTAATTTCCAATTAACGCATATTATAATTAAATGTAATCTATATTAATTTCCATTTAACGCATATATAATTAAATGTAATCTATATCTAATTTCCAATTTAACGCATATATAATTAAATTAAATCTATATCTAATTTCCAATTTAACACATATATAATTAAGTTAAATCTCTTCCGGAAAACTCCGAAAAGTACGGGTCCCTTATCGGACCGTGAAGCGTCAATATTTCTACCACGTGGTACAGCGTTATTGCCAATTTTCAAAATACCTAGAGATCCACATGGCGATTTACCGAGTCTTCACACCCTCGACGGCACCCGTACGGAACGAGCTTTCTTTTTTCTTTTCTCTTTCTTTTCCCTTCTTTCTTTCCCTTTTTTCTCTTTCTTCCTTTCTTTTTTTTCCTTTTTCTCCTTTTTATTTTTTTCTCCCTCTTTCCCCTTTTTTTCTGCTTCCCTTTTCCCCCTTCTTTGCTTCCTCTTCCTTTCCCCTTTTCCCCTTTCTCTTTTACTCTTCTTTTTCCTCCTCTTTTCCTTTTTCTTTTTCTTCCCCCTCCTCCCCCTTCTTTTTTATTTTCCCTTCCCCCCCCTCTTTTTTTCCCCCCTCCCTCCTCTTTTCCCTTTTTTCTTTTTTTTTTTTTTTTTTCCCCATTTCCCCCCTCCTCCATTCCTCTCTTTTTCCTTTTTTTTTTTTTTTTTCTTTTTTCTTCTTTTTCCCTTTCCTTGTTTTTTTCTTTTTCCTTCTTATTCCTTTTTTTCTCATCCCCCCTTTTCCTCCACCTTTTCCTCCCCCTCTTTCTTTTTTCTCCCGTCCTTCCTCTTCCCCTTCTTTTTTTTTTTGTTCCCTCTGTTTCTTTTTCCCCTCTTCTTTTTTTTTTCCCCTTTTTTTCTTTTTTCCCTGCCTTTTTCCCTTTTATCCTTTTTTTCCCCTTCCCTTTTTCCTTTTTCTTTTCTTTTTCTTTTTTTCTTTTTTCTTTATTTTTTATCTTTCTCCTCTCCCTTCTTTTTTCTTTTTTTTTTTTTTTTTTTTTTTTTTTTTTCCGTTTTTCTTTCTTTTTTTTTTTCCTTTTTTCTTTTTTTTCCCCTTTTTTTTTCCTCCTCTCCTTCTCTTTTTTATTTTTCCCTTTCCCTCTTCCCTTCTTCCTCTTTTTTACCCTCTCCCCCACCCTTTTCCCCCTTTTTTTTCTCTTTTTTTTCTTTTTTTTTTTTTTTCTCTGTTTTTTCTCCTTTTTTCTCTTTCTTTTTTCCCCCCTTTTCTTTCTTTCCTTTTTTTTTCTCTTCTCCCTCTTTGACTTTCTTTTTTTTCTTTTTCCTTCTCCCTTGTGCTCCTTTTTTTTTTTTCTTTTTCACCTTTTTTTTTTCCTTTTTTTTCCTCCCTTTTTTTCTTTTCTTTTTTCTTTTCTCTTTCTTTTCCTCCCTTTCCCTTTTCTTCTTCCTTCTCTTCTTCCTTTTTCTTCTTTTTCCTCTTCTTCCCCCTTCCCCAACTTTTTCCTCCCTTCCTTTTCTTTTTTTTTCTTTTTTTTTTCCCTTTCCCCTTTTTTTTTTCTTTTTTTTTCCCCCCTTTTCCTCTTCTTTTTTGTTTTTTTTTCTTCCCCCCACCCCCCTACCCCCCCCCCCCCCCCCCCCCCCTCATCCCCCTTCCTTCCCCCCCTTTTCTTTTTTCCTTTTTTTCTCTTTCCCCCCTTCCCCCTCCCCCCTTTTTTTCTTTCTTCTTTTCTCTTTTTTTTATTTCTTTTTTTTTTTTTTTTCCCTCTTCTTTTCTTTTTTTTTTTTTTTTTTCCTTCTTTTTCCTCTTCTCTCTTGCCTTTTCCCTTTTCCCTTTCCCTTCTTTTCTTTTCCTTTTTTTTTTCCCCTTTTCCCCTTTTCTTTCTTATTCCTTTTTTTCTTTTTCCCTTTTCTTTTTTTTTCTTTTTTTTCCCCCCCCTTTCTTCCCCTTTTTTTTTTTTTTCTTCCTTCCCCCACCTTTTTTTTTTTTTTTCTTTTTTCTCTCTTTCCCCTTTCTTCCTTTTTTTTTTTCCCTTTTTTTTTTTTTCCTCCCCTCCCTTTTTCTCCTTTTCTCTTTTTCTCTTTTTTTTTTCCCTTCTCTTTCTTTTCAGTTCTCCTTTTTTTTTTTTTTTCCCTCTTTTTTCCCCTTTCTCTCTCTTTCTTCCCTTTTTCTTTCCTCTGCCCCTCATTTTTTTCTCTTTTCCTTTTTTCTCCCCTGCTCTGCCTTTTCCTCCTTTTCCTTCCCCCCTTCCTTTTTTTTTTCTTTCTCTTCCCCCTTCTCTTTCTTTCCTTTCCTTTTCCTTTTTTTTTTCCCCTTCCATTCCCTTTTTCTTCCCTTTCCCTCCTTTCTTCCCTCCCCCCTTCCCCCCTTTTCTCCTCTTTTCTTCCTTTTTCTTTTTCTCTTTTCTTTTTGTTCCCTCTTTTTGTTTTTCCTTTGTTCACTCCTCCTTTCTTTTTTTTTTTTTCCCCCCCTTTTTCCTTTCCTTTCTTTTCCTCCCCTTCTTCTTCCTCCGTGTTTTTTCTCTTCCTTACCTACTTCCCTCCTCCTTCTCCTTTTTTCCCCCTCTTCCCCTTCCCCCTCTCCTTTTCCTTTTTCTCCTTTCCCTCCTCCTATTTTTTTTTCCCCCTCCTTCTCTCTTTCTTCTCCTTTTTTTTTTTTTCTTCCCCCTTTTTTTTTTCCCTCCTCCCTTTTTCCCCCTCTTCCTTCTTCCCGCCTCCCCCCCTCCCCTTTTTTTCCCCTTTCCCCCCCTCCCCCCTTTCTTTTTTTCCCCAACCCTCCCCTTCCCCCCCCTTCTCTCTCTTTCCCCCCCTTTTTTTTTTTTTCCCCCCTTCCTCCCTCCTTCTTTTCTTTTTCCCCCTCCCTCCCCCCCCCCCCCCCCCCCCCCCCCCCCCCCCCCTCTCTTTTTCCCTTTTCTTTCCCCTTTTCCCCCCCCTTCTTTCTCCCCCCCCCCCTCTCTCCCCCCCCCCCCCCCCCCCCCCTTTCTCCTTCTTCCTCCCTTCTCCTTCCCCCCTTTCCCCCTTTCTCCCCTTTCCTTTCTCCCTCCCCTCCCGTCTTTTTTTTTTTCCTCGTTGTTTCTTCCCCTCCCCTCCTTCCCTCCCTCTTCTCTCCATTCCCCCCCCTTCTTCCCCCTTTTTTTCCCCCTTTTTTTTTCGTTTTCCCCCTTCTCCTTTTTCTCCCCCTCCCCCCGTCCCCCTCCCCCCCCCCCTCTTTTTTTTTTTTTTTTTTTTTTTTCCTCACTTCTCCTTTTTTTCTCTCTCTGTTTCCCCTTTCTCCTTTCCCCTCTCTCCTTTTCTCCCTCTCTCCTCCCTCTTTTTTTTTCTTTCCCTCCTTTCCCCTTCTTCTCTTTTTCCTTTTTTTTCCCCTTTTCCCCCCCCCCCCCCTTTCCCTCCCCCCCTCCTCCTTTTCCTCTCCTCCGTTCCTCTTTCCCCCTCCCCCCTTGCCCTTTTTCCTTTCCCTTCTCCTCCTTCTCTCTTCCTCTCTTCCCCTTCCTTTCCCCTCTCCTTCTCCTCCCTCTCCTCCTTCTTCGTTTCCCCCCCCTCTCCCCCCCCCTTTCCCCTCCTTTCCCCCCTTTTTTTTTATCCTCCATTTTCTCTTCCCCCCTTCTCTTTTTTTTCCCTTCTTCCTCCCCCCCCCTTTCCTCCCTCTTTTCCAACCCTTCCCTTTCCCCCCCTCCTCCTTTTTTTCCCCCCCCTCCCTTCTTCTCTTTTCCCCCCCCCCCCCCCCCCCCTTTTTTTTTTCTTTTTTTCCCCCCCCTCCTTTCCCCCCCCTTTTCCCCCCTTTCTTCCGTCCCTCCTCCCTCTCTTTTCCCCTCCCCCATTCTCCCCCCTTCTTTTTTCCTCGCTTGTCAACTTTTCTTCCTCCCTCTTTTCTTTTTCTTCTTCCTTTTTACCCCCCCCCCCCCCCCCTCTTTCTTTATTTTTCCTCCTCCTTTTCCCTTCTTTCCTTCTTCCCTCCCCCCCCACCCCCCCCCCCCCCCCCCCCCCTTTTTTTCTGTTTTTATCTCCCTCTTCTTCTTTTCCTTTTTTCTCCCCCCTCCCCCCCCCCCCCCCCCCCCCCCCCCCCTTTTTATTATGCTTTTCCCCCCCCCCCCCCCCCCCCCCCTCCCCCCCCCCCCCCCCCCCCCCACCCCCACCACCCCCCCCCCCCCCCTTTTCCTCCCCCCCCCCTCCCTTTATATCCCTTTCCCTCTCTTTCTTTCTCCCCTTCCCTTTTTTCCCTCTTTTCCCTTTTTTTTTTTTTTTTTTTTTTTTTTTTTTTTTTTTTTTTTTTCCCTCTTTTCCTTTTCCCCCTTTCTCTTTTTTCCCCCCCCCCCCTGTGTCCCTTTTCTCTTTTTTTTTCCCCTTTTCTCCCCCCTCCCCTCTTCTCCCCCTTGCCCCTCCTTTCTCTTCTCCCTCTCCTCTCTTTTCTTCCCTTTTCCGCCTTCTTTCTTCCCTTTCTTTTCCCCCCTCTTTTCCCTTTTTTTCCCCTCCCCCTCCCTTCCTCCTCCTTCCCTCTTCCCCCTTCTTTTCCCCCCCTCCCCCCCTTTTCCTTCCTGCCCTGCCTTTTTTTCCCCCCCCCTCTTTCCCCCCTCCCCTCTCCCTTTCTTCTTTTTCAGCTTCTACCCTCTCCTTCTCTTCCCCTTTAGGTGAATTGGTATTCCTCTCCCTTTTTTGACAGTCGAGATCTTGGTTTCTTTTTTCTCCTTTATTATATTTAAATATGTAAGGGTGTTTTAAAAAAGAGTGATGCAACTGTTAAATGTTTATTTACAGAAGAGGCAGAAACCCAGGACGTAACCAAACCATTTCTTGAAAGCTTATGACATCGTATTTTTACATCACTGATGCAATTGCCAGTACATCCTGTTACAGTTAGTGAGAGCCCAAGGTCTGAAATGGCATTTATGCAAAATTCCTGTGTAATGGACGTTCTCGATGTGTGCCCCTCCGTGTTTCAGACGGCATTGATCCTGACTCCAAAGTTCTGTCCAACTTTCTGTAGGTCTCAGTGGCACTGTCTGGAGGTGTCTGACACCTGCCTGTTTCAGATATTCAGTGTGCGGGCGGTTGGCCATAGACCAGACCCTTGGCAGTCCCCAGAACCAGTAGTCCAGAGGGTCAATCTGGGCTATGGGGTGCCCAGTCATGAGCGGTACAGGCAAACAACGCGGTTTCTGAAGACTGCACTGAACAGTGATGGTGTCATCAGCTGTATGGGGGGTCGGCCCCAATCCTTCATAAAACTAGGTCATGCTGAGCTGGTTTGGGGATGACTTTTGGGCAAGATCATATATGAATTTCTGGAGCATGGCCCGGTAGCACTCCTGTGGATTGCCATGTCCTGCTGTTGTTATTTCAAAATAGTAAGGCTGAGTGTTCCCCATCTGCATTGGAAGGCATCAGAATTCATGTACCTTAAGGTCCTTTCAGGTACCTTCAGTGAGACTCCTCAGGTGGTTCGCCCCCCAGAAAATGTTGTGGTTGTTGATGGCACCGTTCAATGGAAATGGGCTTCCTCCACTGAACAAGTCAGGTTGACCAGTTTTGGGTTACTGCTTCCAATCCTTTCTGAGCAATTGCCACTAATCAAAATCTTCCTTCTCATGTCATTGACCCGTTTAATGCCGTAATAGAATGATGTATGGGATAAGCTTTAGTCCTTAGTGAGGATACACCCAGACTGATGTTTTTAATCCTAGCTCCAGGAGCGCTGCGCGTGGACTTTCTTGGAACGTGTCCACTCAGAATCCGACATCGGCGTCGATGGTTTGCTTGCTCTTGGTTACTGATGCTGCCCTGCCTGTTCCCTTGCTGTTGGTTGTGCGCTGTACCTTTTGTGCTCAATAATGTTTTCCAATACATTGAATGTCACAATTTGTGGGTCCCATCATGTTGTTTTGGAGGTTGTATTCCGGGCAGAACCTCCGCAGGTGCTACATATGATTCTACAGTTCTCATGACAACAGAGCCAACACTTTTGTCTTATGTTTTCACTGTCAATGGCAATAGTTGAGGTATGGAGATCAGAAATCCCAGGGAGCATTACACGATAACACCACCAAACCCTGAAAAGGAAAAACGGTATCGGTCAAAACACAAGAAATGGCAGGAAAGTCCAAATTTGTATAAATCTTTTTTTGAAAACACCTGTACACAATCATATATATATATAATATATATAATTATACTAGATAGATAATAATAATAAAAACGTTGCTGGAAGTTGACACCCCTCCTTCCATGGTTTTCCCCATTTGTTGGACATTCGTTGAAGATTCGAGAACCCAGCCACTGCCAACAATCCGTTTTCACATGGTGTAATTGCTTGTATCACCCTGGTATGTTCATTCATACTGAAAAGGGGAAAAGCAAACAAAGTCAAACACTCTGCAACACAGAGGACAATGGCACAATCCTTTACAAAGGTTGACAAGAATTTGTGGCCAATGTGTAAAATAAATTTCCCCTCAATGTGTCCGAGCTTAGAGCGCCGTCTGCTAGATCATACGCTTGACTTTGTGTTCTGCCACCAGCTGAAGGGCGCTCGTTCTGTTGACTTACGCTACATCCTGCTGGTCTGTGGCCGTTGCGGTAACATCGAAACAAAATTTCGAGAACACATCTGCCTCGCTGTCCTGTTGGGGCCGAGGTTGCTTTGAAACCAGACAGGGAGATCATGCAGCGGCCGCCGCACCTTTGCTCTGTACGTGAACCACTAATCCCATTTACCCCAACCACCTACATTTCAATGTAAACTTTGGAAGATTGAATTGATATTTTGAGTTGCATCTTTTAAGATTTGTCGATGACATCAACTGCAGTTATTGAAAATGTCTATGCAATGCGCCTGTTGATGTAAAAACGTGCGAAATATGCCTGGTCATTTGGTCTGAAAGGAAACTGTAAAAGTTGTCACAAATTACGTCGAATGTTCTCACTTGTTAATATAATCTTCTTAAAACAACAAACTAAAAAAGTCCTCACTTTATTATTATTTTTTTTTCATCATCAATCCTGAAACAGTTGTATGTGGAAGAAGACATTTGATCATGTAGCATGTCAACAATGTCAAAGACTTTATAAATAATTCACTTGCATCCAGGCAATGGTTTCAAACATTCCCCCAAAGAAGAAATAGAGTAAGATAGACAACAAAGTTGATGACTGGAATCACACCGACGCAGGGACTTCAGAAATCAGGTGCAGACACAGCAAATGGAGAACATGCCCCAGGTGTCAGAGAAAGGAAATTATTCACACTTCACATTGGAAAGATTCAACATAAGAGTTGCAGAAGTTCTAACTTTGCTTTTGAGGGCTAGTTATGGTTTCCAATTCTCGATCAGACTATAAACTGTCGGATTGAGACTTCCCAGGTTTGTTGTTGCGACAGTTAGCGTGCCATCCTCAAATGGCCATTAATTGAGTGTGCAGTTGCTAGCACGAGTTGGTATGAATGCAACTCACAGTGTGTTTGGTGAGGAGTAGTGAGTTATCACTGACACCCTGAATACGTTACAAATACTGCCATTTCTAAAGAGGGACACTGCATTAGTAGACAGATGCCACTTGCCAGGATGATCTAGCAAGCACCAGTTGCTTTCACAAATTTTATGAATGATGAACATCGACTTGAATGTAATACACATGTCAAACGTTTTGCTAAACCCTGTTGGCTCATCTTGCATTTTGACTCTTCATTTCCTCATCATCATGGACAGCTGCCGTGGATAGCTGAAAGCCATTGGAGAGGAAGATTGAAAGACATCTGGACAAAGCTCAATCCATTTTCAGAACCTTTGGAGGCAGCTGTTCCATCCGTAGTAGCAATACTGAAACATACTGTTCATGCGCATGCCACTCATCCAAAAGATTCTGCTGCATTGGCGAAATCTTGCCTCAAGAGGCAGGTTTCCAGTCTCAGAGTCGAAAATGCATTAAAAAATGGAAAAAATTTCGGGAGTCTTAAAGAATCTTGGGTATAATAAAGGGTCTTTGGGTCTAAGGGTTGTTAATGGGTCGTTAAGGATCTTTGGGCTAAAGGTCTAAAGGGTCTTATGGGTCAAAGGCCCTTGGGGGGTCTTCAAGGGTTTTCATGGAATTTTAAGATCTTAGATCTATTGGGATGTTCAGAGTCTAAATGGTCATAAAAGGTGTGTTCGGGTTCAAAGGTCTAAGGGGCTACAAAGGTGTAAAGTTTAAAGCGTATAAAGACCTTAAAAGGTCCAAAGGGTATAAAGGGTGAAAAATGGTCGTAAAGGGTCAAAAGGCTACAGGGTCTAAAAGGATAATGTGTCTGAAGGTTGACATGTCTAAAAGGTATGTTCCCAATAGCCCGTAATTACAGAGGTAATTAACAGACATATGTCAAGGGTCCAATTATAAGTAATTCACAGACTTACGGTCAAACTCACATTCAAAACAGTACGACGTATTAATAGACATTACTCACAGGGTCGACCAAAGAAATTCACCTTGATGAGGGTTCGCCATCCACCGCGTGTTTCAGTTTATATGCAGTCTATTAAACTAGAATAATCAAGTGATCGGTCGAAAATTGGCGATTTATGTGAACCTTGGTGCTTTGACCTTGTTATCTTTGACCTCAAAAACAATAGGTTCCAGCTGTTACCATCCTCCATCCGGTGGTGGAAGTTTCGTGAAGATCAGAGTAAAAAATGTGACCCGTAGGCGATTGAATACAAAAACAAAACCAACAGAAGATGTCGTGCAGAGCAAGAAACTGCAAATCCCATAAAAACAAATTTGACCTCAAAAATTATTGCTCGGTGATTCAATGACCAATATGCAACTCCTCTTCAAATTCAAGTCCATAATCAGATGAAAATTGACCAATTTTAGAAATCGGGCCTATGTTTGACCTTTTGGTCTTGTTTGACTCTCAAAATAATGGCAGTTTGAATTCAGTCCCTGAAAATAAATCTCTTCACAATTTTCAAAGTCAATCGGATGAAAATGAGGATTTTAGAAACGCACCTTAGTTGTTGATCTTGGGCCTAGGTTGCCTTTTGGCCAATGTTGAACTCAAAATAATTGGCTGGTTAGATTTAACTGACCTGAAGTATAAATACATCTCAATTTTCAAGTCAATCAGATGAAAATGAGGATGTTTAGAAATACCACCTTAGTTTTTTGACTTTGGCCTATGTTGACCTTTTGGTCCCAGGTTGACCTCGGAATAACTGGGTATTTGAATTCTGTGCACTCGAAAATAAATCTTCTCAATTTCAAGTCAACGGATGAAAATTGAGGATTTTAGAAAGACCACCCATTAGTTGTTGACTTTGGCCTTAAAAACAAGAGGCTTCTTCCTTATGCAAACTCTAACCATGTGGTGAACTTTTGTAAAGATCGGTTTTAAAATTGTGCCTGTTGGTGATAAACAGACAGATAACAAAATCTACTTGCCAATGTCACTGAAAAATGTTCAATTTGCAAGTAACAAACAGACACGAGCAGACACGACAGAAAGACAAATCCAAGAGCGAGAATCGCTTTGCATACATGTCCCCTCCCGGCCTAATGAATTATCCGGAGAAAAAATTGGTTTGCATTTAACGCATGCTCATGCCCGTACCGGAGCCAAATTGGAGAAGAAGCATATATATATATTATAATATATTCTACGTTCTAGGAACCGTATGCATTCCAAACATACAGCTGCCCACAAGTTAGTTATGCCGTTAAGTATATGTTGCGACAGATTCCTTCCTCGTGTTTAGTGTGGAAAATTCAAAGGGGTGCATTGCAATGTTTTTTTTAGTTAGGTAATAAATCTTTTATCCATCCCTCATCACGACTACACTGTCCACCTGCTGTATCCGGAAGGCCCGTTGGCCGGGGCAAATCTTTGTGTTGTGGCTCTTCATGATGAGTCCAGACACGTGTGGAGGGGGGGGGGTATCCCGGCATGGCTGAAACCGCAGCCCAGAGAGATCGGCCCATGGGAGGCCTGTCCATCAGGGCGGAACAGTTGTGTCGGCTTCACCAAGGCCCTCCCCGCTGAGAGAGATCCATAATCACGAAGTGATCCTCAGCGTATGAGTCCTTGGCTGGGGATAAATTACGGCACCATCTGAGAGGGTAGAGAGAGCATTCTGTGTGGGTTGGCCGTGTTAGCTGGAAGTCTGAGGTTTGAGAGAAACAGATGTGGAGCAAACAGTGGTTGGAGTGGGACGGTTGGAGTCGCGGGTTTGCCAAAGAAAGAAGGGGGGTCGTGACGCGGAGGGTCCTGCCCGCGTCTCGGCCTCGCGCGCCGTCTGTTTGCGGCTGGTTCGGGGTACCCAACTTGACCGGTCTCTCGCCGGGTCCTGTCGGCGGCCCTGCACCCCGCCTCCGGAACTCCGCTCTACTCACGCCGAGCTCCTTGCGCGGACACGGTCTCCGCGCGTGTGGGCTGTGGGGCCGAGCTGCACGACCCCACTGACAGGTTGCCGCACCACGGAGCATCCCTTCTTCCAGACGTGCGTACTCCAAAATAACTGTGACCTCAGCTCACCTCACTCTCCTGGCTGCGGGGGTCCTTTGCAATACACCTGGTTTTATTTTCGTCTCAGTGCACGTCTGGGTGTGTGGCGCCGTCTTAAGTAGAAACTGTTTAAGTGTTGATCATTGTAAGAATCTGCCTGTATATCCACGATAAGTTGCTCTGAGTCCGTTTTGTAAGTTGATTGTAAAGTAACCAATTATTAGAAATGTTCCAAGTTCGTTTTCCGTCTTTTCCTTCATTTGATCCACGCAATGGTTCGGATCTGAGTTTGTCGGGTTTTTTTAACCGATAATTCTGTTTCATCCTAGCCGCGTACGTTCTTGACGGGTCACTCGGCTGCATCCGAACCGGAAAGTAGGTGGGGCGTATGTTGGTTGATCCGGTTGGGCAGACGTACCGAGGGCGTGGTTCCCGTAGATCGACACCACATGGTTATATTAGGTACAATTGGTTCGACGACAAAAAGACCTACGCTACGCGGTGGAGGTATTGGCCGTCGCACGGTCGGTTAACGACCCTCCGCCTCCCGGAATTTATTCCGGTGAAACGACGGCCTACCAATTCTGGAGTCTGGTGGGAGACGACGTAAACTTTCCCCCACCTCAGCGTCGTTCTCCACCACCAGACCTCCGGCCCTCAATCAATATATACTATAGCTCTTTCGAACCAAGGGCTCAGCTCACTCACTGATCACTGACTGATATTAAAGATCGGTAACCTTCCAGGCGATGTCGAAGATGAAATTTGCTTGCCGACTCGACATCGAAGCGGTACACTGGAAACAATCACACTCGTCAGACAATATCCATAAATGAAAACATAAATAATATGAAAAAAATAAATGCAAAATAAAGAAGTAAAAATAAATGCAGGTGAGCGACCCCAGAAAATGTGGAAGCACAGTTCGTATGCTTACACAATGCGTAAGCACACTCACTGTATAATAATTGTTCGGAATCTGGAAGCCATGAGCATCAACATTTCAGGTCTATAGCTGTTATTTCCAGAACGGTGATGTGGATAGATAGCTCCCCTTTCCCTAGTCTAATGGGTGATAAATGTAAATGCGCTGTGAGTTACTTGATTAGTCAGGTTTTCTTTTTATTTTAAGACCAACACCAACGATAACACACACCAACTAACAAAACAACACCAAACGTAACAACAACACAACGCATCACAACAACACCAATGATACAACAACACCAACGATAACAAAACCCAACGAAAACCTCGCTCCCCGGCCATTCTCCAACGTGCTCGCTGAAATGCCCGGGGTGGGTTTGGTTTTAGAATGCATTTGCGAACTGATTCCTTCCCTAATATGGACTCTGAATCGGCTTCTGGCATCAAGAAATGGGATGCGACAGCCCCCACCAACGATGAGCGAACTGAATTCCATTCCCTAATCATGGACATGATTGGCTTGTTTGGGCACTCCAAAACATGGACTGCGACAGCCCCCCACCCACACTGAGCGACTGAATTCCATCTAATATGGACATGAATCGCTTGCTTGGGCCACTCCAAGGAAATGGATGCGGACAGCCCCACCGACAGCGAACGAGTCACGCTGGAAGCGAGCCGCGCCCGAGATGGATAAGTAAGGGAACGGAGGACGAAGTGGGTCTTCGGTTCTTTTCTTGGTTCTTGGTTGGTGGTTGTTCGGAGAGCAAGTAAGGTGGTTGGTGAGTTCTTCAGTTGAATCACTCAGTGGATTGTGTGAGGATCGGCGCCTCGTCTATGCACCAGCGCATGCTCTGGAATACGCGAAAGATCCGCCGGAGCTCGGGAGGCTGATCGCGGCTTCGCCGTGTCTCGGATTCGGCTCGCCTCTCGCTGGTGCCCGGTGCGATCAGCTCGAAGACACACGAGGTGGACAGGTCCGAGGCACGGTTCTGGTCTGCAGCTCACCTCTCATCCGAGCTGAGGCCTCAATAAGGACCGCTTTTGGTCCGGATTCTTTTATGGGTGTGTGGTGTGTGTGTGTGTGTGTTGTGGGTGGACGCCAGTATAGTAGTAATGGAATTGTTAAGTGCCTTGCTGTCAACGTTGCTTATCAATGATTCGGATAAACTCTGCCCTTACGGCTCCCTCATTTCCCTATTGTTTAATAAATATCCCATTTGTGGCAATGTATCGAACTCGTTCCTGTCCTTCCTCATTTGCTTCAGCGTGCTGCATGTTGGAAAATAAGCAAAGGCCGTTGGCGCCATAGGAGGCATTGGACCGACGGATCTGGGGACCATCGCTCGGGTCACACACGGTTCGGTACGCTAGTGGCGCGTTCC
>CM068963.1:8677609-8691563 GCA_035128595.1 Eptatretus atami
ATCCGAATATTGAAAGCACGTATGTACAGCAAGGCACTTAACAATTCATTACTACTATACTGGCGCCACACAAACACACCACACACACACCACAACCCAAAAAGATCTGACCAAAAGCGGTCTTTATTGAGGCCTCCAGCTCGGATGGGATGAGTGAGCTGCAGACCAGAACGCCTCGGACCTGTCCACTCGTGTGTCTTCGAGCTGATCGCACCGGGCACCAGCGAGAGGCGAGCCGAATCCGAGACACGGCGAGCCGCGATCAGCCTCCCGAGCTCCGGCGGATCCTTTCGCGTTCCAGAGCATGCGCTGGTGAAGACGAGGCGCCGATCCTTCACAATCCACTGAGTGATTCAACTGAAGAACACCAACCACCTTACTTGCTCTCCGAACAACCACCACAAGAACCAAGAAAAGAACCAGAAGACCCACTTCTGTCTCTCCGTTCCTTCTTATCCATCTCGGGCGCGGCTCGCTTCCAGCGTGACTCGTTCGCTGTCGGTGGGGCTGTCGCATCCCATTTCTTGGAGTGCCCAAGCAAGCCGATTCATGTCCATATTAGAATGGAATTCAGTTCGCTCAGTTGGGTGGGGGCTGTCGCATCCCATTTCTTGGAGTGCCCAAACAAGCCAATTCATGTCATATTAGGGAATGGAATTCAGTTCGCTCATCGTTGGTGGGGCTGTCGCATCCCATTTCTTGGAGTGCCAAGAAGCCGATTCATGTCCATATTAGGGAAGGAATTCAGTTCGCAAATGCATTCTGAACACACCGCATTTCAGCGAGCACGTGGAGAATCCGGGAGCAGAGGTTTCGTTGGGTTGTTGTATCGTGGTGTTGTTGTATTTGTGTTGTTGTATCGTTGGTGTTGTTGTTACGTTTGGTGTTGTTGTTATCGTGGTGTGTTGTTATCGTTGGTGTTGTCTTAAAATAAAAGAAACCGACTATTCAAAGTTACTCACAGCGCATTTACATTTATTCACCCATTAGACTAGGGAAAGGGGAGCTATCTATCCACATTCACTTCTGAAATAACAGCTATAGCCGAAATGTTGTATGCTCATGGCTTCCAGATTCCAACAATTTATATACTAGTGAGGTGTGCTTACGCATTGTGTAAGCATACGAACTGTGCTTCCACATTTTCTGGGGTCGCTCCCTGCATTTAGTTTTCACTTCTTTATTTCATTTATTTTTTCATTTATTTATGTTTTCATTTATGGATATTGTCTGACGAGTGTGATTGTTTTCCAGTGTACCGCTTCGATGTCGATCGGCAAGCAAAATTTCATCTTCGACATCGCCTGGAAGGTACCGATCTTTAATATCAGTCAGTGAATCAGTGAGTGAGTGAGCCTGGTTCGAAAGAGCTATAATATATTGTTGAGGGCCGGAGTCTGGTGGTGAGAAACGACCGCTAGGTGGGGAAAGTTACGTCGTCTCCCACCAGACTCCAGAATTGTGGCCGTCGTTCACGGATAATTCCGGAGGCGGAGGGTCGCTTAACCGACCGTGGACGCCAATACCTCCACCGCGTAGCGTAGGTCTTTTTGTCGTCGAACCAATTTACCTAATTAACCATGTGGTGTCGTCTACCGGGGAACCACGCCTCGGTACGTCTGCCCGAAACCGGATCACACCAACTACCAACTACTTTCCGGTTCGGATGCAGCCGAGTGCCCGTCAAGAACGTACCGGCTAGGATGAACAGATTATCGGGTATAAAAAAACCGACTAAACTCAGATCCGAACCATGCTGGATCAATGAAGGAAAAGACGAAAACGAACTTGGAACATTTCTAATAATGGTTTATTTACAATCAACTTACAAAAGGACTCAGAGCAGACTTATCGTGGATATACAGGCAAGATTTACAATGATTCAACCTTAAACAGTTCTACTTAAAGACGGCGCCACACACCCAGACGTGCACTGAGACGAAAATAAACCAGGTGAGTTGCAAAGACCCCCCAGCCAGAGAGTGAGGTGAGCTGAGGTCACAGTTATTGTTGGGGTACTGCACGTTGGAAGAAGGGATGCTCCGTGGTGCCGGCGACCTGTCAGTGGTCGTGCAGCTCGGCCCACAGCCACACGCGCGGAGACCGTGTCCGCGAAGGAGCTCGGGTGAGTAGAGCGAGTCCGAGGCGGGGATGCAGGGCCGCCGACAGGACCCGGCGAGAGACCGGTCAAGTTGGGTACCTCGAACCAGCGCAACAGACGGCCGCGAGGCGCAGACGCGGGCAGACCCTCCGCGTCACGACCCCCCTTCTTTCTTTGGCAACCCGCGACTCCAACCGTCTCCACTCCAACCACTGTTTTGCTCCAATGCTGTTTCTCTCCAACCTCAGACTCCAGCTAACACGGCGCACCCACACAGATGCTCTCTCTACCCTCTCAGGATGGTGCCGTAATTTATCCCCAGCCAAGGACTCTACGCTGAGGATCACTTCGTGATTTATGGATCTCTCTCAGCGGGGAGGGGCCTTGGTGAAGCCGACACAACTGTCCGCCCTGATGGACAGGGCCTCCATGGGTCCGATCTCTCGGGCGGGTTCAGCCATGCCGGGATACCCCCCCCTCCACACGTGTCTGGACTCATCATGAAGAAGCCACAACACAAAGATTTGCCCCGGCCAACGGGCCTTCGGATAAGCAGGTGGACAGTGATCGTGATGGGGGATGGATATAAAGATTTATTACCTAACTAAAAAAACATTGCAATGCACCCCTTTGATTCCACTAAACACACGAGGAGGAATCTGTCGACCACTATACTTAACGGCATAAACTAACTTTGGGCAGCTGTATGTTTGAATGCATACGGTCCTAGAACCGTAGAATATATACATATATATATATATGCTTCTTCTTCCAATTTGGCTCCGGTACGGGCATGAGCATGCGTTAAATGCAAACAATTTTTTCTCCTGATAATTCATTAGGACCGGGAGGGGACATGTATTGCAAAGCGATTCTCGCTCTTGGTTTGTCTTTCGTCGTGTCTGTCGGTCTGTTTGTTTACTTGCAAATTGAACATTTTTCAAGTACATTGGTCAGTAGATTTTGTTATTCTGTCTGTTTATCACCAACAGGCACAATTTTAAACCGATCTTACAAAAGTTCACCACATGGTAGAGTTTTGTCATAAAGGAAGAAGCCTCTTGTTTTTAAGGCCAAAGGTCAACAACTAAGGTGGTCTTTCTAAAATCCTCAATTTTCATCCGATTGACTTGAAATTTGAGAAGATTTATATTTCAGGTCACTGAATTCAAATACCCAGTTATTACGAGGTCAACCGGGACCAAAAGGTCAACATAGGCCAAAGGTCAAAAACTAAGGTTGGTATTTCTAAAATCCTCAATTTTCATCTGATTGACTTGAAATTGAGAGTATTTATACTTCAGGTCAGTTAATTAAACCAGCCAATTATTTTTGAGTCAACATTGGCCAAAAGGTCACCTAGGCCCAAGATCAACAACTAAGGTGTTTCTAAAATCCTCATTTTCATCCGATTGACTTGAAATTGAAGAGGATTTATCTTTCAGGGACTGAATTCACTGCCATTATTTTTGAGGTCAACATAGACCAAAAGGTCAAACTAGGCCGATTTCTAAATTGTCAATTTTCATCTGATTGACTTGAAATTTGAAGAGGAGTTGCATATTGGTCATTGAATTCAACCAGCAAATTTTTTGAGGTCAAATTTGTTTTTATGGATTTTGCAAGTTTCTTGCTCTGCACGACATCTTCTTGTTTGTTTGTTTTTGTATGTCAATCGCCTACGGGTCACATTTTTTACTCTGATCTTCACGAAACTTCACCACCGGTGGAGGATGTAACAAGCTGGAACCTATTGTTTTTGAGGTCAATAGATAACAAGGTCAAAGACCAAGGTCACATAAATGCCAATTTTCGACCGATCACTTGATTATCTATGTTAATAGACTGCATATAAAACTGAAAAACACGGGTGGATGGCGAACCCTCATCAAGGTGAATTTCTTGGTCGACCCTGTGAGTATGTCTTATAATTACGTATCACTGTTTGAATGTGAGTTTGACCGTAAGTCTGTGAATTACTTATTATTGGGACCTTGACTATGTCTGTTAATTACCTCTGTTAATTACGGACTATTGGGAACATACCTTTTAGACATGTCAACCTTCAGAACCATTATGCCTTTTAGACCTTAGACCTTTTAGACCCTTTAGACCATTTTCACCTTTATACCCTTTGGACCTTTTAAGGTCCTTTATACGCTTTAAAACTTTACACCTTTAGAACCCTTAGACCTTTAGAACCCGAACACCTTTTATGACCATTTAGACTCTGAACATCCCAATAGATTAAGATACTTAAAATCCATGAAAACCCTGAAGACCCCCAAGGGCCTTTGACCTAAGACCCTTTAGACCTCTTAGACCCAAAGATCCTTAAGACCCATTAAAACCCTTAGACCCAAAGACCTTTTTATACCCAAGATTCTTTAAGCACTCCGAAATTTTTCCATTTTTTAATGCATTTTCACTCTGAGACTGGAAACTGCCTCTTGAGGCAAATTTCGCCAATGCAGCATGAGTATCCTTTTGGATGAGTGGCATGGCGATGACAGTACTGTTCATTTGCTTACTACGATTGAACAGCTGCTCCAAAGGTTCTGAAAATGGATTGAGCTTTGTCACGATGTCTTTCATCTTCTCTCCAATGGCTTTCAGCTATCCACGGCAAGCTGTCCATGATGATGAGGAAATGAAAGAGTAAAATGCAAGATGAGCCAAAGGGTTTAGCAAAACGTTGACATGTGTATTACATTCAAGTCGATAGTTCATTCATTCATAAATTTGTGTAAAGCAACTGGTTGCTTGCTAGATCATTCCTGGCAGTGCATCTGTGCTACTAATGCAGTGTCCTCTTTAGATTATGGCAGTAGTTTGTAACGATTCAGGGTGTCAGTGATAACTCACTACTCCTCACCAAACACACTGTGAGTTTGCATTCATACCAACTCGTGCTAGCAGACTGCACACTCAACTTAATGCCATTTGAGGGATGGCACGCTAACTGTCGCAACACCAAGCCTGGGAAGTCCAATCCGACAGTTTATAGTCTGACGAGAATTGAACCCATACTAGCCACTCAAAGCAAAGTTAGACTTCTGCACTCTTATGTTGAATCTTCCAATGTGAAGTGTGAATAATTTCCTTTCTCTACACCTGGGGCATGTTCTCCATTGCTGTGTCTGACCTGATTCCGTGAAAGTCACTGCGTCGGTGTGATTCTCAAGTCATCAACTTTGTTGTCTCATCTTACTCTATTTTCTTTTGTGGGGAATGTTGAAACCAATGCCTGGATGCAAGTGAATTATTTATAAAGTCTTTGACATGTTGACATGCTACATGATCAAAATGTCTTCTTCCACATACAACATGTTTCAAGGATTGATGATTGAAAAAAAATATAATAAAGTGAGGACTTTTTTAAGTTTGTTGTTTTAAGAATGATTATATTAACAAGTGAGAACATTCGACGTATATTTTTGACAAACTTTTACAGTTTCCTTGTCAGACCAAATGACCAGCATATTTCGCACGTTTTTACATCAACAGGCCATTGCATGAGAATGTTCAATAACTGCAGTTGAGTTCATCGACAAATCTTAAAAGATGCAACTCAAAATATCAATTCAATCTTCCAAGTTTACATTGAAATGTAGGTGTTGGGTAAATGGGATAGGTGGTTCACGTACAGAGCAAAGGGCGGCGGCTCGCTGCATGATCTCCCTGGTCTGGTTTCAAAGCAACTCGCCCCACAGGACAGCGAGGCAGATGTGTTCTCGAAATTTTGTTCGATGTTACGCAACGGCCACAGACGCAGCAGGATGTAGCGTAAGTCAACATGACGAGCGCCCTTCAGCTGGTGGGCAAAACACAAGTCAAAGCGTATGATCTGAGCAGACGGCGCTCTGCTCGACATTGATGGGAAATTATTTTACACATTGGCCACAATGTCTGTCACCTTTGTAAAGATTGTGCCATTGTCTCTGTGTGCAGAGTGTTATTTGTTTGCTTTTCCCCTTTTCAGATTGAATGAACATAACCATGGGTGATACAAGCAATTACACCATTGAAAACGGATTGTTGGCAGTGGCTGGGTTCTCGAATCTTTCACGAATGTCCACAAAATGGGGAAAACAATGGAAGAGGTGCGTGTCAACTTCCAGCAACGATTTTTATTATTATTATCATATTATATATAATATTATATTATATATATATATTATTTGTTACAGGTGTTTTCAAAAAAGATTATACAAATTTGACTTCCTGCCATTCTTTGTTTTTTGAACCGATACCGTTTTCCTTTCAGGGTTTGTGGTGTTATCGTTGGTAATTGCTCCCTGGGATTTCTATCTCCATACCTCAACTATTGCCATTGACAGTGAAACATAAGACAAAAGTGTGGCTCTGTTGTATGAGACTTAAATCAATGTAGACACCTGCCGGAGGTTCTGCCCGGAATACAACCTCAAACACATGATGGACCCACAAATTGTGACATTCAATGTATTGTGAAAACATTTTGAGCACAAAGGTACAGCGCACAACCACAGCAAGGGCAACAGTGGCAGGGCAGCACAGTAACCAAGAGCCAAGCAAACATCGACGCCGTGTGGGATTCTAGTGGACAGTTCCAAGAAGTCCACCGCAGCGCTCCTGGAGCTAGGCATTAAAAACATCAGTCTGGTGTATCCTCACTAAGGAACTGAAAGCTTATCCATACATCATTCTATTAGGTCATAAACGGAGTCAAATGACATGAGAAGGGACTTTTGATATGTGCAATGGCTCAGAACAGGATGGAGCAGTACCCAAACTGGGTCAACCTGATCTGTTCAGTGAGGAAGCCCATTTCCATTGAACGGTGCCATCAACAACCACAACATTTTCTGGGGGGCCGAACCACCTGAGGAGATCACTGAAGGTACCTGAAAGGACCTAAGGTTACATGTTTCTGTGCCTTCAATGCCAGATGGGGAACACTCAGGCCTTACTATTTTGAAATAACAACAGCAGGACAGTGGCAATCAACAGGGAGTGCTACGGGGCCATGCTCCAGAAATTCATAATGATCTTGCCCACAAAGGTCATCCCAAACCAGCTCAGCATGACCTAGTTTATGAAGGATGGGGCACCCCCACATACAGCTGATGACACCATCACTTTCAGTGGCAGCTCTCAGAAACCGCTTGTTGCCTGGTACCGCTCATGACTGGGCACCCCATAGCCCAGACTTGAACCCTCTGGACTACTGGTTTGGGGACTGCCAAGGGCTCTGTCTATGCCAACCGCCCTGCACACTGAATATCTGAAACAGGAGGTGTCAGACTACCTCCAGACAGTGCCACATGAGACCTACAGAAGTTGGACAGAAACTTTGGAGTCAGGATCAATGCCGTCTGAACAGCGGAGGGGCACACATCGAGAACGTCAATTACAAGAATTTTGCATAAATCCATTTCAGACCTTGGGCTCTCACTAACTGTAACAGTGATTACTGCAATTGCATCAGTGATGTAAAATACGAATGTCATAAGCTTTCAAGAAATGTTTGGTTACGTCCTGAGGTTTCTGCTTCTTTGTAAATAAACATTAAAGTTGCATCACTCTTTTTTAAAACCCTGTATATATTTAAATATAATAAAGAAAGACCCACCCCAGATCTCTCACTTGTAAGGAGGGAATAGCCAATCAGCTTAAGCCTAATCATCTAAAGAAGGGGCTAGATTATATAAATAACTGACACTCCCATGCTCCTCCAGCCAAAGAGCTGCGTAAAGCAAACCAAGAAGCCAACCAGTAAGTGCTTTGCTGTTTCAAAACCTTCCAGAATTCCTCACAGCTTATAAGATGATTCACAAATAGTACACCATGAGAATCCAATGCTACACACACTCAAGCTGCCGAACCGGTTCATCACTTATGGTGACTCAATCAAGGGACAGCGAATAAGACAGAATCAACCAATTGAGGCTCCAAAGCATGTACCATGTGCTAGTGAAAGGCAGTCAATATATGAAATTTAAAGAAAGATCACGCACATCTTCACTTGTGAATGGAGGTGATTGGTATTCCCTCCACTCATAGGTGAGAATGTGATGAGTTTATTATTTAATATTAGATGCTTTGACATTGCACGTGGTACAATGGTGACAGAACATTGTGGCCACCCTGAAAGAATAAAATCCTAATACTAAATACACATACACTACATTTTATCAATTCCTGTGCCTCATGGATGAGAAGATTCATTTGCTCCTTAATACTCCTACTCTCCACCCAGTAACATCGACACCCTGCACATCATACGAACAGTCTTCTCAACGGATCTTGATGTTATTGGAAAGCAAACGGCAAACTGCACAACTTCTCACCTACATTCATTATTTTTATGAGACAACAGTAACAGGCCTGGAAGAGAAGAGAGAGAGAAGAGAGAGAGAGAGGAGAGAGAGGAGAGAGAGAGTGATGGAGAGGTGAGGAGAGGAATGAAGAGAATGAGTAGATAGGAGAGGGAAGAGAGAGAGAGAGAGAGAGAGATGGAGAGGGTGAGAAGCAGAATGAGAGATAGAGAGAGCGAGAGATAGAAGTATAGAAGTAGAAGATATCTGGGAAAATAATAGTTCAGTTCCAAATAAACTGCTAAACAAACAATTTGTTTTAAAAATATAAATATTCAGTAGAATGTTCACTATAACATGACCAGTTGTGATGCCAAGTGAAACAAATCATATGTTTGGGAAACAAGAAGGTTGATGTAGTAATTTATTTTTTGATAGAGATAGAATGTAATGTGTTGTCAAGATCAACAAATGACAATAGAGTGTGATAGGAAAGGAGAAACAAGTAAATAGGTATAAACACATGATGATCAGGAAACGAGATAAAATATATGTTACATAAACGAAGGCAGAACAGAAGGGAGTCGTTGTGTACTATCCATTACACAATGAGTTGTTGACTAAGTTAAGCTTCAGAACATGCATTGATGGACCTTTTGCCTAAAACATAAGAGCCACTCTATACGAGCACAGGTATCGTGATTTGGAGTGATTGCGAAAGGGTAAAGAGGTGTATGCATTCCATCAAGGGCCACCCCAGCATCTGCAATGGTGAGCCTGTATACCAAGGCAGATATTGTTTGGATAGGTCAAATTTTGTGGCCAGTGTTGGTTACAAACTCAGCTTTTTTGTAGGTTTGCAGGTTGACTTCAGGTCGTCAAATCCGCCGCTAAGCTGTCTTGCCTGGGTTTGAATCTCGGTCCAGGTATGAATTGGCCACTCCGAGGTGCACAGTAGGCTGATCTCCAGTGTGGTGTCGTCTCCTCGTATGGAGTTAACGACAGGCGTCCCTATCTGCCAGCATTCATGGTGGACGTTTGAAGACCGACAGTGTCTCCTTGATGATGAGAGATGAGCTTTCGCGGAACTCTGAACAAATTACAAATTCCTGCCCTAACATACAGATAGAACAATTCCCATCAGCGGGCCCACAAAAAGCCGCACTCATCAGCCAGTTTTGCTACCCCGCAGCCTTATGCTGCACACGATAGAAGGGCGGAAACATTTGAGCTCCTTCACCATTACACGAACGTTCTTGAGGTCCATTAGCTTACTTCGAAGTACAGACCAATTCGCCATAACTTACAGACTATTAGCTTGCTTCAATCATCAGCAATGTAAAGGAATCCATCATCGAAGTGATATTAAAACTCCATTCCTTTCATCCAAACAAACTCATCACAGATCATCAATTCTTAATAGAGACCAGTCATTTCCACCTTGGACTGCTGTTCTATCTCCAAATAGGATGGAGACTCTCATGGTAGACATGAGATCCAGGGCCATCTCTCGAGAACATTATGTATCTCAAGCTTCAATAACAAACTGGCATCCTGCCTTAAACTTCTCCAAACTATATGACTTGTGGCATCACGTCAACTCGCACATCGGTTACGACTTCCTCTATGCACAGGGCAAACTTGGGCATGCAACGAATCCTTATCATCTCCTCCTCCTGAAGGCCAGAGATGCCCAAATGGATGTTCAGCCCAGCACTATATTGATGTCATCAAATGATTCACTCAACTTTCTGGAAAATCCTCTTTATCTATTTCTGTTGACTCCACCATGTTGTGCATCGTACAGTCCCACTTTCAGACAGCAGCGCAGCCATTCTTCTTCAGACTTCAAAAAAATCACAATTTTCAACACCTGGAATATGTTTTCAATCTCCTGACGACATCTCACAATCTCCACTATCTCTCTCTGGAAGGACATTGGCCATGATCCTTTCTTGGAAACTCATTTAAGGTTGATCCCCAAAGCAGTCGCCGACTGCGCATCCTCCTCGAGCGAAGTCTCTTGGCCCCTGAACTCCTATCCCTACAGTACAACTTCATAAAAAGGTCGATGGAGTACTGCTCTCTCCCCTCTGGTGGCTGCTCTGCTCACATGTTGCTCACACTTGATGAGTGAAACAAAGGCTTTTAAGAATCATTGGAATACCCGCGATAAGCTGAGTCTACGGGCCTATCATTCCAATTCACAATCAGGTTTGGTGATCTCTCCATTTTTACTGCTTCTCTTTTGGTCTTGCACCCTACGCTCCTTCTTGCTTGTATGCCCCTCACCCCTCCATCCCTGAGTTTCTTGCAACTATCCGTGGTCATCATCACCCCCCTCTGGGAAAAATACCTAAAATGAGCTTTTGCTCACCTCCACTCATTCGTTCTCCTTTTTTCCGCTGTGCATGAACTTCCACATTCTTTTTCAAAATTTATTCCCCTCAGGTCTTCAAAGACAGCTGTTCACACACCAGCTCGAGGCAAGGTTTCTGCATGATGATGTTCGGTTGTTGTCATTTTGTGCACAATGAGTTCTATACGATATGAAAATCGGCAGACTTTGGAACCCTCTTCTCACCATGCAGTCTAAATTTTCCATTATTTTCATCAGATTACTTATCCTTGGATCACGTCCACATCCCACGGGCATCTTTCCCAGTGATTTGGCCTGTTTCCTGAACGATCAAGATCCACTCACAGCTGTGCATCTCATGAGTTGATTGGTCTGTTTCCTCGATGATCACTGTCCACTACACTGTGCATCTCATGAGTGAATTGGTCGTTGACCTGACTGATCACTGTCCACTGCCCACTGTGTAATCTCATTGACGATTTGGTCTGTTTGATCCTCGACTGATCACTTGTCCACCCACTGTGTATCTCATGAGTGATTGGGTCTGTTATCCTCGAACCTGATCCTGTCACTCACACTGTGTATCTCGATGAGTGATGGTCTGTTTATCTCGGATTGATACTTCCTCACACTTGCATAATCATGAGCGTATTGTCTGTTGATCCTCGGACTGATCCACTGTCCACTCCCACTGTGTATCTCATGAGTGATTGGTTGTTGATCCTCGACTAAGCACTGTCCACTCCCACGTGCATTCGTGAGGATTGGCATATGATTTCTCAGATGAATGTCACTGTCCATCTCCACTGTGCTCTATGAGTGATGGCCAGTTGATCCTCGACTGATCACTGTCCACCACCTGTGCATATCATGAGTTGAATTGTCTGTTGTCCTGTAGAGTAATAAGGGAAGTCCATTCTCACTCTTTCTCTCAAGCGGACAGTTTTGTCCGTCTCATTGTTACATGATAACCTTCCGTCACGCGTGGTGCCGACGTAATGGTTTTCATTCCCTGGGTTTTCTGTTTGTCTTTGTGCGTTGCTATCTGTGAGCAGGATATCGTCAACAAGTTGATGGACGATTCGATGTAAATTTAAGTGGACAGGTTGGTGTTTGACAAGAGCGAACGTTCGATTTTGGTGAAGATCGAATCCCGAATACAAGAATTTTTTTTAAAAGTGATTTTCACTTTAAGTGAGATAGCACGACATCTGAAAAAGTTTGTGGAATCTGGTACACACATGAACTGTCAGCCTGGCGAGGAATGCGCACCACCTGGTCTCTTCCTTCGGTTCGTCCTTGCGTTCCACAACATCTGATCTGCTCGTTTGCGTGCATTTATGTTGTCCTGGTTGTGCTGTTCTTGTAGTTCGAGCTCCAGGAGATAAAGAAATTATTTATTTATTTTTAGATCTCGTGGAGGATCTCGTAAAGTTTACTTCACGTTGTTGTTCCTTCATCTTCTTTGTGGACTTTTTTGTCTCACAGCCTACAGTTTCAGTCGAAACTTCCTGAAACTTGGCATACCATATGTAAAAAGTACCTGCGGACAGTAACATCTCCGATTTTGAAAATTCCCTCCTAGAAAAAAAGTTTATGACGTCAAAATATCTCCGCTAATGGAAATCACCTAAAAAATTATCTCCGGAAAACTAGGCAATGCTTTTGAATCTTTTGTTTTGGGGATCGAACAGGGCATTAGCAGAGATATTAATTTATCGCAACTGATATACACCAATGAAGTCATATTCGTTTTATGAGTCATCATTAAAGGACGAGATTTAGCTCATTGTGAGCTTGTATTTTAAACTATTGACTGAGGGTACATACCTGGTACACAATGTATGCCTCTTCAACGATCCACAGGATTTAACGTACAAACAGGGAAGCGTCGGTGCAGCAGGTGTGGGGTGGTGTGCAGGCCTCCGAAGGACGGCGTATCGTTGATGCAAACCCTGATTGCGATTGAACTCCAGACGACAGGTGTTTAAGGTGGCGCGCCCCCTGGTAGTATGCTTTTCCGGGACGGAACCAATGACGAAGAGACTCGAGACAAACACCCCGAGGGAAGGTAGAATGTCCATTTGCAGTAAAACGACACGAAACCATTGATCAATGTTTTGGTAAGATGTTAAATATCAAGTGTTAAGTTTAATATCAAGTGTTAAGTCACTTACTTAGTTAAGTTAAACGTTAAAAGTTCACTCAAGCGTTAGATCTAACAATGGAATAATGAAAGATTGAGAAATTTAGATAAAGTTCGATTAAGTGTAAATAAATTGTATCAGTGAGTTGAAGAGTCAATTGTGATGTTAAGAGGAAAGCGCACAGGTGAGAAGCTGGAAACACGCAAGTGATGAGGAATGAGCATGCCCGAGAAAGCCCATGCCCAGGCTGACCAGCAGGCGATGGCTAGACACTCAATGCCAGGCGGACGTCCAAGCCTTCACGTCAGGGATGTAGAATACTAGAAGGACAAGATGCAGCCAAAGTGAAGGCTGCTGCGCATCTGACGATCGCTCCTTTATGTTGTTGATCCGCTTTTCAACGGAATATGCCAAGATGCGGGGGAGAGGAAGAGGGAACGCATGAACACACAAACACACAGTGAAAAAAGAGACGAACGTGCGCGCGCGTGTCGCGAACACCAGACAACGACGCGTGAAACTCCGGGCGACGCGAGTTAGGGTTTCTCGGCTGTTACTTCGAACTCACTTGAGGGCAACATTCCCTCTTCTCGTCCTTCGTGCCCGACTGTCCGGACGGCGTCTCCCTTTTTTACGGACACCGCATGTGTCGTGTGTCGCGATCGCCCACTCCGCGCGCGCGTCTTTGGAACTCCGATTGTTACGAAGTCCGATTGTTACGAGGTCCGATTGTTACGAAGTGATTGTACGTAATCCGATTGTTACGAAGTCCGATTGTTAGGCTTAGCAACGAGCTTAGCAACGAGCGCATCTCTCTCTTGAGAGGCGAGCCGAATCCAGACACCGGCGAGCCGCGATCAGCCTCCCGAGCTCCGGCGGATCCTTTCGCGTTCCAGAGCATGCGCTGGTGAAGACGAGGCGCCGATCCTTCACAATCCACTGAGTCGATTCAACTGAAGAACCACCAACCACCTTACTTGCTCTCCGAACAACCACCAACCAAGAACCAAGAACAAGAACCCAGAAGAGCCCACTTCTGTCTCTCCGT
>CM068963.1:8694455-8717535 GCA_035128595.1 Eptatretus atami
GACTTGAAATTTGAAGAAGATTTATATTTCAGGTCACTGAATTCAAATACCCAGTTATTACGAGGTCAACCTGGACCAAAAGGTCAACATAGGCCAAAGGTCAAAAACTAAGGTGGTATTTCTAAAATCCTCAATTTTCATCTGATTGACTTGAAATTTGAAGAGTATTTATACTTCAGGTCAGTTAATTAAACCAGCCAATTATTTTTGAGGTCAACATTGGCCAAAAAGGTCAACCTAGGCCCAAGATCAACAACTAAGGTGGTCTTTCTAAAATCCTCAATTTTCATCCGATTGACTTGAAATTTGAAGAGGATTTATCTTTCAGGGCACTGAATTCAACTAGCCAATTATTTTTGAGGTCAACATAGACCAAAAGGTCAACATAGGCCGAATTTCTAAAATTGTCAATTTTCATCTGATTGACTTGAAATTTGAAGAGGAGTTGCATATTTGGTCATTGAATTCAACCAGCAATTATTTTTGAGGTCAAATTTGTTTTATGGATTTTGCAAGTTTCTTGCTCTGCACGACATCTTCTTGTTTGTTTGTTTTTGTATGTCAATCGCCTACGGGTCACATTTTTACTCTGATCTTCACGAAACTTCACCACCCGGTGGAGGATGTAACAAGCTGGAACCCTATTGTTTTTGAGGTCAATAGATAACAAGGTCAAAGACCAAGGTCACATAAATCGCCAATTTTCGACCGATTCACTTGATATCTATGTTTAATAGACTGCATATAAAACTGAAAAACACGGGTGGATGGCGAACCCTCATCAAGGTGAATTTCTTGGTCGACCCCTGTGAGTATGTCTATTAATTACGTACTGTTTGAATGTGAGTTTGACCGTAAGTCTGTGAATTACTTATTATTGGACCTTGACTATGTCTGTTAATTACCTCTGTTAATTACGGACTATTGGAACATACCTTTTAGACATGTCAACCTTCAGAACCATTATGCCTTTTAGACCCTGTAGACCTTTTAGACCCCTTTAGACCATTTTCAACCTTTTATACCCTTTGGACCTTTTAAGGTCCTTTATACGCTTTAAACCTTTACACCCTTTAGACCCCTTAGACCCTTTAGAACCCGAACACCTTTTATGACCATTTAGACTCTGAACATCCCCAATAGATCTAAGATACTTAAAATCCATGAAAACCCTGAAGACCCCCAAGGGCCTTTGGACCCCTAAGACCCTTTAGACCTCTTAGACCCCAAAGATCCTTAAGACCCATTAAAACCCTTTAGACCCCAAAGACCCTTTATAACCCCAAGATTCTTTAAGACTCCGAAATTTTTCCATTTTTTTAATGCATTTTCACTCGTGAGACTGGAAACCTGCCTCTTGAGGCAAATTTCGCCCAATGCAGCATGATATCCTTTTGGATGAGTGGCATGGCGATGACAGTTACTGTTCATTTGCTTACCTACGGATTGAACAGCTGCTCCAAAGGTTCTGAAAATGGATTGAGCTTTGTCACAGATGTCTTTCATCTTCTCTCCAATGGCTTTCAGCTGATCCACGGCAGCTGTCCATGATGATGAGGAAATGAAAGAGTAAAATGCAAGATGAGCAACAGGGTTTAGCAAAACGTTTGACATGTGATTACATTCAAGTCGATAGTTCATTCATTCATAAATTTGTGTAAAGCAACTGGTTGCTTGCTAGATCATTCCTGGCAGTGCATCTGTGCTACTAATGCAGTGTCCTCTTTAGATTATGGCAGTAGTTTGTAACGTATTCAGGGTGTCAGTGATAACTCACCTACTCCTCACCAAACACACTGTGAGTTTGCATTCATACCAACTCGTGCTAGCAGACTGCACACTCAACTTAATGGCCATTTGAGGGATGGCACGCTAACTGTCGCAACACCAAGCCTGGGAAGCGTCAATCCGACAGTTTATAGTCTGATCGAGAATTGAACCCATACTAGCCACTCAAAGGCAAGTTAGACTTCTGCACTCTTATGTTGAATCTTTCCAATGTGAAGTGTGAAATAATTTCCTTTCTCTACACCTGGGGCATGTTCTCCATGGCTGTGTCTGACCTGATTCCGTGAAAGTCACTGCGTCGGTGTGATTCTCAAGTCATCAACTTTGTTGTCTCATCTTACTCTATTTTCTTTTGTGGGGAATGTTGAAACCAATGCCTGGATGCAAGTGAATTATTTATAAAGTCTTGACATGTTGACATGCTACATGATCAAAATGTCTTTCTTTCCACATACAACTGTTTCAAAGGATGATGATTGAAAAAAAAATAATAATAAAGTGAGGACTTTTTTAAGTTTGTTGTTTAAGAATGATTATATTAACAAGTGAGAACATTCGACGTATATTTTTGACAAACTTTTACAGTTTCCTTGTCAGACCAAATGACCAGCATATTTCGCACGTTTTTACATCAACAGGGCCATTTGCATGAGAATGTTCAATAACTGCAGTTGATGTTCATCGACAAATCTAAAAGATGCAACTCAAAATATCAATTCAATCTTCCAAAGTTTACATTGAAATGTAGGTGTTGGGTAAATGGGATAGGTGGTTCACGTACAGAGCAAAGGTGCGGCGGCTCGCTGCATGATCTCCCTGGTCTGGTTCAAAGCAACCTCGGCCCCACAGGACAGCGAGGCAGATGTGTTCTCGAAATTTTGTTCGATGTTACGCAACGGGCCACAGACCAGCAGGATGGTAGCGTAAGTCAACATGACGAGCCGCCCTTCAGCTGGTGGGCAGAAACAACAAAGTCAAAGCGTATGATCTGAGCAGACGGCGCTCTGCTCGACATTGAGGGGAAATTATTTTACACATTGGCCACAATGTCTTGTCACCTTTTGTAAAGATTGGTCATTGCCTCTTGTGTGCAGAGTGTTAATTTGTTTCCTTTTCCCCTTTTTCAGATTGAATGAACATAACCATGGGTGATACAAGCAATTACACACATTGAACAAGGATTGTTGGCAGTGGCTGGGTTCCGAATCTTCACGAATGTCCACAAATGGGGAAAACAATGGAAGAGGTGCGTGTCAACTTCCAGCAACGATTTTTATTATTATTATCATATATATATATAATATATATATATATATATATATATATATATTGTGTACAGGGTGTTTCAAAAAGATTGATACAAATTTGACTTCCTGCCATTTCTTTGTTTTTTGACCGATACCGTTTTCCTTTTCAGGGTTTGGTGGTGTTATCGTGGTAATTGCTCCCTGGGATTTCTATCTCCATACCTCAACTATGCCATTGACAGTGAAACATAAGACAAAAGTGGTGGCTCTGTTGTATGAGACTAAATCATATGTAGACACCTGCCGGAGGTTCTGCCCGGAATACAACCTCAGAACACATGATGGACCCACAAATTGTGACATTCAATGTATTGTGAAACATTTTGAGCACAAAGGTACAGCGCACAACCACAGCAAGGGCAACAGTGGCAGGGCAGCATCAGTAACCAAGAGCCAAGCAAACATCGACGCCGTGTAGGATTCTGCAGTGGACAGTTCCAAGAAGTCCCACCGCCAGCGCTCCCCTGGAGCTAGGCATTAAACAAACATCAGTCTGGTGTATCCTCACTAAGGAACTGAAGCTTATCCCATACATCATCTCTATTAGGCATAAACGGAGTCAAGATGACATGAGAAGGAGACTTTTGATATGTGCAATTGGCTCAGAACAGGATGGAGCAGTACCCAAACTGGGTCAACCTGATCTGGTTCAGTGAGGAAGCCCATTTCCATTGAACGGTGCCATCAACAACCACAACATTTTCTGGGGGGCCGAACCACCTGAGGAGATCACTGAGAGGTACCTGAAAGGACCTAAGGTTACATGATTCTGTGCCTTCAATGCCAGATGGGGAACACTCAGGCCTTACTATTTTGAAAATAACAACAGCAGGACAGTGGCAATCAACAGGGAGTGCTACCGGGCCATGCTCCAGAAATTTCATAATGATCTTGCCCAAAAGGTCATCCCAAACCAGCTCAGCATGACCTAGTTTATGAAGGATGGGGCACCCCCACATACAGCTGATGACACCATCACTTTCCAGTGGCAGCTCTTCAGAAACCGCCTTGTTGCCCTGGGTACCGCTCATGACTGGGCACCCCATAGCCCAGACTTGAACCCTCTGGACTACTGGTTCTGGGGGACTGCCAAGGGCTCTGTCTATGCCAACCGCCCTGCCACACTGAATGATCTGAAACAGGAGGTGTCAGACTACCTCCAGACAGTGCCACATGAGACCTACAGGAAAGTTGGACAGAACTTTGGAGTCAGGATCAATGCCTGTCTGAACAGCGGAGGGGCACACATCGAGAACGTCAATTACAAGAATTTTGCATAAATGCCATTTTCAGACCTTGGGCTCTCACTAACTGTAACAGTGACTTACTGCAATTGCAATCAGTGATGTAAAATACGATGTCATAAGCTTTCAAGAAATGTTTGGTTCACGTTCCTGAGGTTTCTGCTTCTTTGTAAATAAACATTTAAAGTTGCATCACTCTTTTTAAAACACCCTGTATATATTTAAATATAATAAAGAAAGACCCACCCAGATCTCTCACCTGTGAATGGAGGGAATAGCCAATCAGCTCTCAGCTAATCATCTAAATGAAGGTGGCTAGGATTATATAAATAACTGGACACCTCCATGCTCCTCCAGCCAAAGAAGCTGCATAAAGCAACCAAGAAGGCCAACACAAGGTAAGTGCTTTGCTGTTTCAAACCCTTCCCAGAATTCCTCCACAGCTATAAAGATGTTCACAAATAGTACACACATGAGAATCCCAATGCTACACACACCCTCAGCTGCCGGACCGGTTTCATCACTTATTGGTGACTCATCAGGGACAGCGAAGACAGAAATGCATACCAATGAGGCTCCAAAGCATGTACCATGTGCTAATGTGAAAAGCAGTCAATATATGAATAATAAAGAAAGATCCACCCACATCTCTCACCTGTGAATGGAGGTGATTGGCTATTCCCTCCACTCATAGGTGAGAGATGTGGATGAGTCTTTATTATTTATATATTGACTGCTTTTGACATTTGCACGTGGTACAATGGGTGACAAGACATTGTGGCCACCCTGAAGATAAAAATCCTAATACTAAATACAACATAACCACTACATTTTTATCAATTCCTGTGCCTCATGCATCGAGAAGATCATTTGCTCCCTTATACCCTACCTCTCCACCCAGTCACACATCGACACCTGCACATCATACGAACAGTCTTCTCAACGATCCTTGGATGGTATTGAAAGCAAAAGGCAAACTGCAACAAGCTCTCACCTACATTCATTTATGAGACAAACAGTACAGGCCTTGGAAGAGAGAGAGAGAGAGAGAGAGAGAGAGAGAGAGAGAGAGAGAGAGAGAGAGAGGAGAGAGTGATGGAGAGGGTGAGAGAGAATGAGAGAGAATGAGAAGATAGAGAGAGGAGAGAGAGAGAGAGAGAGAGAGAGAGAGAGATGGAGAGGGTGAGAGAGAATGAGAGATAGAGAGAGCGAGAGATAGAGAGATAGAGAGATAGAGATATCTGGGGAAATAATAGTTCAGTTTCCAATAAACTCTAAAACAACAATTGTTTTAAAAATATAAATATTCAGAGCAATGTTCACATAGACATGACCAGTGTGGATGCACAAGTGAAACAATCATATTGTGGGACAGAATGGTTGATGTAGTAATTTATTTTTTGATAGAGATAGAATGTAATGTGTGTCAAGATAAACAAATGACAATAGAGTGTGATAGGGAAAGGAAACAAGTAAATATGTATAAAACACATGATGAATCAGAAACACGATGATAAATATATGTTACAAACGAAGGCAGAACACGAAGGGTAGTCGTTGTTGTACCATCCATACACCCAATTGAGGTTTTGACTAAGTTAAGCTTCAGACATCCATTGATGGTACCTTTGCCTAAAACAAAGAGCACTCTTACCGAGCACAGTATCGTGTATTGTGCAGTGATTGCGAAAGGTAAAGAGGTGTATGCATCCATCAAGGGGCCACCCCAGCATCTGCAATTGGTGACCTTATACCAAAGGCAGATATTGTTTGGATAGGTCAAATTTGTGGCCAGGTTGTTACAAATCTCAGCTTTTTATGTAGGTTTGCAGGTTGACTTCGAGGTCGTCAAACTCGCCGCTAAGCTGTCTTGCCTGGGTTTGAATCTCGGTCCAGGTATGAATTGCCATCCCGGGGTTGCACAGGTAGGCTGATTCATCAGTGTGTGTCGTCCCTCGGATGGACGTTAAACAAGGCGTCCCATCTGCCAGCATTCATTGGTGGACGTTGAAGACCCGACAGTGTTCTTTGTGATGAGTAGATGAGCTATCGCCGGAACCCTGAACAAATTACAAATTCCTGCCCTAACATACAGATAGCATTCCATCAGCGGCACAGCCGCACTCTCAGCCAGTTGTGCTACCCCGCAGCCTTATGCTGCACACGATAGAAGGCGAAACATTTGAGCTCCTTCACCATACAACGAACTTCTGAGGTCCCATTAGCTTACTTCGAAGTACAGACCAATTCGCCATAACTACAGACCTATTAGCTTGCTTCCAATCATCAGCAATGTAATGGAATCCATCATCGCAAGTTGATATAAAACCCTTCCTTTTCTCCAACAAACCTCATCACAGATCATCAATTCTAATAGAGACCAGGTCATTCCACCTTGGACATGCTGCTTCTACTCTCCCAACAATGGATGGAGACTCTCAATGGTAGACATGAGATCAGGGCCATCTCTCGAGACATACGTATCTCAAGCTTTCAATACAATCTGGCATCCTGCCTTACTCTCCAAACTATATGACTGTGGCATCCACGGTCAACTCCACACATCGCTTACTGACTTCCTCTACTCGCACAGGCAACGTGTGGCATGCAACGGAATCCTTTCATCTCCTCCTCCTGTCAAGGCCAGAGTGCCCCAATGGAGTGTTCTAGGCCCAGCACTATTCCTGATGTTCATCAATGATCACTCTAACTTTCTGGAAAATCCTCTTTATCTATTTTCTGTTGACTCCACCATGTGCTGTGACATCCCTCATCCTTTAGACAAGCAGGCCGCAGCCTCTTCCCTCTCTTCAGACCTTCAAAAAAAAATCACAATTTGGTCAAACACCTGGAATATGTCTTTCAATCTCCTGACAAATCTCACACTCTCCCTATCTCTCTCTGGAAGGACCATCTGGCCCATGATCTTTCTTGGGAAAACTACATTTCAAGGTTGATCCCCAAAGCCAGTCGCCGACTGCGCATCCTCCGTCGAGCGAAGTCCTTTCTTGGCACACCTGAACTCCTATCCACCTACAAGACCTTCATAAAAAGGTCGATGGAGTACTGCTCTCCCCTCTGGGCTGGTGCTCCTGCCTCACATGTTGCTCAGCTTGATGATGTGGAAACAAAGGCTTTTAAGATCATTGGAATATCCCGCGATAAAGCTGAGTCTACGGGCCTATCACTTTCCAATCACAATCAGGTTGGTGATCTCTCCATCTTTTACTGCTTTCTTTCTGGTCTTGCACCCTACGCTCCTTCTGTGCTTTGTATGCCCCCTCAACCCCTCCATCCCCTGAGTTTCTGCAAGCTATCCGTGGTCCATCATCAACCCCCCCTCTGGTAAAACTACCTAAATCCAGACTTTCTGCTCACCTCCACTCATTCGTTCTCTTTTTTCCCGCCTGTGCAATGAACTTCCACATTCTTTTCAATTTCATTCCCCCCTCCAGGTCTTCAAGACAGCTGTTCACCACCAGCTCGAGGCAAGGTTTCTGCATGATGATGTTCGGTTGTTGTATTTTGTGCACAATGATGTTCTATACGTATGAAAATCTGGCAGAACTTTGGAACTCCCTCCTCTCACCCATCAGTTCTAAATTTTCCATTAATTTTCATCAGATTACTTTATCCTTGGATCACGATCCACTCCCACGGTGCATCTCTTCAGTGATTGGCCTGTTGATCCTGAACTGATCAAGATCCACTCACACTGTGCATCTCATGAGTGATTGGTCTGTTGATCCTCGACTGATCACTGTCCACTCACCACTGTGCATCTCATGAGTGATTGGTCTGTTGATCCTCGACTGATCACTGTCCACTCCCACTGTGTATCTCATGAGCGATTGGTCTGTTGACCTCGACTGATCACTGTCCACTCCCACTGTGTATCTCATGAGTGATTGTCTGTTGATCCTCGACTATCACTGTCCACTCCCACTGTGTATCTTATGAGTGATTGGTCTGTTGATCCTCGACTGATCACTGTCCACTCACACTGTGCATATCATGAGTGATTGGTCTGTTGATCCTCGACTGATCACTGTCCACTCACACTGTGCATCTCATGAGTGATTGGTCTGTTGATCCTCGACTGATCACTGTCCACTCCCACTGTGTATCTCATGAGTGATTGGTCTGTTGATCCTCGACTAATCACTGTCCACTCCCACTGTGCATCTCGTGAGTGATTGGCATATTGATTCTCGATGACTGATCACTGTCCACTCCCACTGTGCATCTCATGAGTGATTGGCCAGTTGATCCTCGACTGATCACTGTCCACCACACTGTGCATATCATGAGTGATTGGTCTGTTGTTCCTGTAGAGTAATAGGGAAGTCCATTCCTCACTCTTTTCATCTCAAGCGGACAGTATTGTCCTCTTTGTACATGATAACCTCCGTCCGCCGTCGGTGGCCGACGTAATGTTTTCATTCCTGGTTTTCTGTTTGTCTTTGTGCGTTGTCTATCTGTGAGCAGGATATCTCAACAAGTTGTGGACGGATTCGGATGAAATTTAGTGGACAGGTTGGGTGTTTGACAAGAGCGAAACGCTTCGATTTTGGTGAAGATCCGAATCCGAATACAAGAATTTTAAAAGTGATTCTTCACTCTTAAGTGAGATAGCACGACATCTGAAAAAGTTGTGGACATCTGGTACACAACATGAACTGTTCAGCCTGGCGGAGGAATGCGCACCACCGAGTCTCTTCCTCGTTCGTCCTTGCGTTCCACAACATCTGACTGCTCGTTTGCATCATTTATGGATATGTCCTGGTTGTGCTGTTCATGTAGTTCGAGCTCCCAGGAGATAAAGAAATTATTTATTTATTTTTAGATCCTCGTGGAGGATCTCTAAGTCTTACTCACGTTGTTGTTCTTCATCTTCTTCTTGTGGACTTTTTTGTCTCACAGCCTACAGTTTTCATCGAAACTTCCTGAAACTTGGCATACATATGTAAAAATACCCTGCGCAGACAGTAACCATCTCCGATTTTGAAAATTCCTCCTAGAAAAAAAAGTTATGACGTCAAAATATCTCCGCTAATGGAAATCGCCTAAAAAATTATCTCCGAAACTAGGCAAGCTTTTTGAATTCTGTTTGTGGGAATCGAACAGGGCATTAGCAGAGATAATTAATTTATCGCAAACCTGATATATCACAATGACGTCATATTCGTCTTTATGACGTCATCATTAAGAGGACGAGGATTTTAGCTCATTTGAGCTTGTATTTTTAAACTATTTGACTGCAGGGTACATACCGGTACACAATGGTATGCTCTTCAACAGATCCAACAGGACTTTAACGTACAACAGCGAAGCGTTCCGGTCAGGCAGGTGTGGGGTGGTGTGCAGGCACCTCCGAAGGACGGCGTACTCGTTGATGCAACACCCTGATTGCGATTGAACCCAGACGACAGGGTTTTAAGGTGGCGGCGCCCCCCTGGTAGTGATCTTATCGGGACGAGACAATGACGAAGAGACTCGAGACAAACACCCCGAGGAAGGTAAGAGATGTCCATTTCAGTAAAACGACACGAAACCATTGATCATGTTTGTAGATGTTGAAATATCAAGTGTTAAGTTAATATCAAGTGTTAAGTCACTTACTTAGTTAAGTTAACTTAAGTTCACTCAAGCGTTTAGATCTAACAATGGAATTAAATGAAAGATTGAGAATATTAGATTAAGAGTTCGATGAAGTGTAAATAAATTGTATCAAGGTGAAAGTTGAAGAGTCATATTGTGGATGTAAAGAGGAAACGCACAGGTGAGAAAGCTGGGAAACACGAGAGTGATGAGACATCGGAGCATGCCCGAGAAAGCCATGCCCAGGCTGAGCACGACGGCGAGTGAGCAGGACACTCCAACTGCCAGGCGGACGTCCAAGCCTCGTTCAAACGTCAGGATGTAGAAGCATAAGAAGGACAAGATGAGGCCAAGAGTGAAGGCTGCTGCGCTCTGGACGATCGGCCTCTCTTGATGTTTGTTGATCCGCTTCTTCAAGCGGGAATACTGCGCAAGGATGTCGGGGGAGAGGACAGAGGGAACGCATGAAACACACAAACACACAGGAAAAAGAGACGAACGTTGCGCGCGTCGTCGTCGGAACACCAGACAACGACGCGTCGAACTCCGCGGCGACGCGAGTTAGGGATTCTCGGCTCGTTACTCCGACCTCACCTTGCAGGCAACATTCCCTCTCTTCTCGTCCTTCGTGCCGACTGCGGACGCGCGTCTCCCTTTTTTACGGACACGCATCGTGTCGTTGTGTCGCGAGTCGCCACTCCGCCGCGCGCTCTTTGGAACTCCGATTGTTACGAAGTCCGATTGTTACGAAGTCCGATTGTTACGAAGTCCGATTGTTACGAAGTCCGATTGTTACGAAGTCCGATTGTTACGCTTAGCAACGAGCTTAGCAACGAGCGCACAGACGCGTTCCGCGGAGTACCGGGACCGAGGTCCCGTTAAAAATGGAAACGGTTCATTGTTTGTGTAACGGATGAGTAATTAAAACTGTTTAACTTTGTTTCTTATTGCGATCGATCGGATGTCTTGATTGTTTTTCAATTTATCCGTTTTTTTATTTTTATTTTATTTTAAATAACAGTTGTGCTGATAAATCATATTCCCCCGACCCCGACTCTCCCCCCTTGGGTAGTTTGCAGGTGTTTTGGTGGAAGGAACCTCAAGACCTGTTTCCAACCCTCTCCATTCGCCGTGGACTCTCCTTCGGACGATGTTGGCAATAAGGACATTTCATTGTTTATCAAACCTTTTGAGACTCGGAAAGATTGATTTGAGTATCTTCGTTAACTTGGGACGTTTGTAAAAAACCATTCGATGCAGGGAATGATCGCGAAGTGTTCATCCACACGATCTACTTATTATGTACGCACGTTGTTGTGTTGCTCCAGGAGGGTACACGGCACATGACGGCACATCAAGGCACATGACGAAGCCGGTACACGGTGACATCATGGATGTGGTGACACACATGATAATTATTTATTAACCTCACCATTGTGTTTGACCAGGCCCTTCACGAACAACTTCCCATTCGACCGAACTCGCATGAACGTGGAGCAATTTGGGCAGAAAAAGTAGTAGTAGTAGTAGTAGTGGTGGTTGTAGTAGTAGTGGTTGTGGTAGTTGTACATGTGAGAGTGAAATTAGATTTAGGAGTAATAGTAGTTGAGGTGGTAGTTGTGTTAGTAGTGGTAGTCGTCGTCATAGTAGTAATAGTGGTAGTTGTACATGTGGAGTGAAAGTAGTTGCATGAGTCATAGTAGTAGAGGTGGTAGTTGTGGTAGTAGTAGTATAGTATAGTGGTGATAGTGGTTAGTTGTACATGTGGAGTGAAAGTAGATGTATGAGTAATAGTAGCCGAGGTGGTAGTTGTGTAGTAGTGGTAGTAATAGTGGTAGTAGTGGTAGTTGTACATGTGGAGTGAAAGTAGTTGTAGGAGTAATAGTAGTAGTAGTGGTAGTTGTACATGTGGAGTGAAAGTAGTTGTAGTAGTAGCAGTAGTAGTAGTAGTAGTCGTAGTGGTGGTTGTAGTAGTAGTAGTGGTTGTGGTAGTTGTACATGTGAGAGTGAAATTAGATGTAGGAGTAATAGTAGTTGAGGTGGTAGTTGTGTTAGTAGTGGTAGTAGTCATAGTAGTAGTAGTGGTAGTTGTATATGTGGAGTGAAAGTAGATGTATGAGTAATAGTAGTCGAGGTGGTAGTTGTGGTAGTAGTAGTAGTAGTAGTGGTGGTAGTGGTAGTTGTACATGTGGAGTGAAAGTAGATGTATGAGTAATAGTAGCCGAGGTGGTAGTTGTGGTAGTAGTGGTAGTATAGTGGTAGTAGTGGTAGTGTACATGTGGAGTGAAAGTAGATGTATGGGTAATAGTAGTCGAGGTGGTAGTTGTGGTAGTAGTGGTAGTAGTAGTAGTAGTAGTGGTAGTGGTAGTTGTACATGTGGAGTGAAAGTAGATGTATGAGTAATAGTAGCCGAGGTGGTAGTTGTGGTAGTAGTGGTAGTAATAGTGGTAGTAGTGGTAGTTGTACATGTGGAGTGAAAGTAGATGTATGGAGTAATATAGCCGAGGTGGTAGTTTGTGGTAGTAGTGGTAGTAGTAGTAGTAGTAGTGGTAGTGGTAGTTGTACATGTGGAGTGAAAGTAGTTGTGGAGTAATAGTAGTCGAGGTGGTAGTCGTGGTGGTAATGCTTTTGGGGAAAGCAGGATGACTGCCTCGGTGTGTGCTGAAGTCACAAAAACCCACAGACAAGCAGAAACGAGCTGTTTGACGTCGCTGAAAACATTGATGTCCATTGCAGGTCCAACAGTCAGGACTACAGTGTAGTAGCACCAACAGGACAGATGTAGAGATAGAGACGAAATTAATGATCAAATAACCAAAGTGAAGAAAGACTTCTCATTCAGGGTCGAAAACCCCACCAACCGACGAATATTCCCGGGATATGGTGGCACCGAGAACTCTCAACTGATGATGGGTGAGCAGGACAAAACCTTGAGCCGTGCAGAACTATCCTACAGCTCCACATTACCAAACTTTGTTTTCCTCGCTTTATAAACCTCAAATTTGCCGAGGAGGAGAGAAGAGGCCAAAATGAAATCCACAAGATCTCACAACTTTAGTTGTAGTAGTGGTTGTAATAGTTGTGGTTGTAGTAGTTGTAGTAGTAATGGTTGTAGTAGTTGTAGTAGTAGTGGTTGCCCTTCACATCCAAAGACCGTCCACATGAACAATGTGAACCACCTCATGAATTTTGCAATGCAAGAAGTTGTTACCCACACACGAAGCACACTCAAGATTAGGACAACCACAACCAGCGTAACCTTGCATCAAGGCACCTCCAAGAAGGCAGACGACTTGCCACCTGTAGTCGAGCGAGGAATTGGTAATTCGTTCAGGGTGCCGGTGATAGCTCGCCTACTCTTCGCGAAGGATACCGTAGGATATTTAACGTCCAACATACAAATGCCGGCAGGCGGGACAGCCGGCTTAACGTCCATCGAAGGCACGGCAAACGAAGTAGTAGTACTGTAGAAGTGCCAACCCCTCTACCCTTCCGTCGATCTCTCCCCCCAAACCTCATGGAAACACCAATCGGTAGAGAAACACCCTCTAGACTCTAGAGGAGACGTCCATTCATTGTTTATTTGCTTAGTTGCTCATTATAGTTTGTTTTTGGTCCCTCGTGACCACGTGACTCACACTGCTGGCATGCCAGGTTCAAATATATAACTAAACATTCCTGTCCTGGTTCGACTGCTTGTGACTTGAACCAAGTTAGTCTGGGAGGGACCACGATGCGCGTGATGCCTCCGACAGAAGAAGAAGAAGAAGAAGAAGAAGAAGGAGAAGAAGAAGAAGAAGAAGAAGCCTTCGATCCACTACTCAAACACAGTAGTTACCAGGAGTTGCGCAACCGGTCAAACGGTCGTGGTCCGGACAAGACTTTTCCAAGTGGGTCCGTTAACCTCGTTTGGATTCACTCCGACCGGTCGAGAGATTCTCACATCATCCGTTAAAAGGTTTTACAATCATACAATATTAGTTATATTATTAACACGATAGTTTATATAAGTATTATTTACTATTGTCGTCATTATATTACAATACAATCATGTTATCGGGAATGATAATAAAACATACAACGATTCGATTTTGCTCTCGTTGCCACGGAGAGCGTGATATTGTCTCGTTTCGGGATCTGTTGCTTTATGACGCGACCGGTTGCTATGACAACGATTGTTATGGGGGAGATCGCAAGCGTGGGAAGAGTTAACCTTGAACTTTCACTTTGCTCGTAGAGACTTCTATCCCGATGGCGAGACCGAGGAACAAAAGGAGGACAGGTCGTCACAACAAACTACCGAGATCAGGTGAGTGCACAGGTAAGGGACTCAAGGAATTGTCCCTTTTACGACACCTTTAGTCGTTTCCATCATGTCGCAGTCAAATGGCGGATCCAGGTTGTTGGACCTCCTTTGTTGTTCACCTGTTTATCCATCATGAAGCTCGTGGTGTTATTGTTTTCGGTTTTATAATGTATTGATTCGTTAAGCCTTTCTTGTACACTATTTGAGGTACAAGTTCGGCACGAGCAGGACGAGTAGGAGGTCTCGGTGGGGATTGGGACCCACCCCAGGTGTTTTTACCCAGGTAAACAGGATAAAAAAAAGATTTTACCTTTTGTTTGGAAAATTATTTCAAGGAGCTGCGAACTAGGTCCGAGTTTACTTGGTTTAATTCCGTTAACGCGTTATCTCATGTTCACCAGGGGTACATCGTCCCATTGTTGGAACCTTTCACTGAACCTTATTTTCGATCACGTGAACATTTTACCATGTGTCGTGTGGTACTCCACCTCCCCCCCCCACCCCATCCCCACCAACTTCTAACCTCCCTAGCTTCTCCCCCACCCTTGGTAACTCACCCCATTGGTCGTTCCCCCTTCCCTCCTCTGGTTGTTTCCCCTCCTCCATGATAGTTTCCCCATTATTGATTGTTTCCACGCCCCTTCTCTGGTTGTTTCCCCTCCTCCATGATAGTTTCCCCCATTTAGTTCTTGTTCCTCACCCCTTCTCTGGTTGTTTCCCCTCCTCCATGATAGTTTTCCCCCATTATTGATTGTTTCCCGCCCCTTCTCTGGTTGTTCCCCCTTCCCTCTCTGGTTGTTTCCCCTCCTCCATGAGAGTTTTCCCCCATTATTGCTTGTTTCCTCGCCCCTCTCTGGTTGTTTCCCCCTTCCCTTCTCTGGTTGTTTCCCCTCCTCCATGAGAGTTTTCCCCCATTATTGCTTGTTTCCTCGCCCTTCCTCTGGTTGTTCACCCCTTCCCTTTCTCTGGTTGTTTCCCCTCCTCCATGAGAGTTTTCCCCCATTATTGCTTGTTTCCTCGCCCCTCCTCTGGTTGTTTCCACCTCCTCCTTCCCTGGTTCCCCCAACCCTCTGCCTCTGTGGTTGCACCCTCTTCCCCTTGCATGATTGTTTGCTGCCCCAGTCGTTGTTTCCCCTCCTTCCCCATGGTCATTTTTCCCCCCATTGTGGTTTTCACCGTTTTCCTCTGTGGATCGAAATGATGATCCGGGCAGTTGGGAAATCAGGAAATTGCTTTTAATCAAACGGAAGACCAAGAAGGAACCCGAAAAGTGAAGAGCAAAGATGATGTCATCAGGAGGAACCAAAGATGGAGTCATCAGGAGGAACCAAAGATGGAGTCATCAGGAGGAACCAAAGATGGAGTCATCAGGAGGATGCAAAGATGGAGTCATCAGGAGGAACCAAAGATGGAGTCATCAGGAGGAACCAAAGATGGAGTCATCAGTAGGATCCAAAGATAAAGTCATCAGGAGGAACCAAAGATGGAGTCATCAGGAGGAACCAACGATGGAGTCATCAGGAGGAACCAACGATGGAGTCATCAGGAGGAACCAAAGATGGAGTCATCAGGAGGATGCAATGATGGAGTCATCATGAGGATGCAAAGATGGAGTCATCAGGAGGAACCAATGATGGAGTCATCAGGAGGATGCAAATATGGAGTCATCAGGAGGATCCAAATATGGAGTCATCAGGAGGAACCAAAGATGGAGTCATCAGGAGGAACCTGGATAGGATTCGGATTTCAGCCGCTACTCCACTCCCCTCAAAAACCCATCCAGGCACAGCCAAGTGAACCCCACAGAAAATTTTTGCAAGAATTCATTTCTCCTTGGAGAGACAGATAACGAAGGAGAGGAACAGAGAGTAAAAGAGATATAAGTTAAGTAAGGAAGTTACAAAGTAAAATAATAAGTTAAAAATAATTAAGTAAGTATAATAAAATAATTCAACTAAATTAACTTTTGTCAATATCTTACCAGTTACATAGTGTGTGAGTGTGAGTATGTATGAGTGTGTGTGTGGGTGTGGTGTGTGTGTGTGTGTGTGTGTGTGTGGGTGTGTGTGTGTGTGTGTGAGAGTGTGTGTGTGGGTGTTGTGTGTGTGGGTGGTGTAAGTGTGTGTGTGTGTGTGTGTAGTGTGTGTGTGTGTGTGTGTTGTGTGTGGTGTGTGGTGGTGGGTGTGGGTGGTGTTGTGTGGTGTGTGTGGTTGTGTGTGTGTGTGTGTGTGTGTGTGTGTGTGTGTGTGTGTGTGGGTGTGTGGGTGTTGTGTGGTGTGTGTGTGGTGTGTGTGTGTGGGTGTGTGTGTGTTGGTGGTGGGTGCGTGTGTGTGGTGTGGTGTGTGTGGTGTGTGTGTGTGTGTGGGTGTGAGATTGTGTGTGGTGTGTGTGTGTGTGTGTGTGTGTGTGGTGTGTGTGTGTGAGTTGTGTGTGTGTGTGTGGGTGTGTGGGTGTGTGTGTGTGTGTGTGTGTGGTGTGTGTGTGTGGGTGTGTGTGTGGTGTGTGTGTGGTGGTGGTGTGGGTGTGGGTGTGTGTTGTGGTGTGTGTGTGTGTGTGTGGTGTGGGTGTGTGTGTGGTGTTGTGTGTTGTGAGGTGTGTGTGTGTGTGTGTGTGTGTGTGTGGTGTGTGTGTGTGTGTGTGTGTGTGTGTGTGTGTGTATTGGTTTATGTCTAGCTTCCTTCTTGGGACTACAGTGCAGTAATTGGTGTTTATTTTTAATTATTTTTTTAATTTTTCCCCTAAAGTCATTTGTTTTTTATCCATCACTTAATTAATCAAAACGTGCAGCTGGTAGTCTCAATCATGACGTCATGGCATTCATGATCATGACCATTAGGGCGAGGAACAAAGTGGAGTGGGAGGAGCTGAGTGGACTGGGAGGGGCTGAGTGGAGCTGGGAGGAGCTGCTGAGGAAGTGGGAGGAGCTGAGTCTGGAGCTGGGAGTGGGAGGAGCTGTGGGGAGTGGGGAGTGTGGAGGAGGCTGAGTGAGACTGGGAGCGAGCTGAGTGGAGGAGGCTGGGAGGAAGCTGAGTGATGGAGGAGTGGGAGGGAGAGCTGTGATGGAGCTAAGTGGATGGAGTGGCTGTGAGTGGAGGAGCGTGGAGTGGGAGAGCTGTGGAGGTGAGGGCTGATGGAGTGGGAGGAGCTGTGGAGTGGGAGAGCTGGGGAGTGGGAGACTAAGTGGATGGGAGGACTGAGTGAGTGGGAGAGCTGGGAGTGGAGAGCTGGGGAGCTGGGGAGGTGAGTCGGAGTGAGGAGCTGGGGGAGTGGGACGGAGTGTGGGAGGGAGGAGCGTGGGGAGGTGGAAGGGCTAAGTGGATGGAGAGCTGAGTGGAGTGGAGGCTTGTGGAGTGGGAGAGCTAAGTGGAGGGGAGAGCTGAGTGGAGGTGGAGGCAGAGGAGAAGTTCAATGAAAGTTTGTCTCCACGATTTATAGGAACAAAGTGTCCGAGGGTTTGAGAGACCCTGAATCGAATGTTCGGCTGTTTTACACATGTGAAGCGTCGTTATGCGCCAATGCAGCCACTTCACAACCACAGGTATGCTGATGACATAGTGACATCAGGAAGGACTGGGAACGTGGAGGAGACCATCATGTACGAACCTACACCAACACCTCGGTAAGGCCTAAGTCACATTTGCTCTACGGCGAGGATACGGCGGCCGTACGCCCTCTGAATTACAGAACGTGCGGCGGCCGCAGAGTTTCTGCGGTGGCCTCAGGGTGGCCCGACGCCGTTTGGCTATCTCTTACAGGCCGTAAGGTCGCCGTGGAATTAAAACGCGGAGTTATAACTTTTTTCATTTGTACGTTCGCCTAGAAATTCGACAAGCCGAAAAAAAAAAACTGGTAAAAATAAAAATAAAAAATTTACCGATTCGTTACACCGTCTGGCCGCACGTTCGGCTTAGGGCCCCCCTGCGGCCCGCCTTTGCGTCTGCCTTGAAAATTCTATGGCCGCCGCAGGAAGCCCTAAGGTCACCGTGCGACATCAAATCAAAGACCGTACGGCACCCCCACGTTTTCGGTCTCCACCATTTCTAAATACCCCGTGCGCTCCCCGAAAAATAAAAACATATGTGACTCTACATGTGTACCGTGGAAATACTGCGGCCGCCTTAATTGCTCGTAGGCCGTGATTTTGGAGACCCCACGGCCGCCGTGGCAAATGTGACTTAGGTCTAAATACGCGAACTGAGAATCCAGTAAAGTGTACAGGGTGGCCAAATGTCTCGTTACCCCTTGTTGTGAAAATGGTGAGTTGCCTTTTATCATATGATATGAGCTCACAACACTGGAAGGTTCTAGAAGTTACACCACATACATTTACAGTACTCTTTCCTTGATTACACATTTTACATGACATGACACAAACCCTTAAGTGTCCAGCGGATCCGTTTGTGTCCATCCTTGTCATTACAGAGAATCATTTTGCAACCTTGTCTGGGTGGACATTTTCGGACCCATTGTGGGATGATACCATGAAAAGGAAGTCTCACCGATTGTTTAAGGTCATCAGTGGTTTTCACTCAAACTGAAAAAAGGGGAAAAGGAAAGAAATTACACTCTACAAGGGGTGACAAGACATTGTGGCCACCCCTGTACAATGATGTTCCCTCTTCACAAAAAACTTGGAATGGTGGGAAAATTGGGAATTGAACTTCAATTGAAACTCAGAGGGACCTCTGAATCAGTGTGCAGACAATTGCAGGACAGACATTCTGGAGGGTTTTTTAAAATTTTTTTTAACAATGTGCACTGTTTGTGAAATAGGAACGACATGTTATTATGTGGGATGGGTGAAGTTTGTCCCTTTTGGTCTAGTCTTGCAATGGTCCTATTAGTGTTTTGTTCTCTGCCAAATTCTGAATTGTCTATAAGTGTATCTGCATGGTTAAACGCCTCGTCTGATGAACACTCTTCGATGTATAAGCAACTGATCGTGTACCATCCACATGTAACAGAGTGCTCAGTACCACTCAACAACATGGCCGTTTCCATGGAAACAATAGAGTGTGGTACTTGGCAACATGATTCCGAGCCGTCATTTTCAGTTTTACTCGATCCACTTGTAACAATACCCCAAACGAATTGATTTTGTTATCGGCAGATACAGAGTACGAAGAAGAGGAAAGAAAGGAAATGATATGGGGAGTCAGATAGAGGAACCCCCTGCCAAGCTTATCGATGACCCGACCATTGTGATTTTTGGAGGGGATTGGGTTTGCATGTTTGTAGATCTTGAGATGAGGATGAACTGTGGAGTTTCAAATAATATATGAGTCTACATAACAGGGGTATGACTCTGAACATCATTGGGTGCTTGCTCCACTTGCCGAGCGGCTGCAAGGTGGTTGACTATGGAACGACTGTCTCAGAAAGCGATAGCAAGCTGCTTGCTAACTGAAGTACGGAACACTATTCAGGTGTTGAGTACCCTCCAATGGAAGATCAGAGGTTGGATGGAGGGAGGACCACAACACGGAGTCTCAATCATCGAGATAGCGCTTAACACGCAGCACACCTATGCCCGGTAAAGTGTTGAAATGTTGTACCTGAGCTCATCATCGAGATAGTGCTTAACACGCAGCACACCTATGCCCGTAAAGTGTTGAAATGTTGCAACCCTGAGCCTTACCTGTTGGGCAGTGGTGCTCGTTGGTGGAGCTTTCATTTATTTCATTGTTTTTTTGCCCCGCGCACACAAAACTAAAAGTGGGGTTAAGCAATTCGTTCACTTCCGTCTGTCTGTCTGTCGTCTTGTCTACAAACGTCAGTTTATGATTGAGGAACAGCTTGTTCAAATACTGAAATGTTGCTTTTGAACAGACGATCGGAAGACAAACCCGCCGTGAGCAGAGCTTGCGTCTCCAAATTCATCCGATCGCACATGCGCATTGAGGAGTGGAAATTTTGAAAATCATCCAAACAGGAAGCTACTGTTAAAAGGACGTCAATAAAGGACACAACAAGTAATGCAAACGTGTTAAATAAAGTGTTGTAATGACACTGCGTCAACGGCGGTGAACTTCCGGAAAACAATTTTTCTGTAATTTTTAAAAATCTTTTATTTATTTTCAATTGAATTATATACTCGAACACTGTAGAACACAAATCACTTTTTTTTTTTTTAACCATTTTGAATACCCTTCTGTTTAGCAGTACTGGACAAATAATTGCTGCGTTTACATCATCTCGACCAATCAAACTTGCCGCTTGTCCGGGCTGTTTTTGTGCATATATAAATAATTATATAATAAACCTCATGCCATGCATGTGACTGCACAACCAAATATTAAAAAAAGATAATGTAACTTTTGCTGTGTGGCCATGAAGATGATATTTATTTTAGAGATGGGGGCATTCTTATTAATCTTGAGCCCCAGCTCCCATCTCACAAAATTTGACTTCGTCCTTTTCCCCCTCACAGCCCCCCCCTTCTGCCTCATTAACAATCCACAAGTGTTTCACTGTGGGTTCTGCCAGGGTTGCACCATGTGATGTCGCTCATCTTACCAAGCATCGTCGTGAAGATTCTCTTCTGCAAGTACTGGGAGTACCGCATCCCAAGATTACTCACAATACCTTAATTGGTATCATCATTGGACAAGGTGTGCTTTTATTTTGCTCACAACAAAACAATTTCCAGTTTTATTTCACAACATTGAACCCCATATGTATTTCATTTGGCAAACTTTACAAGAGAAAGGGGGGTTTTTGCCCCTGAATGGAGATAAGGATGAGTGTTTCCAAAAAAGTTTTGTCAAATATGTTGGGCTGACATCATTATCATCGTTGGGCTGACAGGCAGCAGATAAAAAAATGAATATCAGGTTGAGGGAAGGAGATCAGACAGGGAAATAGGTTTGAGTATATCTGGGGGGGAACAGTGACAACAGATGGTAAGTCCAAGGCAGAGGTGCGGAGGAGGATCCAGGTGGGTACGATGCGTGGGGGAGGGTGGAGGGAAGTAGTGACGACAGAAGAATATCAAGAAAATTTAAAGGGAAGGTCCTGATGTGGTGTGTAACGCCAGCCTACCTTTACAGTCTGGAGATGTGCATTAACAGAGAGACAACAACAGAGGCTGCAGGGTTGCGAGACCAAACTGTTTCAGGAGGGTTGCAGGAGTGAAGAGGGTGGATAGAAGGAGATGGATGAACTGAGGGAGGAGATTGGTGTGCAGATCAGTTTGACGGGGAATGGTGAAATGCCGGCTGATATGGCTGGACACTTGGTGGGATGGGGGAAGGAGAATGGCAAAGAGAGCGGATAGGTTGAGGATGCCAGGTAGGAGGAAAAGAGGTAGACTGCGTGTTGAGATGGTAGGATTGTGTGAGGAGGGATATCAGTAAGGTAGGGGTGGTTTGAGAGTGGAGAGAGTTCGCTTAGGCCAGAAGGAGGTTGAGGAGTATGTGTTAAGGCAGGGCAGAAGCTTGGGCATCGGACTCGTCACCTCTTAATAAAGGGATGAGGAGGAGAAGAAGAAAGAAGAGAACATAAACCACAGATGGTTACAGCCAACCATTTTACGTTGCTCTTGTGGAATACGGTGAATTACCCAGAAAGAGCTATCAACGTGAATAAACTAGAAATTGTGTCAAAGACAAACACCCTAAAGCTAAATTTAGCCCCAAAGATTCAAAGTAACAATGTGTTGCTCTCCAATCACAAACGGTCGGTATTCTCTTTCCCCTCCACCCCCAACTTCTCCTCTGCTCTCCCTTTTTGTCCTCAGACCCCTCCCAGCAACTCCAAGATGCACGCATTCTTCCACTAACCCCATCCTGAAAAAAAACCAAAATCCAAACTTACCGGCAACCTAAACTCGGAACTGCCTCTCAGAGGCTATGTTATCCCACTCTTCCCTTCAAATCTTCAAGCAGGCATCGTCCATGTCACCAACCTCCCAGACTTACCCACAGTCTTTTGTTTACCCACATTAGCCCTTCTACTCCTGAAATACCCACTTACTGCAGACTGAAATGGTTTTCCTCTTCGTTCATTCGTTTGTGTCCACGAGTCTCCCCTGTCTACTGTGAGTTCAACTCTCCTTCACCTTGCTTTTCCATAAGCTTCGATCTAAATAAGAAACTCAGATTTTAATGGATGTTGTCGTTCCATCCATAAGAACAATGTCCTGAAGAAAGAAAGAAGCTCTCCAAGTGTAAGGATTGACAAATCAAAGTTGAAGAATCTGAAACACGAGCACACCGTTATGCCGATCATTATTGGAGCAACTGGATTGGTCAAGAAGGCACTGAAGATCGAATCAGAAGCATCCCTGGATGTCATGATTTTATGGTAAAATAGAGAATCTACTGTAAAAAGTAGAGCTTGTGTGGCTGTAGCTGCGGCAGCAATATTCACTCGTCGATGTGGTCGCAGCATTGCCCAATCGGGTGTGCCCGCTTTTCCCTTCACAACATCGAGTGGTCATGACAACTGAGGTGTGGTGTCTGTCTTATATCACATGCTTTCCTCACCTCTCACGGTGCTATCCTTGATAATTTTACGTTTCCTTGATTCCCTGGACACAAAGCGGCCTTCCGTGTTCGGTGGGCCAACACGGGTACTCTGGGTGCCCGCTGGTCAGATAAATAACGTAACGTTGATTGTTGAATAAAAATAATTTAATTGTTGCAAAAGTATTACAGAGCAACATTCAGTTGAAATAGTCATGATAAGATAACATTTTCTAATTTTGATACATATGTAATACTTGTACTCTCCTAGGTTTTTGAAATTAGAATCATAAGATTTTGTTATTTGTATTCCACGTTCATTTTTAATTTTGCAGCATCTGAAAATCGGAGGGAGTTGTTTGGTGTTAG
>CM068963.1:8727265-8753210 GCA_035128595.1 Eptatretus atami
TAAAGTTTTTGGTGCAAGTTATTTCCTTTCTAATGTTTTTATCTACCACAATATTTTTTACTCATTACAATATACAAATACATATGGATCAGACTTAAAATTATTTGGATCAGACTTCACTGCAATGCTTTATAAAAAATATTATTAGACTAGTCTTTTAATAACGATAAATGTATAAACAGGCGAGCATGGGTGGCTTTGACACCAACTCTCTGGTTTTGTTATCTCTGCACTTGATGAGTGTTTTCCCAAGCTTTGTGGGAAGAGCGAAGAGTGCGAACGACATCCGATTGACATGCCCACAACAAAGACCTTTTTAAGTTTTTTTTTTTTTTAACAAAACTTCCCACTGGAAACTTCAGATAAATAGTTATGTGAAATACCATCGTCTGATTTTGTAACCCGAGATTTTGGGTTATTTTCAATTGTTGGGAATATATTACTTGTTTCAAACACACTCTTGGTTAAGTTCACATCATTAAAAGAAATGTTCAGATGTGCAATTTTTTGGAAAATGTTTATTAAAACAAATTTATTTCAACAGAGGATGTTTGATTGTTTAATTTTTTTTTTCTCTCAGTCCGTTTTTCTCAGTCCAAATTAACGTTTGAGTCACTGGATGCTCTATTTAAGGTGCTGTGAATTTACGGTCTTGTGAATGTGAGGGTGAGTTGTGCCGCTGATTTTCTGCAGTGATTTTTGGCGCTGGCTGGGCTTTTTGCTCTGCCGTACGCTGCACCACCATGATCATGGGCCCGTCTCTCATCAGCAAATCGGGACGTACCTTCCTCATATCATTTGCAATTGCTGCATTGATCACAGGTATATACGGCGTGCAATTTATTTTGAACAATTGTTATTAGGAAATGTGTTACCCCTCTCATTGAGCTCAACAGATATGTTCTGTGAATCTTTCATCATAATGAAATTTTGTATTCCGTTAAGTTTCTTGATACACTGGAGTCTCCCAATAAGTTAAGTCCTGTTTCGCTGAACAGTGTTTTCACTTCAGCTGAATTCTTTAAGACAGATAATGATCAGCTTAGTTTGCTTAAATAGCACTTGGCTGTGTTTGCCAAACGACGTTCGGCTGCATCCGTTGGCTCTGCACGTCCATTCAGTTCTGTTCAAATGTAATAACTTCTGTCATAGTTTTAGTTGTAGGTCCCTGAGCCAGTCCAATGGCCTACTGGAGAGAGAGAGAGGGAGAGTTTCACTCCAATATGTCACCCTGAAACTTGTGTTGGGGACAGGATGTTCTGATGTGCTCCATGGTTTGGTCAGGGTTTCCGCAGTCGCAGCCAGGTGAGGTTTTGAGGCTCCACTTATGCATCAGGTGGCTACATCAGCCACGTCCTGTCCTTACCCTGTTGTGAGTCGTCCACATGCTCCTCAGAAGATTGAAACCAGGTTGTTGAATTGTTGGGTCGGGAACCGTGTATTTGTTGGAAATGGTGTTTTCAGCTAACGCTTTCCTCTAAAATTATTCAGTGTTGTGGAGTAGGAGGTGCCGACCTCGTGTCCAGAAAGAGTTTCGGAAGATCACACGGCTTGTTGGGACATCTTTCAAGTCTCTGTGGATAGGAGGATCTAGGATAGGAGTTATTGCTTATTCAGATTACCTCTGTGTGTTGCTGCGTCCCACCGGATGGAAGGTGGAGTGATGTTTGACAGGACTGGGAACCACTGAACTGAGGTTGGATTCAGAGTTCCGGTGATTACCCTCATTGCTGAGATGTTTGTCGATAAGTTTGGTGTGGAATTGTCGATGAAGACAGACGTGGTCTAGATTCTCCACGAGCCTCAACTCTGTATCCAAATAAAAGTAAACGGGAAACCAGAGAGAATCAGCGTTGCCAACACAGATCGGTGACTTCATCGATCGCTGCATATTTCATTCCACTTTTCACCCTTATTTTTGATTAGTTTAAAAAGAATTGCAAATTCATTTGAGAGCTAATTTTTGGTGTTGTCTTCTCAACTCATGGAAGAGCTGCAAGGAAATGTGACTGAAGGAAGAAGAAAAGCTCTTTAATCAAAATGGAAGCTGGCTTGAGCGTGGTCAGAGTTTTCTGATTTGGAGTTCTTGGAAGTTAACGTGAAGTTTGAAATGCGGAAACTATTGTTCCATATCAAGATGAATGCCCGAGGCACTGATTGTCAAACGGTCACGATATTTATCCTGACATGGTGTTAAGAATGCGCTTTCATTCAATTATTTGGATTCAGATTGTGGAAGGAAGGTCGGCATAGATCCAGGTTGGTTTGTTTTGATCGTCTCTGATTTGAAGCCCTTTTAACCAATGAGCGATCTTGATAGCAATGTGGAATGCTAGGAACATATCGTGGCTCCAGAGCTTGCTTGTTACTCCATCAAGTTCATTTAAAAAAAAAAAAATTCACGTATTAATGAATATCGCAAATGCCACGTAGAGTGGTTGAATGATGAGTACTTGGAAAAAGTTAACGGATTGCAAGTAAAAATGGTGTACAATAGGGCTTTTAATTGGATACTTTGATTTATCAACATTACGCATTGTTCAGCACAAGCTAACAATCCATCCATCCATCCATCCATCGAGACCATACACTGTGCAGAGCGTTGGTGCTGCCTAAGCAGTCTCCTTGGCTCGTGGGTATGATCCTGGACGGGTCGCCACTCCGACACAGGATACCAGCAAGCTGGCACTCATTTTGCCGACCTTGGAAGGATGACAGGCAGAGTCAACCCCACCTGGTATTAATTCAACAGCCGAGGGGGATTTGAACTCAGGATGCTAGGATCCGAAGCCCACCACCCTAACCATTATGCCAACACCAGGTATACAAGCTGCAATGAAGTTTCACAGATTTTATTGTTTGTTTGTTTTGTGAACCCACTCATCATGGGAGCAGCAAGGTGGGAACCTTATTTTGTGTTTTCCTGTATTATGACATTATCCGTTGATGTGGATGGGATTATGAATTTTGAAATAAAAAGGCACATACAAGCAACAAAATCAAATTGAAGACGACCAATTCTGAAACAAACGGGAGACAACGGAGTCATCCTTAGAGGCCACATAACTTGTGATCAACAAACTTTGCTTTGATGACTATAGTTTTCATCACACGATAACACAGAATTGGCGTATTGTAGAATGACTTGTACAACCTCAAGGAGTTCGATTTCGTGTTTTTTCACAATAACATCTCGTTTTCAAGTAATTCAGTCCATTGGTGTGGGAGTGCATTAGCATTCTGATAATTCACCCACATCTATGATGACTATAGTTCCCATGATACTATAACACAGAGAATTGCCGTATTTTAGATTGAGCTGCGACTTGAAGTGCACTCTTCCACCGGGAGCGACGCTACACGATACACTGTTACATCGCAAATTTGCATCCTCTCCCCCTCCCAAACCCCCGTGACAGTGAATTTTAATGCCGAAAACCTTCCCGGGCAAAGTACAACCACTAAATTTCAACTCGTTCTGTGCAGCAGTTTAGGAGTCCACACACACACACACACACACACACACACACACACACACACACACACACACACACACACACACACACACACACACACACACACACACACACACACACACACACACACACACACACACACATACACGCACACACACGCCAAATTATATGTCGTATGATATCAAAGCAAGAAATTAACATTTTGTATTACTTATTATGAAATTATTTACCCATGCAACATTTTGTTCCATCACGTTGAGCTAGTTATGCCACTGTGAAGCTACCACCAATTAATAGTTTTGCTCGTCGGCATTATCAACTTTATGCACATCATCATTCCCTCTTTGACTGCCCTGTCCTCCAGGCCCGCTGATGAACCTGGTCCTAAATGCTCGTGAGTGCGCACGCTCCGTGACGTGTACTGTGCAGCTGCAGGTGAATCACACAAAGCTTCTTTTCAAGACCGCGGCAGTCCCCCTCAAAGATCTTGTTGACAGCATTACCGTAAGTCTTCTCGGCTGTCCCACACATTAAGGCCGAACTGATCTTCATCTCACTTGATATCACTTGTGGGATGAATTTAAAAATTAACTTTTTGAAATATCTTGCTGTCAAAAATTTTGGCCTGATCCCTCAATTTTGAAGAATCACTTAAAAAAATTATCCTATCCAGATCACCAAAATCGAATCAATTCGTCCTTGGCATGCACCCAACCTATCCACCAAGTTTCATCCGAATCTGCCTTTAACTTTTGGAGATATCCTACTCACAGACAGACAGATAGACAAACAGACAGGGATGAAAACATAATATCCGTCCACCTTACGTGGCGGAGGTAATGATACAAGGAAAAAATTTAAAACTACCACAAAGTCAACAACAGGAGAGAACAAAAGCCAGATATTTGAAAAAAAAACCCCCAAAAACAGAAAAAAATTATACTGTGAAATAGCGAAACAAAAGCAAAATGTATCAATTACCCCTGAAAAAGATAAAGTAGAAGATTTCTGGAAAGGAATTTTTGAAGATCCAAAAGAACACAACAAGGAGGTGGATTGGATCTGAAAGTTGGAGAAGAAAAAGCAACATCTACTGGAAATGTCCCCAGTGATGGTTACTTCTTTTTTTGTAAATATATATTGTCGAGGCTCGTATGAGAGCTAATACACAGAATGGACAATAAGGGGAGCATGAGACAAGAGGGGAGGGAGAGGGAAGCACAAAACAGTGGGGAACAGAGACATGTGGAGATCTGTGGAAGGGAGAGGGATGGGTGGGGAACACGGGGTATACAAGATGGACACCACAGGGCCATTCAGGTCCTTACATGACAGGGACTCAGGAAAAAAAAAAGCAGGGAATTTGAAGGAGGTGGGTTTGGGGTAGATTAATGGGGGTAGAAAAGATCATGGTTTTGGATAGGGGAAGATAAAAGATGGTGGTGAACAGCTGTTTTGAAGACCTGGAGGGAAGAGTGGAATTGAAGAGAGTGAGGGAGTTTGTTATAAAGGCGGGAAAAAAGAGGAATGAAAGAGTGAAGGTGAGCAGTGATTCGTGATTTTGGCAGTTTTACCAGAAGGAGGTTGCTGGCGGACCTGAAGCGCCTTGCGAAAATATGGGGATTGGGGGGGGGGGACAGATTGCAAACAGAGCAGTGGAGGCGAGGCCAGAGAGAAGACGTGGCAGAAGACAGAAAGACCACCGACCTGCCTGCGGTGAGAGAGTGAGATACCCAAAAATTCAGCCTCATTGCGGGAGATACCAATGATTTGAAATGCCTTGGTTTCTACAGCATGAAGCTGAGAAAGGTGAGAGGTGGGAGCACCAGCCCAGAGAGGAGAGCAGTACTCTTTGGCTGTTCCTCATAATCTTGCGTGATGTGATGTCTCTCTTCTTGCAATTTCTCAGAGCAACTCCAAGTCCCTCGAGGAAGAGAGCAACGACGTCGAGGAGGATTTTTCTGTATTCCGCACGGAGGTCAAAGACATGTCGGATTTTGCTGAAAATCAGGAAGTAGAACAAGTTGATAAGAAAGATACCCAGAAGACTTACTCACTTAAAACCAAACTGCGCTGTTATGGTAAGATATTGCCTTTTGAGCTGTTTCAGTAAGTGCTTGGAAGCATGTTATTGATTTGCTTTACAGTTTCCTCGAAAGACGGACCAGCTTTCACATTCCTCCTCGTTAGTCCTTTGAAAGGAGTCGCAACGGAAAGGATTTTGGGTCTTACGCCTGGTTGATTGAGGAGGTTCATCCATTCTTTTACAGACGTGTTTGAGAAGGCCGTGGAGCATTGCAAGACGAAATTTTCAGACACGCATAAGAAATGCATGGAAACGATATGGGTGCCGATAATCAACCACATCTTGTGTGTACCTCTCAAGTTCGACTTCCTATGCGGCATTACCCACAGTGAGTTTGCCATTACTGAAGTGTGACCGGACTCAAACTAGAATTCACATAATCACGTGATCAGTGCGTAAAGATTCTGTTTAAATTGAAATTTTTTTTTTTCCTAGAAAGTCAAATTTACAGCATGTAAAACCTTCGGCTTCTGCAAGCCAAATGTACCTTTGCTTATTGAGTGTGTAAGTTGGTGAGCAATTACTTTTAATGCACACAGTGTGTAAGAGCACACTTTCCACATGACGACTTTGGAATGATGTAAAGCATTTGTCGGGGACACAAGAGCAAAATAAAATGCCACGCAACAACCAAACCTTTTTATTATGAATTGACAGAGATGCATCCAAACACAGAGGCAATAATACTCCGGTGAACACATTTCAGACACTTCTAATGCATTGATGTCTTGATTTTTAGTTTTGGACAAGTGGTGTGAGAATAACATTCCAGTTGCTGGAAACTTTGGCAACTTGTACGACACTACCGAAGGCAGCATTGATGAGCTGAACCAGAACTTTGAAGCCAAGACCGAGTACAAGGTGATTTTACCAGCTCCCTCAGGGAGTGATCATGCCTGTGCAACATCATGTGACACCCATTGTCTTGGGTCACGTGACCCGCCATGAACAGAGCGAGGCTGCACCAGCCGACTTTATTAGCCCATGTGTGCATGAAGCAGAAAGTGGGGTTTAGCAATCCGTCACGTACGTCGGTACATACGTGTCTGAATTTTGTTAAGAGCGGACATCGAATACCGTCAATGGGGGAAATTGAAACTTTACCACATGTTACATGATCTTTTTTTTTTTTGGAAACAATATCGAGGCTCGTATAAGAGCAACACACTGAACTTATACAATGGAGCAGGAGGCAAGAGGGGCAGGAGAGCAAGCACAAAACAGTGGGGAAAGAGACGTGAGGAGATCTGTAGAAGAGAGAGGGAGGGGGGTACACAGGGTAAACAAGATGGACACTCAGAGACTTTCAGGAGGAAAGCATGGAATTTGAAGGAGGTGGGTTTGGGGTGGACTAAGGGGGTAGAAAAGATCATGGTTTGGATGGGGGAGATAAGATGTAGGGGAACAACTGTTTTGAAGAGTGGAGGAAGAGTGGAATTGAAGAGTGTGTGGGAGTTTGCTTCAGAGGAGGGGGAAAAGGGGAATGAAAGAAGTGAAAAGGTGAAATATGGGGGGATAGATTACAGACAGAGCAGGGTGGGCAAGGCCGGAGGAGATGGTAGAAGACAAAAAGACCAGAGAGAGAGAGAGAGAGAGAGACGACAGAGACAGAGACAAGACAGAGACAGAGACAGAGACAGAGACAGAGACAGAGCAGAGACGAAGCAGACATAGACCCCATAGACGCAGCTCACCATGGGAGATACCAATGATCCACGGGATATACCAATGAGAGAGAGAGAGAGAGAGAGAGGGACGGAGAGAGGAGGGAGAGAGACTCAGCCTCACCACGGGAGTACCAATGATCCTAAATGCCTTGACTTCCACAGCGTGAAGCCAAGAAAATGGGAGGCGGGAACACCAGCCCAGAGGGAGAGCAGACTCCATCAGCCTGCGGATGAAACTTAATATGGTCAAGAGCTCAGGTGTGCCAAGGAAGGATTTTGCATGATGGAGGATGCGCAGTCGCAACTGGCTTTGGAGGCTAACTTGGAAATGTGACTTTCCCAGGAAAGATCATGTCAGATAGTGAGACCAGAAGCTTAAATGATGACTCTTCTGAGGATTGTTAAGAAAGTGATAAGGGGGGGGGGGGGGGTGTCCAGACGGTCCTTTCAGAGAGACATAGTGAGAGTGTGAGATTTGTCCGGAATGAAAGACATGTTCCAAGTGTTGGACCAGTTTGTGATTTTATCCAGATCTGCAGAGAGTGAAGCAGCTGCTGCTTGCCAGGCTGACGGATGACAGATGGTACAGCAGAGGTGGAGTCATCAGCAAAGAGATAAAGAGGATTTTCCAGTCAGAGAGATCATGATGAAAACCAGAAAAAGAACAGGGCCAGAACCTACCTTGAGGAATCCAGCCTGGACAGGAAGATGGGGTATGAGAACTCCATTTAGGGCCACACGTTGACTGTGAGAGGAGAGGAAGTCTGCGAGCCATGAGTGGAGATTGGCCTTGGATACCATAGGAAGAGAGTTTGGTGAGCAGGGCAGGTGCAGACCGTGTCAAAACATGTGATATGTCAGGGATACGGCTCTGATCTCATGTCTGGCATTGAGGACTCCCCCCATTGTTGGGAGAGCAGAAGCAGCATTCCAGGGTAGTGACCTGGTTTGAATCCAAATTGATGATCGGAATCAAGCATTGGAGAAGAGGAAGGATTTAATGTCTGAAGTGATGATGGATTCCATGACTTTGCTGATGATTGGGAGAATGATTGGTCTGTAATTGCAGGGATCTGTTTTTGCACCTATTTTATGCAGGGCAGTAATGTTTGCTGATTTCCAAGCAGATGGCAGATGACCTTGAGCAAATGAGAGGGTGAATAGAACAGAGAGAGGGTGAGCAAGAGCAGAAGAGCAGGCTTTGGGACACGTGGGCTGATGCCGTCTGGACCAGTTGCAGGATCTGAGTCGAGCTTTGACAGCAAGCTCTCCACCTTGTCAGGAGAAAAGGACACAGAGTCCAGAAAGGCTGGGTGCAACTGGGTAAGGTGGGTACAGCAAGCGATGGGTTTGGGATACAAAATTTGGAAGCAAACACGGAGTTTTGCATTCAGCCTTTTCATGTGCAGTGTCAGCAGTGCGGCCATTTGAGGTAAGGGGGTGGTGAGGGGAACATACACCAGAAACAGACTTAACGAGACACCTCCAGGATTTGGAGGAGGGAGACAGGTTTGTGTGTTCAGACTTGAGATTAGAAAGATGTTGTTTCCTGGCTCTCCTGAGGGTAGACACACACTTGTTACAAGCTTTGTGGAAGGAATTGAGATTGCTGAAACTGATGCAACTCAAAGGCAATATCCTAGGAAAAGTCAAAACCATCGAAAATTATAAAAGCCTCGATATTTTTTTCAAAAAAAAAAAGAAAAAAACGTAAATTGGGGTATTAATAATTTATTCCGACGTGCAGATTTGTTTAACACTTCCTCTGGATGGGGTGTTGCCAACATTCCTGTGTTCATTTACGTCATTACCACGATTGGTACCATTACCATGTATATATGTATGTATATATGTATGTATATGTATGTATATATGTATGTATGTATGTATATATGTATTGTTGTGGGCCGTGGGTCGGTGGCAAGAACGACCACTAGGTGGGGAGGTTTGCGTCATCTCCCACCAAACTCCCCGGAATTGTAGGACGTTGCTCGGATAACTCCGCGAGCCGGCGGGTCGTCTAACCGACCGTGTCGCCATAATTTCAACCGCGTAGCGTAGGTCTATTTGTCTATAACCAATTTACCTAATTAACTACGCAATTTCGACTACCGGGGAAACCACGCCCTCAGCACGTCTTGCTCGAACAGGGTCACTCTACCGACTGCGTAGAGTTCCAACTACCGACTACCAACTCCGGTTCGGGTGCAGCCGAGCGGAAACTGCCAAAGCCGTGCCGGCTGGAATGAACGGATTATCGGAGATAAAACCCCGCCTAAACTCAGATCCGAACCATGCTGGACCAATTCAAGAAGGGACGGAAACGAACTGGGAACATTTCTAACAAGTTTTATTTCCAGTAAATGAAGACACAAAGCAAGACTTAACGCGAATATGCAAGAAGTATTTACAATGATCCAAAAACATTTATTCAGTTTTACTTAAAGACGGACCCACACGCAGACACACAACAAAATGAAAAGAAACCCAGAGTCTTTATTGGACCCTCGCAGCCGTGGAGAGAGACAAGCTGGGGCTCAGAGTTCGGTGTGGTGTACCTGACCATTGGAGGAAGGGTGTGCTCCGCGATGCGGCACCTGACAATGGTCGCTGGTTTGGTCCTCAGTCGCACGTGGGACTCGAGGTTCATGGTGGAGCTCGGGTGGTGAATGGCCGGGGTCCACGAGGGGGGTTGGGGTCGCTCTTCCCTTCTCGTAAAGGGCCAGCAGAGACACGTTCGCCGCCTCGACGCCAACCAAAAACTCTTCAAAAGAACTTTTAAAAGACTCTCCAAGACCTCAAAAAGACTCTCCAAGACCTCAAAAAGACCACCTCTCTCAGAGAGTACTCGGGAATTTATGGACCTCCCTCAGCGGGGAAGGGCCTTGATGAACACACCTCGCTGTCCGCCTCTGATTGGACAGGTCCTACGGCCCACCTTTCCAGGGTGGGGCCTTGGCCCCTGCCGGAAAACCCCAACCACTCCTCCACGCGGCCCACACTCGACGAGTAACAGTATCAACGCTGCAATGGCCCCTGCCGGGAAACCCCAGCCAGTCTTCCACGTGGTTCATTCTTGACAAGTAACATTATCAATGTTGCACAGGCCGTCGTGCAAGAGTTACAACGTTGTGGAGGGAACGTTGGTGGAAGCAGCAAGGAACGGCTGCAAGACCCTGCCTTGGCAAGTCAGAGTGCTTGTAGACAGCGGGTGGGTAGTGGATCGTGATGGGGAATGGAATGGTTGTTTGTTGTTCGTGGATGTAAAGATTTAATAACCTAACTAAAGAAGAATCGCAACGCACGCCTTTGATTTCCCACTAGACAAAAGGAAAGGAATCTGACTACCCACATACTTAACGACATAACTGACTTTGGGACATCTGTAGGTTGAATGCGAATGGTTTCCAGATCCGTAACAATATGTATGTATGATGTGTGTGTGTATGTATGTGTGTATGTATGTAAGATTTAATTGGGATGAGTGGTTCAAAGTTGGTCCATGTTGTGGAGAGACAGATGTAAATGGAGTTATCATTGTTGGAGGATGATACATCACACACACAAACTAGTGGGAGCGAAGGAGAAATTGCAGCCAAAGGTAATCCTGGGGGAGATTGGGAAGTGGTGGGTGAAGGAGAATATGGAAGTATGGCGGGACATGATGGAGATTATGTAAGGGTGTTGGGTGGTTACTGGCGTGAAAGGGTTTCACACTGTAATCTCACACACATTACAAAACAAATTAAATGTGGTTTGAGGATGCGATATGCAGAAAGACCAAGACAAAGTGCACGATTGGGGTGGTGGGAAGGATGACTTTGATCACGCAGAAAGAGCACTCACTGGATGAATGTGATGGAAGATGGGGCATGGGTCTTCTATCCCTCCAGGAGTTAAACAGAAAAGGGAAGAGGAGGAAGCATTATGGGGGAGAGACATTTTGGGATGAGAGTGTGGGAACCTATTGAATCACGTGTGTTATGTGTTTGGTTGAATCTACAGCACAGACTTGATAAGCAAACTTTTCTTCTGATGCATTTGCTTCTTTATTTATTTGGGGCAGTATTTTTCTTTACATTCCACTGCTCACTATTTCACTTGAATATCAACTAATCAAATTTAACGACTTCAATTGAAGCCAAGTTCCTGAATATTAATTTGATTGGCTGGGTTGGGAGGGCATTGACCTCATCGGAAGAACAGTTCAGTAACTGCAGGGACTTTAAAATGAATTGGCAATGTTTCTCTTCATTACATATTTGAAAATCTGGATAAGTGAAATGTACTGAATTAGTGTGAGCAGTTTATTTTATTATTTTTTTAAGCATTAACACTACTTCTTGTCATCATCAGGTTACAAGCCGTAGAGACATCCTGAATGAAGAAGAAGTTTCCCACATGATTGGACGAATCGATAATGAGTTTGATCATCTCACAACCAATCTTCAAACGGCACTCAATACTGTCGAGCAAATCCTTGCTTTCTCTAGTTTCTTCCTCCTTCTGGGGTGAATTGTTCATTTTAACAACTTTAACACCTTTCTTTGCAACTTCATGCAACAAGAACTTGTAGTCTTTGGATCCACCACCTCCATTCTAGTGATGGAAATAAGTAATGTTGTGTGGAGGAAAATACTCGTGTTTAAAATATCATGAATGTTGTTGTTTTGTTTTCATTTGATACAAAACCATTAATTATTATCATCTATCTATATATTACTAAAACTCTCATCTTGTATATATGTATATATGTATGTATGTATGTTCCCGAAATACAGACAAAACGGTACACGATAACGCAAAAATTTTAGGGCCACCTTACTCACCATTCGCCTGCGGTGTGCAGTATCAAGTTTCGTTAAAATCGGGCAACGAAAAAATTATTAAAAAATCAATTCCCGATTCAGTCAAGTACTCTTCGGGAGTATTTGATCAATGCAAACAACCTCAGCGGTATAGTTCGCTGGAGCTATCTTTTTTTTGAATTTTTTTTTTATCATCCGCTGTCACAACAGGAACCCAACGGGTTCACGGGTCGTCTAGTTGTCGATAAAAATCACAGCTGCAACTACAAAACTGCATCCCTGACAGTAAAAGCAATAATTATTGTTGCCCATCTTTTGGAGTTGTAACTCCGAGAAACTTCTCAAGAACGAACCATTCTTCTTTCCTTTCTTTGAGGCTCAATGTGTGACTAAATCCATTCCTGCACAAAAGCATCTCTTAACTTTCTTGGGGTCTCTGGCTGTCCCCGAGTTCATGTGGTCTGTCTACACTCTACATGATCATAAGGGTTCATTTTGGACACGTGAGCTAGCCAATCCATTGAGACAATTGTCTCCATTAAGGTACTGCTCAGCAATCCTACCCTGTGAGGTTGAGTTTGAATCGATATCACCATCAATACTGTGAACAAAGACTTGATCCTCAATTGCTTACCAGTAAAATTACTGCTATGAAATGTGGAGGGTTCAATGAGCATTGTAATATATATACCACTTTAATTGACCCATTACCACAGCCACAGCAGTCAAACTCAAAATTATCCCTTGAGTGACTGACTGCTCATTACGATGTCCAAATTGATGGCTCTAGTAGTCACGAATGTCTAAGTTGAACCTTGATTCATCCATAAAGAGCAATGGCTTCCATTCACAAAGAATATTGTGGACAAAATGTTGTGTTCAATCTAACCTCTTCCTGGAAGACAAACCCGACCGAAAGCATTCTCAGATCATTCCACAAAGCCTACAACTGTGTGTCCATGCTCAGGAGAGCCCCAGAAAACGACATCTGTGCAACCTCAAGATTGAAATTTCAAACTTGTCTCACTCTTTTAAGACCTGCTGATACCTCGTTAAGTCTGTCTCTGGAACATGCTCCCCTTCCCTCACTTCAAATGGCACCATGGCCGACTCCACTCATGAGAAGGCCGAATGCCTCAATTCTTTGTTTGCTTCCAAATTTTGTGGCCCGAACCGCTAACTCTCTGTAGCCGTCCGATCCAATTGCACACAACCGCTCCTCGACTCAGTGTCTTTTGCATCTGAGAATGTGGATAACTTTCTGGCAACCTTCGACTCTGATTCTGCAACTGGATCGGACGGCATCAGCTCACGTGACCTAAAAACCTGCTCTGCTGCTCTGACTCATCCTCTTTCTGCTCTTTTCACCCAATCATTTGACCTCGGTCATCTTCCATTTTATTGGAAATCAGCCAATATCACTGCATTACATTAAAAAACGTGCAAAAACCAATCCCCTTAACTACAGACCAATCAGCTTACTTCCAATCATCAGCAGGGTCATGGAATCCATCATCACAATCGACATAAAATCATTCCTTTTCTTGACTGACCTCCTCTCAGATCACCAAATTGGATTCAGACCAGGTCGCTCTACCTTTAACACACTATTTTGACTCTCCCAACAAATAATAGAAGCCCTCAATGTGAGACATGAGATCAGGGTCATCTCTCTAGATATCTGGAGCTCTCGATATAGTCTGGCATCTTTCCCTGCTCTCGAAGCTCTCTTCCTATGGCATCCAAGGCCAACTCCCACTCTTTGGTTATTGACTTCCTCTACTCTCGCAGCCAACGTGTGGCTCCCAACAGAATCCTTTCATCAACTTTCCCTGTCAAGGCTGGAGTGCCCCAAGGCAGTGTTCTAGGCCCTGTTGTATTCATAATCTTCACCAACGATCTCTCTTGTTCTCTGGAAAATTATCTTTATCGATTTGCTGATGACTCCACCTTCTGCCATGACATCCCTCACCCTTCAGACAGGCGGCTGCAGCCTCTACCTTCTCTTCAGACCTTGAAATAAATCACAAGCTGGTCAAACACTTGGAATATGTCTTTCAATCCTGACAAATCTCACATTCTCACGAACTCTCTCTCAAAAAGGACTGTCTGGCAAACCCTCCTATCTACTTTCTTAACAGTCCTCTTGAGGAAGTTCAGTCACTCAAACTTTTGGGCCCCACTATCAGCCACAATGTTTCTTGCAAAAAGTTGGCCGACAAAGCTAGTCGAAGACTGGGCCACCTTCGTCATGTAATGTAATGCCTTGGCACATCCGAACTCTTATCCACCTACAAGGCCTTTATCTGCAGGTTGATGGAGTACTGCTCTACCCTCTGGGCTGGTGCCCCTGCTTCATACATTACTCTGCTCGATGCCATGGAAACCATCAAGTCCTTCAAGATCATTGAAACCTCCAATGATAAAACTGAATGTATGTGCTGATCACCATCCCATCGCAGCAGGTCGGTCATCGGTCTTCTACCACCTCCTTTTTCGTCTTGCACCCTTTCCTTGCTTTGTTCCCCGCAGGTTTCTGCAGCATCCCCCTTCTGGTGAAACTCCTAAAATCTAGAATAACTGCTCACCTCCACTCATTTGTTCCTCTATTTTTCCTTCTTTGGAATCAACTTCCACATTCTCTGCAATCTTATTCTTCCCTGAAGGTCTTCAAGACAGCTGTTCACCACCATTTCAGATCATCCTCAATCCAAAACCATGATCTTTTCTGCACCTGATAACGTCTCTATCACCTCCCCTTCCCCCATTCCTCCCCCCCCCCCCCAGCCCACCTCTTTACAAATTTTCAGTTTTTCCTTCCTGTGAGTTTGTTTCTTTATCTACATTGTCCACCCTGTGTGTCCTCCCCTACTACTCATTCTTTCCCACATCCCTTATTTGTCCAAGTCTGTCTTCATTTTGTCCCTCAACTCGTGTTGATGTTTCCCCCCCTCTCTTTCGACTGTTCCTTTTGCCTAGTCTACGTCGTGTTCCATTCTGTGTTCTCGCTCTTCCACGAGCCTTGACTGTGTATGCAATACAAAAAAACCCAGCCTTCGATGTGCTGCAGTCATTTTGAGACCTCCAAGTGGTCTACATTAGCAGATTCCAGTTTTGTTGTCGTCTGTGTGGACATTTGTACCCCGGTGATATTCTGAAGGATATTTTTTTGCAGGGCTTGGTGACACTCAAACCTTTAATGTTAAATGCTGATTATGAGATAGTGATCTTCACCTGTGGGCAAGTTGACATTGCCCAAGCTCTACCACATATTATGGATGGAGGATCTGATGTGTACCACCACTTGCTATTGCTCCAACCTGTCAATCACTTCAACAAACTCCTATTCATTAAAAAAAATGTTTCTTGTTGAGACATTGGCAATTGATACATTTCGAAAACCCAGGAAAACTGTGGAATGGGATTTAAAAAAAAAATTTTTGTCTTCAGATGTTACAAGCTGATTGATTCGTCACCTGGTTCCACCTCCTCCCACCCCCACCAAAACAACCATATTGATGATTTATTCCACTTGGTGATGACGTGCAATCGATTTAAATTTTACATTGGCCCATGGATTTTAATTGAGCACATTGTGATCTATGCTGAAAAATGAAAACTTGTTTTAGTCGGAAATTCTCTGCTCTAAACAAAGCAATAATCAAACTTTGTATCAACGTGTCTTTCCAGAGCTGTGAGATATACTTGGCAATTCAACTCAAACATTCAATTTGACAATATCTACATCTCGCGCTACTTCAGGATCATTGACGCAAAGAGAAGATTGCAAGTAAGTTTTATTTTAAGATAAAACAAATAAAGATTGATGTGCATGATTTCATGTGTTGTTGTATAATACTGCGAGGCCCCCCCAATGATATTAGAAGGTTACCATAGCTGCCAATGAAGTGGTATCTGGTTCGTAGTACATGAATGCGTAAACTGCCATATCTCAGCAAACATCATGTTGGTAAGTGAACCCATATTTTTGAGGATGGCCTATCAATTATAATACTAATAAGAATGCATTTTCATCATTTACTTGACAACAACTCATCATCTGAATCATCATTATCCTCAGTGGGATCATTAGGATTGCGATGGACTAATAGTGTGTGTGATTGCTACTGACTATTTCGACCAGCAAAGCATAGATAGCCTCATCCGAGACGCAAACAATATCGTCAAGGTCATGTTGCTCCTTGTTATATAGGCAATACTGTAGTAGCTCCTGAACTGTTGAGAGTTTTGTGACAGGTGTGTTGATAGTAGGTAGGTAGATACCGTATGTTGGCTTTGCTGACCTCGACATCTTCACATGTTTTGATGTTGAAGTCCGTCCATACGCTGATTGTGTGTTCTTGTGGACTTGATTGTCTCACCAAGGTCTAGATCAGTGGTCCCCAACCTTTGATCCCACGGGCCGCATTCACTACTCCCAAGGATGTTGGGAGCCAGAAAAAAATTGATGCATTTTATTGAGTTTTATTGATGCATTTTATTGATGCACATTGATTTGATTCCTCCTGGCGGTAAGCGGCAGTGGCCGGCAGCGGCATTGTGTAAGGCTTTTCAGGTCACGGCGCCGGCCGGCAGTGGCCGGCAGTGGCATTGTGTAAACCCCTTTAAAATTGCTACATGGAAATGTGTTTTGATTGGAAAGTCCTCGCGGGCCGCAGTATAGGGCTCCGGGCCACATGCGGCCCGCGGGCCGCAGGTTGCGGACCAATGGTCTAGATGGTATTTTTCTGAAGGGCGAGATCTGCAGCAGGCGGAGCAGCTTCAGGCTGCTGAAAAATTACTAAAGTTTATAATTGGTCACTCACTGAAATATTACTAGAGTTCTTACTTTAGGCATACAATTTTTTTTTTCATAACTGTTCATTAAATAATTAGAATCGTTGTGAGGATCAGTTTTAGAGAAACAAGGCCACAGTAATCGGAGTACCGTATGCAAGAAAACAACAACCTTGCAGGAATGCGCGACATTACAAATACTAACAACAACATGGCAATGTTTGTGTTCTGTATGTCTGTTCCTTATGGAATCCAAAACGGCTTGGCTGACCTCCACCAAATTTTGCATTCATGTTTGCGGTACCCAGGGTCAGGTCTGGGGCCTCAAACATATCAAACCTCCCCCTCACCCCATGAGTGTAAGTAGACCACTTGTGAATTTTCACGTGTACACATGGATATTGCGGGTGGGGAAACAATGCCGATTCTGAAAACAAATCCTCTCACTCCCAGAGGGAATAGGTATTGATGAGTAAAATGAAAAAAAAGAGAATAAAATTGCCAAGCATTGCGAAATCCCTGCCTGATGTGTAGAATGGATCTTTTCATAATGAATCTGTGAATCGCCAAGCGAAAGGGAAACTTTGAACAGCGTCGAGTGAATCCATTTAATAGGAACACCCAGGATCACATCCGGTATGGCAGGACACGGGACATTGCAGAGCGGAGCCAAAGGAAGCCAAACTGACAAAGAGGGAACACAAGTAGAGGTGAGAGAAGGAAACCATTCAAAGGTGATCGCACGACTAACCGAAGTACGTTGTTCTCTTTTCACAGAAAAAACGAACGTTGCTCCCGATGAAACAAGCTGAAGATATGCATTACATTAACCCACTAGGCCTGAAATTGACCAGCGGTGAAAAAGCATCCATGGTAACAGTTTGTTTGAGCTCGTGCATGATGTTTGTCCCGTAAAAAATGTGAGCTTGATGAAAGTATCTCAAAAAGATGAAGTATTATCTTCAGGCCATTACATTGAAGGAGAAAGGGAAGTATCACTCGGCTGTAATATCAGGCCTACTTGGGGGGATTTCTGTAGTGATTTGACAGTTATTGTGAGCTCAAGGGGCAATTTAAGTTGCTGTTCTCGGGTGCAGTCTTTACCCCGTGTTTTCTTGTGGAAGTGCCAATCATTCTGTTCCACTTGCATTTGAATGTTTCCATCACATAATTACTCTCAATGCCCTATCCTTAAGGGAAAAAAACCAAAACCTCATGATTTCCAAGCGACATCTTCAATCAAAGCTTGTGGTTTACATAGTGCTACTTTTCAAACCACTGTGGGGTTTTATGATGAAAGGTCGGAAAAAAAATAAAATAAATGAACATTGTCATTTTCTTCTCTTTCCCCCTTCAGGAAGGAAGGATTTGTTTAAATATATACAGATCACCAAATTATTGGCACCTATCAATGATGCACTGATTCAGCTTTTATTTGGTCTCACACATTGGAGAGAAATGTTGGTTCTGGGACCAACCACATGACAGATGCTCACAGTGGCAATTATTTTTTTTAAAGAAAACAGACCGTATAAATAAAAGCTAGAAGGGCACTCTTCGACATCGCAACGTCGCCAGATATGCCTCCACCCACATTATTACATCATTACACATACTTGTACCAAGTTTGGTTTAAATCCCCTGAACCCTCAGTTTCATAACAGCCTGGATGGTTCCTGATAACCCAGGCAGTGACTGATCTGGTTTAGGACATTTATTTTGACACCATTATGGGCAGTTTGCCAGTTTAACAAAGAGTTCATTGTCATCTTCACCAGGTCTTGCACTGCCTCTTTCGACCTCAACCAGGCCTTGGACTGACTACGACGGAGTTCTCTTAATAATCATAATAATATCTTATTAGTTTCATTACATGTAGAATACCTAACAAGCAAAATATTTTCACCAGCAATTCAGATTGTGAAGCACAAGGTCAGCTGAAAAGGGCATGCACAAGTATGTTCTGGAAGTAGGTCCACTGTTAGCATGAATTGAAAAAAGCAAAATCAAAATGAAATGAAATCGAAGCAAATGAGATAATGGATGTATACTAAGATATGAGACAGATTAAGAAAAGGCAAAAATGAATGTGCATCTACAATTATATCAACGTTTCTGTTTTTAAGAACGGGAGATTCTTGTCGAGTGATCAACCCGTTTCACGGTGAACTTTTAGCCTAAGTACACGCGTCTGTCTCTGATCTGTGCGTCCAGGCGATTTCTGGGGTGCAGCTTGTGACTCAGATCTTGGGCATTGTGATCATCATGTTGCTGGACTGGAGCTTGTTTGAGATGATGGACATTATTGCCACGCACAGCTACACAGAGTATCAGATCAAAGGTGCATTTTGGGGTTTGGCCTTCTCGACGATAAGGACAATTGTTTTCTGCTGTTCATTTGAGGGAAATAAAACATCGTGCATAAACAAAGAATGGAGATGCGAGATAATTTTGCATTCAAATGATATCGCTTCTTTCCTTTATTATTTATTTATTTTTGCTCCAGGTCAACATAAGCTCTCGGTGTTGGTGAATGGTGACGGCGTAGTCGCCAAAGTCCTGTTGACATTACTCCGGAGTTTTCAGCAAAACAAAGCTGTTGATGTGTCCTCCACAAATTTTGGTGAGTCGTAGAGGGAGAAGTGATTTTAAACTTTTAACCCTTTTCCAAGAATTTTTTTTATGGTGATCCAAAGGTACCCAATTATAATGGACGGCAAAAGGCCACAGGGTGCTTTGTTGTTAATCATGAATGCATTTTAGTTCCTTTTGGAGGTATGTTTAAGTCGCTTTTCCTGTAAGTTTTCTGGTTGTAGAAAATTCCACAGTATCTTTTGATGAAAGCCAATAACGTGAGTAGTGATGACGCTTGTTAACCCAACCATATTAATAGAATAATTGATTACCAGTATTGTGTAGGGGCTGGTCGGAAGGTCTCGAGGTATGTCCATTTGACTCTGAGCTGTCTAGTCTGGGTTTGAATCTCGACCCTACGAGGTTTCACGGGACAAATGGTAAATTATGAAAATGTTCGTTATGTCATACATCAACCAACAAGTTACTGTGACAAATGTCACCCAAAACTGGTGATTGACCGAACTCCCTGAAGTCTCAAGCTGTTGGCCATGATGTCGGCCGACTGGCCATTGCCTGAAGCTGTGATGCTTTTGCATTTTAATTTCTCGGTTTCATTTGGAAACACATCTGTGTTCTCCCCAGGCTGTCAGAGAAATGCATGAAAAACAGGGTTTGGAGACTTAGGGAGGAGTGTGGAGGTTTTGAGACATGGGGAGGGGGTTGAGATGAATAGTGGAGTATACAGTGTAAATCGTTTGACTGGAGGTCCCCAGAATATTTGATGTGAACAATAATTATGATTTTCTTTTTCTTTCATATTTTAACATTCTCTGATGAAAGGAAAGTAGCTGCTGATGCGCTTTCCAAGGCAAGACTTACACTGAGTGGTTTGCCATTGCTTTCTCATGGTAGTGAGAGTAGTAATTGGCCTTGTTACCAGCACACAATGACACTTTTAGAATCTGTAACACCCACGAGCGAATTTGACAGCTGTCTCGCTTCCATATTCATTTACACCAATTGAGATCATCTTGTCTGCTAATATGGGAATTTCAAAATGATGTAATCCACCCAAGAATGCTCAGTGTCCATCCATCCATTGGGACCATACTCTGTGCAGAGCGTTGCTGCTGTGCCTAAGCAGTCTCCTTGGCTATTGAACACAATCCTGAACGGGTCGCCACTCCGACACAGTATACCAGCAAGCTGGTACTCATTTTGCCAAACTCTGAAGGATGACAGGCAGAGTCAACCCCACCTGGTATTAATTCAACTGCCGAGTGGGATTTGAACTCAGGATCCTAGGATCCCAAGCCCACCACCCTAACCATTAATCCAACACCAGGTATAATGCTCGATGTGCATGCACAGAAACACCAGAAAACTGCCGTGTTCGGTTCGATATAAAGTGTATGTGCGAGATAAGGATTGTTACCTAAAATGCTCACAAAGCTTCTAAAAGAAACCAAAATATTTGGAAACGTACCTGCGAGAAAGGGATGTGCTCCTGCATAACAAAAGAGTTGGAGAAATTTCTTAATTCGTCCAAAAAAACCTGAGATCTTGCAGATTTCCGCATTGCAAACTACTGTGGACGTGGACTACTGCGAGGCCTGTGGGGTGGGCTGTGGATGGCTTGTTATAAACAATCTCCCTGATCATCCCTGTCAGTAAAGGAAGGTCATATCTGAGAATATATTTGTGTGTTATATTTTGGTAAAAAGGAGACGTGAGTGTGTGTGTGTGCGTGTGTGTGTGTGTATATATATATGTATTGTGGTGGTTATGGAAAAGACCCCGGGAGTTACATCCATCACATAAAATAAACCTGGAGTTGAGATATTTCCATAGTGATTGTTTACTCAGGTTATCCATCCCCTCGCATCAGAGGAAAAGGATATGCATTGTCATTGTAGGTAGAACCTTCCCCATTGTTTTCTATCTCATTCCCGAACCTCCATTTTCCTTCAAACCTCATTTTCTGACACATACTCGAACCGACTGCCATTCTCAAATCTTTAGTTTCTGACACTCGGACTTGAATCCTCGTTTTCATGCTTCATTCTCAAACACACATCATCAAACCATGTCACCTCACTAATATTTCAACCAGATAATCACCATTGGCAGTGCTGTAATGGTCGTAATTTTTCTGCCATCCCAGATCGGACGAAATGAGGCTTGCCTGAAATACCCCCCCCCCCCCCCCCCCAATGACGCTCCGGTAAGGCCTAAGTCACATTTGCCACGGCGGCGTGGGTCTCCAAAATCTACGGCCACTAGCAATTATACGGCGGCCGCAGTATTTCACGGTCACACAATGTAGCAGTCACATATGTTTTTATTTTTCGGGGAGCCGCACGGCATATTTAGAAATTGTGGAGACCGAAAACGTGGGGGTGCCGTACGGTCTTTGATTTGATGTCGCACGGTGATCTTAGGGCGTTCCTGTGGTGGCCATAGAATTTTCAAGGCAGACGCAAGGTGCCCGCAAGGCGACTGCAAGGCGACCGCAGGGGGGCCGCGAAGGCGAACGTGCGGCCAGACGGACGGTAACAAGTGGGGTTTTTTTTTTTTACCAGTTCTTTTGTTTCGGCTTGTCGAATTGCTACGGCGAACGTAGAAATAAAAAAAGTTATAACTCCGCGTTATAATTCCACGGCAACCCTACGGCCTGTAAAATATAGCCAAACGGCGTAGGGCCACCCTGAGGCCACCTCAGAAACTCTGCGGCCGCCACACGTTTCTGTCAATTCAGAGGGGGTACGGCCGCCGTATCCTCGCCGTAGAGCAAATGTGACTTAGGCCTAAGCAATCACAGCGTGCCTCCGCCAAAGGATCGGTTGCCAAAAGCGGACATGATCGGCGACTGTGCAGGAAGGAGACAATAAGAACCCAGGATGGAGTGGTTGGAGTGGAGTTGATGTTCAGATCTGGCACAGTCTGAGTCCAAGAAGGAAGCAGCCCAGATCCTGAGAGAGTTTGCGTCCATTGTGTGGGTGAACACCAGAGGCACAACTGAGTAGGACAAGCACTACCAAGCTGAACGAGCAGAGCACTTCCTGACACGACTAAGCGGAATGCAAAGCACCAAACTAGGGGAGCACCCCTGGCAGAAAGCAAAGGCTCGAAGGGAAGTGCTCCTCAAAGTGCCAGGTAAAACGGACGCTCCTCATGTTCTGGTAACACAAAAGGCATGATGGCCGGTGCTCTCCAAACTGCCAGGCAGAACGAGCGCTGACCAACCTGGTAGAACTGATTTCTTTCACACACACTCACTATATAATCTTGCATCTTTCAGGACTTACACCTCTGGGTTCACCTGTTGTGTAGCACCAATGAATGACATGAGCCCCCCAACTGTTCTTTTCAGAGCTATGCACCACACATCCCACTTGCTGCTCTCACTCACCTACATCGGCACCTCGTTGAGACCCACAGGGGCCAAACCTGCTCATGTATGTGTGAGGAAGGGATCACCAACACGACTCGACATCTTCTTTCTTTCTGGCCCCTTGTCTGTCTAATTTCCCCGGATGAATGTGGTGCCTGTCTGTAATAAAGCCAGTTGTACAAGGGGCTTCTTTGAGTGCTTGGGGTGAGACTGTTTCTTATGTGACACTGCATTTCTGTAAATACTTGAATCTTTGTAAATATGTGCCTGGTTAATACAAGACTTGTTGATTCCAAACCTGCTCGATTGTCTCTTTCCCTCATTGGTTAGACATCACGAATATAATAAACACAGGAAGTTGTGTCCTACTGATTCGCTCCATTAGAATAGTCAACATCCAACCTACAGTTTCATTCAGCTATAACACAATAAGTAGATGAGGTGGGACATTGAGAGCGCAGTTCCACACAAGGGTGGAGCGAAATTGACGGTAAGGTAATGCAAGTCTTGGAGCGGAGACCCTGCCAGACTTAGCCCTCTCAGACAACGTTCGTGCTTGCTCAGCAAAGACAGCCCTCTCAGACAGCATTCATGGTTGCTTAGCAACCTGTCGGATCACGGAGTTATCTGTGGCTTGAGGCTTCAGGGTCAGAAGTGGAGTCGCGAGTCCTTGCAACTCCCTCATGAACCCCATGCTCACCCAGAAACCCGTAAGTGTGTGTGTGTGTGTGTGTGTGTGTGTGTGTGTGTGTGTGTTAGTTACCTCCACTGCTGCTGCTAGCTTGTACTTACATGAAATGGGACGTACCCGACACCATGGATATTTCTTGTATTCCTATATTTCCGTGAATTTGATTTCCATATGACCAAAGCAATTCAGGTTAACCATCCTGAAATTTCCACTCTGTCATCTTAAATGCTAAAAATTATGTTTAAAAGACGATTTGTATTCCAGATTTCATGCCAGCAACGGCAGGTTAAAAGTGCCCTGCAAACAGAACCGAGTCACAGTAAACACATAATACACAGCCCGTGCGCAAAAGGCCTCGTTTAGCATTCATATGTCATTTCAAAAGTCATGTATGGAGTGAATTTTGCCTCAATTTTAACCGGCATATTTTATAACGTAATTTTCCAAATGCACAATTTTTTTGAGATTAAGTCCCGTATCCATACAAGCGATGCTACATATTTTATTTTTCCATTTCTCTCGCCAGAGTGCCTTCCGAGACCACATATTCAATCTATGAAGACAAATATTTACATCCTGCTTGTGTACGTCATTCTTTTGATTGGCACCTTGATCCAAGCATATATCCTGCGAATCCGCCGTGTCATTGCTGGGTTTTATTACCCGAAGGTAAGATTGCAGTGAGCACACTTCTTTTGGTCCATCATGGATCAACAATGGCAAGAAATTATTCCAAACTTCGTGTGAGGATTAATAACTTGTGTGTTGTGTTTAGCCAAATGCACACAAATGCACAGACTGCTCGATATTGCATTGAATACAAATTAAGAAGAATATCCTCCATTTGAATTGGCATTGTTGTTTTTTTCGTACACAGAGCCAAGGCTTGTGGAAGGGCTAGTACAGGGAACGGATCAGGACGCAACATAACAAAAGGAACGGCAGAAAGAGAAGGGGAATTCCAATAGCAGGGCCAAGGGAGAAAATAGCTGGAGACAGACAAATAGATTGATGGGGAATGATCTAAGATGGTGATGAGCAGCTGTCTTGTAGACCTGGAGGGAAGAATGAGATTGAACAGAATGTTGAAGTTGATTCCACAGGTGGGAAAATTGGAACAAATGAGTGGAGGTGAGCAGTGATCCTGGATTTAGGGAGTTTCACCAAAAGGGGTTACTGGTGGAGCATGTGTTGCCCGAAAGATACCTGGGGGTGGGACAAAGGACGGAAAGGTCAAAGGGTGCAAGACCAGAAACGAGGCGGTAGAAGACAGAGAGACCACCGACCTGTCGGCAATGGCATATTGATAGGCCCATCGACAGAGTTTCAATGTGGTACATTCAAATGATCTTGAAAGCCTTGGTTTCCACAGATTCAAGCATGTGAGGAAGGGGAGCCAGCCTAGAGGGGAGAGCAGTACTCCATCAAGCTGAGGATGAAAGCCTTGTAGGTGTGTATGAATTCAGGTGTGCCAAGAAAGGACTTTGTATGAAGGAGTATCCACAGTCGGCGGCTAGCTTTGGAGGCCAACGTTGAAATGTGGTTTGCCCAAGAAAGATCATGGCTGACAGTGAGACCGAGGAGTTTGAATGACTGAACATCCTCAAGAGGATTGTTAAGAAAGCAGATGGGAGAGTTTGCCAGATGGTCCCATCAGGGAGAGGTAGTGAGAGTGTGACATTTGTCAGGATTGAAAGACATATTCCAAGTATTTGACCGTATTGTAATCTTTCTTTAAGTCTGAAGATAGGGAAGAGGCTGCTGCTTGCCTGTCTGAAGGATGAGGGATGTCATGGCAGAGGGTGGAGTCATCAGCAAAGAGATAAAGAGGATTTTCCATTGTCAGAGAGATCATTGATCAGGATCAGGAATAGGATTGGGCCATAACTACTGTGGCCTTCACAAGAGCTGTGACACCCATCGGCTCCAACCTTTCGATATTTGATGATCCTTTGAACAGTCGCTTAGGTTGTTTTGGACTGAAGGGAAAACTTGTATGGAGGGCATGGTGATTGTGAATATGACAGCTACGAATATGTCTTTGGCTTCACATATTACCAAATTGGCGGCCGGATTATTTTATCAGGTTACATTTGTGAGTGGAGTCAGGCCAGCTGTCCAACCAATGTGTGGAAAGGAGCATTACACATGGATGTATGGACAGACAAACAAGCATACTATAGATGTACATACGTGAGGTCACCACGTAATTTGCGTGCAAGTTGGTGATTCAAGAACCATGTGGCCGCTTGCGAACCTTCCGACGGTGATTAGCCGAACGGACCCTTGTTGGTAACTCGATTTTAAATGGCCCCTTAAATACGCTGTTCCCAGATATTCCTGTGTATGGGTTTATTTGCACAATTTATTATACGCCCCTGGAGTTCTACACCCCTCCTCCCAATGGCCACAAGACAGGTTGTTGTTTTTTAAAGAACATTAAATATGG
>CM068963.1:8768553-8780375 GCA_035128595.1 Eptatretus atami
TCTGCCTCATGTCTGGTAACATCAAAGGCATGATGGCGCGTGCTCTCCAAAACTGCCAGGCAGAACGAGCGCTGAACCAACCTGGTGTAGAACTGATTTCTTTCACACACATCACTATATAATCTTGCATCTTTCAGGGACTTACACCTCTGGTCACCGTGTGTAGCCACCATATGAATGACATGAGCCCCCCAACTGTCTTTCAAAGCTATGCACCACACATCCCACTTGCCGCCTCACTCAACCTACATCGGCACCGTGTAGACCCACAGGGCCAAACCTGCTCAGTATGTGTGAGGAAGGATCACCAACACGACTCACATCTTCTTTCTTTCTGGCCCTGTCTGTCTAATTCCCGGATGAATGTTGCCTGTCTAATAAAGCCAGTTGTACAAGGGGCTTCTCTGAGTGCTTGGGGTGAGCTTTTTTATGTACACTGAGTGTGTGCTGGTATATACTGTGAATCTTTGTGTAAATATGTGTGGTGTGCGCTGTGTAATGACAAACTGGGTGTGGTGTGATTCCAACGGTTTTCGAGGTTGTCTCTTGTCCCCATTGTGTAGCATCGAATATATAAACACAGGAAGTTGTTCCTGTTGATTCGCTCCATTAGAATAGTCAACATCCAACCTACAGTTTCATTCAGCTATAACACAATAAGTAGATGAGGTGGACATGAGAGCGCAGTTCCACACAAGGTGAGCGAAATTGACGGTAAGGTAATGCAAAGTCTGGAGCGGAGACCCTGCCAGACTTAGCCCTCTCAGACAACGTTCGTGCTTGCTCAGCAAAGACAGCCCTCTCAGACAGCATTCATGGTGCTTAGCAACCTGTCGGATCACGGAGTTATCTTGCTTGAGGCTTCAGGTCAGAAGTGAGTCGCGAGTCCTTGCAACTCCCTCATGAACCCATGCTCCAGAAACCCGTAAGTGTGTGTGTGTGGTGTGTGTGTGTGTGTGTGGTGTTAGTTACCTCCACTGCTGCTGCTAGCGTACTTACTGAAATGGGACGTACCCAACCATGGATATTTCTTGTATCCTTATATTTCCGTGAATTTGATTTCCATTGACCAAAGACAATTCAGGTTAACCATCCTGAATTTCCACTCTGTCATCTTAAATGCTAAAAATTATGTTTAAAAGACGATTGTATTCCAGATTTCATGCCAGCAACGGCAGGTTAAATCCCTGCAAACAGAACCGAGTCACAGTAAACACATAAACAACAGCCCGTGCGCAAAAGGGCCTCGTTTTGCATTCATATGTCATTTCAAAAGTCATGTATGGAGGAATTTGCCTCAATTTTAAACCGGCATATTTTATAACGTAATTTCCAATGCACATTTTTTTGAGATTAAGTCCCGTATCCATACAAGCGATGCTACAGATTTTATTTTTCCATTTCTCTCGCCAGAGTGCCTTCCGAGACACATATTCAATCTATGAAGACAAATATTTACATCCTGCTTGTGTACTGTCATTCTTTTGATTGGCACCTTGATCCAAGCATATATCCTGCGAATCCGCCGTGTCATTGCTGGGTTATTACCGAAGGTAAGATTGCAGTGAGCACACTTCTTTTGGTCATCATGGATCAACAATGGCAAGAAATTATTCCAAACTTCGTGTGAGGATTAATAACTTGTGTGTTGTGTTTAGCCAAATCACACAAATGCACAGACTGCTCGATATTGCATTGAATACAAATTAAGAAGAATATCCTCCATTTGAATTGGCATTGTTGTTTTTTTCGTACACAGAGCCAAGGCTTGTGGAAGGCTAGTACAGGACGGATCAGACGCAACATAACAAAAGGAACGGCAGAAAGAGAAGGGGAATTCCAATAGCAGGCCAAGGGAGAAATAGCTGGAGACAGACAAATAGATTGATGGGGAATGATCTAAGATGGTGATGAGCAGCTGTCTTGTAGACCTGGAGGGAAGAATGAGATTGAACAGAATGTTGAAGTTGATTCCACAGGTGGAAAATTGGAACAAATGAGTGAGAGGTGAGCAGTGATCCTGGATTTAGGAGTTTCACCAAAAGGGTTACTGTGGAGCATGTGTTGCCCGAAAGATACCTGGGGGGACAAAGACGGAAGTCAAAGGGTGCAAGACCAGAAACGAGGCGGTAGAGACAGAGAGACCACCGACCTGTCGGCAATGCATATTGATAGGCCCATCGACAGAGTTTCAATGTGGTACATTCAAATGATCTTGAAGCCTTGGTTTCCACAGATTCAAGCATGTGAGGAAGGGAGCCAGCCTAGAGGGAGAGCAGTACCATCAAGCTGAGATGAAAGCCTTGTAGTGTGTATGAATTCAGGTGTCCAGAAAAAGGACTTTATGAAGGAGTATCACAGTCGGCGGCTAGCTTTGGAGGCCAACGTTGAAATGTGGTTTGCCCAAGAAAGTCATGGCTGACAGTGAGACCGAGGAGTTTGAATGACTGAACATCCTCAAGAGGATTGTTAAGAAAGCAGATGGGAGAGTTTGCCAGATGGTCCATCAGGGAGAGTAGTGAGAGTGTGACATTTGTCAGGATTGAAGACATATTCCAAGTATTTGACCGTATTGTAATCTTTCTTTAAGTCTGAAGATAGGAAGAGGCTGCTGCTTGCCTGTCTGAAGATGAGGATGTCATGGCAGAGGGTGAGTCATCAGCAAAGAGATAAAGAGGATTTTCCATTGTCAGAGAGATCATTGATCAGGATCAGGAAAGGATTGGCCATAACTACTGTGGCCTTCACAAAGCTGTGACACCCATCGGCTCCAACCTTTCGATATTTGATATCCTTTGAACAGTCGCTTAGGTTGTTTTGGACTGAAGGAAAACTTGTATGGGGCATGGTGATTGGAATATGACAGCTCGAATATGTCTTTGGCTCACTATATTACCAAATTGGCGGCCGGATATTTTATCAGGTTACATTTGTGAGTGGAGTCAGCCAGCTGTCCAACCAATGTGTGGAAAGGAGCATACACATGGATGTATGGACAGACAAACAAGCATACTATAGATGTACATACGTGAGGTCACCACGTAATTTGCGTGCAAGTTGGTGATTCAGAACCATTTGGCCGCTTGCGAACCTTCCGACGTGATTAGCCGAACGGACCCTTGGTGTAACTCGATTTTAAATGGCCCCTTAAATACGCTGTTCCCAGATATTCCTGTGTATGGGTTTATTTGCACAATTTATTATACGCCCCTGGAGTTCTACACCCCTCCTCCCAATGGCCACAAGACAGGTTGTTGTTTTTAAAGAACATTAAATATGTGGTGGGGGGGGGGGGGAACGAGAAACACCACTGCACACGGGTTGAAGCAAGCTGTCACCAATGAATAATCATTTACCTTCACGCCACAGTAGTCCACAGGTTAATTAGTTACCTGACTCACACATGTAGGAAACACTTAATACTCAACAGAGAGGACTACAGACATCTAGCATATTGGACTTGTCCACGTGGCAATGTTTGCCACGTGGTGAGGGTCATTATAGTAGCTTTGTGCCAGCCAGGGAGGGTGAGAGAGAGAGCGACTTGGCGCCGCACGCACCACCAGCTCTATCGGGACTACCCAATAACACTAATCGACACCACGCATTAATTGCAGTAATTACATCACACTTGCATCATGAAGGAGAGGGAGAGGAGGAAACGGGTAGAGGAGAGGGATAAAAGTGGAAGGACAAGGAGAAATGGGGGGGGGAAGAAGAAAAGGGAGTCGCTCTAACTTGATGGATTCTTTCTATGAGTGACTCAAGTGCAAGTGACATGTCCATATCAGGCAAATTGAGACTTCGATCGCCGTGGCATGAAAGACGAGGTTTTAAATTCACGGGTTTCAGCTCATCTGTTTTATAATTACCCATATTAATTGAACCTTTGTGTTTTCAGAGAGAGAAGCAAAAATCATCTACATGTACAATGATTTCATGCGGCGAAGGCTGAGTTTTCTCAAAATCCAGAAACGCAAGATAATGCTCGTCGAAAGAAAACAAGGTAAATGTGTAAAATAAATAAATAAAAATAATAGAATAAAAAGAAACAAGTTGCATCGTTTGTTTGTTGAAGATAAAATCCCTTTTGCAACAGTTATAAAAGTTTGTTTTACTGAAAGGTATGTCTCCCTTCCTTTAAATGCCTCCCACTTGTATCATGCCCGTGTGCCTTATTCAAGCACATCCATTTCCCCCTTCTTTCCAATAATGATGCCATGAACTTGTTTCTTTTTTCTTTCAGGTCATGGGCACGTTTACAAAAGCTTTATGGACAAGGTCCTGACTTTCACCTTTGCTGCGCTGATTGTGGCCGCAGATGTATTGTATGTGGCCAGAAACCCAAGAAAGTGATTCCATGCCCACAGGAGGACTGCAACATCACTTACTGTTCTTTTTGCTGGATTGATGTGGGTCTTTCTGTTATGCTTGTGGTGACTCTGACAGCTTTGTGTCTGGCTCCGACTCTGATTCCGACTGGAACTATACTATTAACTAGAAACATTCCTTCTCTTCCTTCATTTCAATTTGACTTGTCTCTTTCCTTTCTGCTTGTTGATTTTCTCTTTATTCGTGTCTAACGCTCCACTGATGAGCCACCTTTTTGATTATTGAATGATTAATTATTGACTCGTAACAGCTTATGCACGACACGTTAAGTCGAGATTTAAACAATGTTAGAATTGTACCAGTTCTACAAGTTATTCGCTTTTTGTTTTAATAGCAAACCTCCAAATAGTTGTCAGCCGAAAGTTAAAACTTCAGTGATTAGTTAGTGATTGATTTTATGACTGTCTGGATTATCAGCGACCAGGACCTCTCAATGGCATTCATCAAGGCTTCGTGATTCATCAAGTTTCAAAATTTCGGCCCAGAACACCTCTATAACAAAGTGAAGCATACGCATAGACATACAAATAATAAAAATTAATAAAAGGACACAACAGCCCATGCGCACAATCAGCCGCACCTACCGTGATGTCATACACATATAAGGCGATGATGAAAAACAACACAGGTCTTTTGTTTTACTGTGGGTATGTTGATGCCACTCCTCCTCTTACACCCCTTTGATTGGTCCTGTTGACTCTGTCACCATTCTCCCACTTTCTGAGGGTTTTTAACGCCAGACATGCCTGCCTCATTGTCTCGGATTAACTCCACTTGTGGTCACATCGGACATGATGCATAACCAATTTTTATCGTTGTGGTGCTTTCATTGTGATTAGAATCCTCTTACATCCAAGTTGATATTTCTTTATTTCTTCATGAGCCACCTTATCTAGATAATCTTCCAGATGTTTTTGTCCTGTTGCGTCAGTGGCTGACAAAATGTCTTTGCCCTCTTCTTTCTATCCTGAAGTGTTTTGTGTTTAAAATTCTGCAATGTCACTCTCAATGTACAATCACATGTTGCACAGCGTTACACAGAATAAACTTTATTCTCAAGACTGCAATAAAAAATACCAAATATTATTGATTCAAATGTTTGTTTTTTTGTAAACATTGTCGAGGCTCGAATGACAGCTAACACACACGCACAGCAAGGCGGGTATGAGACAAGAGGGTAGAAGGTAAGGACAAAACAGTGGGAACAGAGACATTCGGAGATCTGTGGAAGTTTGAGGGATGGGGCGGGAACATGGTATACAAGACGGACATTACAGGACTTTCAGGAAGGAAAGCAGGAATTTGAAGGATGTGGTTTGGGTGGATTAACGGGGTAGAAAAGATCAAGTTTTGGAGGGGAAGATAAGAGGTGTGGTGAACAGCTGTTTTGAAGACCTAGAGGAGAATGGGATTGAAGAGAGTGTGGAAGTTCATTCCAAGGCGGAAAAAAAGAGGAATGAAAGAGTGAAGGTGAGCAGTGATACTGATTTTGGTAGTTCCAGAAGGGATTGTTGGAGACCTTGAGCCACCTGCGGAAATGTGTTGGGGACAAATCACAGCCAGAGCAGGGGGGGGGGGTGAGACCAGAGAGGAGATGGTAGAAGACAGAGAGACCACGACCTGCCTGTGTTGGATTTGTACCTTCTTTTATGCTTTTTGTTTCTTCCCAACTCATTCACTCGCCTGCAGTTAATTAAAATGTATTCCTGCTTGCTGTTCCAAAGGAACATTGTGTAAAGAGATAACGAAATGGTCAACCTTGAGTGATCCATAGGAATATTTGGTAACTGATAAAGAAATAACTTCACTTCCCCTTTATCTTGCTTAATATGCAGTTGTGAAGGACATAAGCCAGTTGGTGAACAGCTGGTCCTGGGTGAAGAAAGGACGATTGTGTAATGAAATGTGTTGGAGATAACCGTGTATACAAGGAGTAACTCAGCCGTTCTGCAGAGCACTCTCCGGACTACCTCAATTGTTAATTGGTGTTCCTGGTGTTTCTGCTCTCCATGCGCACGTATTGATATAAATAAACAATTTTCTCTCAAGTACATCGACGTCTTCATGCCTTGGTGAAGGGTGATCGACGACCGACAATTGCGCAGCGAGCAGGGCGAGACAAGGGGAGGAGAGGTGTGGATGGACCCTTGGTGACCAAAGAGAAAAAACCGGTGACCAATTTGAATAAGGTAAGCCTTTGTGCTGGGAGTTTAAATTAGATACTCTCTTTCTCACCCTAGGTTTTGTCCATCCCTGCTTCTGCTACTTGTCCTCGCCCAAGAAACCGGTAAAGATAAGTGTGGAGAGAATTGTTTATTGTCTATCAAGGGGTAGCTAACTAAGGTCCTAAAGGGGAGTTTGAGGCTGAGGAATATGGCTGAGGCTGCCTAGTCGGCCCAAGAAAAAACTCCGGGAAGGGTTCAGCAATAATGATGGGAAAAACAGATCAGGAAAACGGAGGAGAAGAAAGAACCTCCTCGGGATACCCTGCTTACCAAATGTTTAAATTACATGGGGGTAGCAGTGGAACAGGATAATTCTGGCGGAATGGACGCTTAAGGATGACCTACTGTGGCCAAGAGGCGGGTCGTTTGACCTGTCAGTAGTGCAGAATCTGCGGGAAGAGTTGCTAAGATGCCATAAACCATCCAGGAAGGAAACGCCAGTGAATTGGCTGGTGTTTGGGATACGGCAGGAGGAAGCAATTAAAAGATCAAGCACAGCCAAGCAAGCAACCTTTGCGGGTAAGGTGCTGAAGCTTCAGGGTCAATGAGAAGTGTAGAGCAGCAAGCTAAGGGTGCGGCTGCATCAGCGCCGGCACCTAGCCAGATAACAGGACATGGTCATCATCTGTCCGGTGTCTGCAGCACTGGGCAGGGGTACTCTAACAAACCGATATAGTACCATCAACACCCCAACCCCCGGCATATCAACTGCTGGGACTATCTCAGTCAGCTGCAGTATCAGCTGTTCGACCCGTCGACTGTGCGACCGTATGGGTCCATATATCCTAATATCCCAGGTAAGGATTGGTGACATATGTGTATGGGGGGGGGGGAGTGAAATAACTCAAGGAGCGGTGCCCCCCCCCTACTTATCCCATGCGAGAAAGTGTTCCAGGTATGCCAGCAGTATCAGCTGTGCAGGTAGAGAAGGGCGAGATGCGCAAGCCGCTGTAGTGGTATATCAACCGTTTAAAGAACATCAACTGGGATCAATGTGTGACAGAACTTTGGAATGTAAAATGAACCGCGGACGATTCTTGTAAATAAAGCAAAGGTTGCTCGTGATCACTGCAGCTGAAAACAACGGAAAAGTGAGGCAGGAGGCAAGAACACACCCTGTCGTGAATTTGCCTGCTTGTCAGGTCGTGTGCGAGATTGCGGACAAAATGGTTTTGGAAGATAATTTTTTTTGTTAAAACTGAATGAAATAAGGAAATTAACGTTTGCGGGGAAAAGGTGAAGCTAGAAGAATTGGTTGATTTTTGTTTGATTGATTATAAGTGCACAGTAATCACTGGTGAAACGACAATTCTTGAGCATAACAAAGCTATATTGGCATCAATGTGAATGGTTAGTTTGGTTGCGCAGTTTGTACCATTACACGTTAGAATGTGGAATGGTCTTGTTTGGGTCGCCATGCTGGTGACAAACTGGGCGGTGACGATTGTGGAGCTCCTGGTGTTATTGCTGTTGGGAGTTTTGTTCATGGCAGTACATTCTGGAACCTCCATGGTTTGTAGTCAATTGGAGAGAGGTGTGCGAAAATATGTACTTGCTTTGTTTGATAGCTGAAACGGCAAAGTGCATTTCAGAAACGGGTGTGCAAGTGGAGTGTGGTCAAGGATTTGGGCAGCAGACATGCGTGCCTCGTGAGTTTTTGGTGCAAGGCTTCGATGGGACATGAGTCATGAATCAAATTGGGTTTGTTTTCGTGTTTGGGCAAGCCTTGTTCAGGTGAGCAAGTGGTGGGTGCAGGTGAGCATTTGCATCAGTGGTGAAGGTAATGGTGTGATGTGAAAATACAAATTTGTATACTAAATAATATGGATGGTACATCACTGCTCAGGCTGTTAACTTCGCAAACAGACGATGCATTAACGTGCGTTCAGCCCCTCGGATGGACGTTGATTGGATGGCCTGTCTGATAGCATTAGTCATGAACATTTAAGATCTCACGATATCTTTGGAGAGAGTGGGCAAATTATCGCAGGCATAATGCAGAGTGAGACATAGACGGTGATCGAGGTTGAGGTCAAATCATGTGTGTTTTTAATGAGTTTGTTAAAAGGAAATTTTACACGGTATCTAAAATTGCACAATTTGAACTTGTGAGAGTTTACTTCGGGCTTGTGGATAATAGCAAAGGGCCGTGTAAGAGATAATTGAGAAGTTAGCAGAAGTTAGAAACAATTTCCAATGGAAAAACGTTGGTTGGAGCCTCACGACGAAAATATAAAAATATGGCAGAATGAACTGAACCCCTGTACTGTTCCATACTACCCTTTAGGGGGCGCTGGCTGTCGAAGGCCATGGAGTGCGAAGGCCGGGTTGCAGCATGCAATCTAGCCAAGGATAGAAGCATAACAATATATACGGATTCCTGATATGTGTACAGGATGACACACGCGTCGGACAATTTGGAAATAGAGAGTATATAACATCGCAAGGTATGCTAGTCAAAAAATGGTAAATTGATAGTAGAAGCTATGTGTATTGTCAATGTTGGCGTGGCTGCCTTTTTGGCTGTTGGTTGCATCATTGGTTGGGGCATGACTGTGCCGCTGATCGGTGCCCCTATTTCGCCTCATAGTGCAGTGTACTGATGGTTGCTGTTCATTTTTGCCAACATTGGAGGAGTGACAGGCTGAGTCAAACTCCTGGGATTGGTTCGGTGGTCAGCAGGACTCCAGGATCCCAAGCCACCACTCTAACTGCTCAGCCAACACTAGCTTATAATATTGGTAAAGTGTTAGAAAAACCATATGGACATATACATGATGGACAAGGCAATTAGTTTCTGTGCTGCTCTAACAAAGGTTGTGAAAGAATTTGACTCGTAGGTCAAACAAGCGAGACTAGACCTGGCTGCGGAGGAACACCACGGCATCCAGCCCGGCGACTGGGTGAACATCAAGGTGTTCAAGCGGAGGAACGCACTGAAGGCACGTTGGACCGGACCCTACCAGGTATTACTGGTTACCCACGTAGCTGTCAAGTGAGAAGGTAAGCCAATCATTGGCTCACGCATCTCACTACAAAAGAGGATACAGGAAGTCGTAAAGAGAAAGAAAGGAAATCTGCAAGTGGGAAGAATGTTACTGGAGGTTCATGACAGATGTAGCAGTGCTTTTGATTAGCATGTGCATAATTGTGATAATATGGACAATAACAGATAGTGAGGGCATTATGGGAATGTCATAAAGAGCAGAATGTTTGGTAGGTCGACAGTAGGGGAAACAAGGAATGGGTTGTGACAGGGTACGCAGGGCAGAAAAAGGTAAACATTGGGACCAATTTCATTATAAAGGCATGTACTGTATGGGAAAAACACTTATATGACCCTTACATATAATTATGCACCTCGTGTGACACGGGATGAAGGGGACATAGACACTGTACTCCTGAAACGAGGCATAGTGTTACATGAAGGGATTACTGGGACAAGGATAGATATAAGGATACGAATGAATAATCTCGTGGAACCCCAGGCATCTTTAAATGGTATATTTATGTGACCTGGGAGGACACATAAGAAAGGAGGCTGCAAAATATCATGATTACAATCTAGGATGGAAGATCGGAGCATGGTTGCAGGGATTGTTTGGAGGTTGGGCAGGAACCATTCTCAAGTTCCTGCTGACAGGATTGGCTGTGTTGATTGGAATATTCATTATATTGTCTATAAACAAAGCAGCCATTATGGCTGGCTTGTGAAAGTGTGTTACAGGATGGCATCTGAAGTCAACACCCAAGAAGCACGAACCCAAGCCCGAACCTGAGATGACACTTTATCTGGACTAGAGAAAGGGACTTCCAATAAAAGTGGCAATTCCGCACCTCCAACAACCACTATTGTACACCCCCACCCCCCGACCCTTGCTCCTGATGTGCATCTGTGCATGAGGGAGCAAGTTTCTTTGAAAGAATTCCGGGACTAGGTGATGTTGGAGAAAGTAGCGAATGGGAGACCAGTCTTGAAGTCTGATGGCTGCTTGGAGACCCTGCCAGTCGGCTTGAGTGAATGCCAACTCGACGGCGGTGAGGTGGTTCTCTGATAATAGCCAGAAGTGTCACTTTGACAAGCACATGGTCAGAAGAACCGATTGGAGGGAGGAAGAGCAGCAGATATTTTCAGGGAAATTTGTCAAAATCAGATCCAGAAGAGATGGAGTACCACTGGTTGAGATCCGGTGGGAATTGACGATTGAGTCAGTCCCAATGATCGCAGAAAGCTTTTGCTGAAGTGCCATGACAGGTGAGAGAGGTACCCACACCTAGCCAACCGGCATGATGACAATTGAAGTCGCCACATAGAGGAAGAGAGAGTTTGGATGAGAAGATAGAAGTTGGTCCAGTTTTTGGATAGTGAGGTAAATGGAGTCATCACTGTTAGTGGACGGTACAGTACACATATAAACATGAGGTGGGAGTGGAGGGGAGCCGTAGCCAGAGTATTCCTGGGTGTGGGGGAGTGAGGCAGTGCATGGAGAGTGAGGAAGAAGTCTTTGATGACGAGAGCAACTCCTCCACCAGGACGAGGCTCAGGTCCGTCATACGGAGGAGGAGTAACCAGGGAGGATACTGGGAGTTAGAGACATCTTGAGGGAGGAAAGTTTCTGTTCGGCAGATTATGTCTGGTTTGTCAATGGCAACCTGAATGGAAAGATGTCAGGTTGAGCGAAGGCCCCGGATATTTGAGGTCCACACTGTTAATGAGAGGGAGGGGAGGAGGCTTTGGGGAATGGGAGGGGGAGGGGGAGGGGGATAGGAGAGAGGGAGGAGGTAGGAGAGTGTTGAAAGAGTGTGGGGATTGCAGAAGAGCTAGGGAGGGGCGATGAGGAGGAAAAGACTCTGTGGTGCTGGGTTGAGGTACAGTGGGGAGTAATAAGAGAGGGCAGAGGCAGTTGAAGATTGAGAAGTGGAGTGATGAGATGGAGGAGAGAGGGCAGGGGAAGAAGGCAGCTTTGTGGATGAGAGGGGGGGGACTTTGAGAATGGTGGGGAAGAAGGGTGAGTGGGGAGAGTTGAGGGAGAAAGGTGAGGGGGGAGTTTTTGAGAGACAGATTCGGATGATCTTGGTGAACATTTGGGTGTGTGACAATGAAGATTGATTCAATTTTGCTGAAGATCTGGATCCGAATCGATCTGTAAATTATTTAGTGATTCTTCACCATTGAGAGATAGGGCAAACATGATATAGCACGAT
>CM068963.1:8795400-8823695 GCA_035128595.1 Eptatretus atami
CTCAAGAGGTCTGAGGATCACTTTGGCTTTAGTTCTTACTTCACTAACACGTCGCCTGTGTTGTGTGAACAATAAGCTTTTCCATGTAATAACACCATTATATCCACCATGAAACCTACTACTGTATATTAAATAAAGTGTGTGTGTGTGTGTGTGTGTGTGTACGTGTGTGTGTGTGTGTACGTGTACGTGTGTGTGTGCATGCGTGTGCGTGTGTGTGTGTGTGTACATCTGAAATAATAGAAAAAAAAACAGGACTGGCCGATCTCCACCAAATTTGTATACTTGTTGGTAGTACCATGGTCAAGTCATGGGTACAAAGAAAAGAATGCCCTCCCTCTCTGGGGGGGGGGATAACTTACAATTTTCATCCGATCTGCACCAAATTTGCGTATTTGTTGGCAATACCCAGGGTCGGGTCATTAACTCCCTTCCATCCATCCATCCAGCCCCCTAACCCTAACACAATCATGAACGGGTTGCCACTCCGAAACAGTATACCAGCAAGCTGCACTCATTTTTGTCGACTTCGGAAGGATGACAGGTAGAGTCAACCCCACCTGTGTTAATTCAACAGCGAGTGGATTTGAACTCAGGATGCTGGATCCCAAGGCCACCACCCTAACCATTAAGCCAACACCAGGCATACTCCCTCCCCCTCTCCCTAAATGACCTACTATTCTCTCCTGCACATGTGCCACAGTGCAAGTGGTTTACTGACCCCTGCTGCGAACAGGGGGGGGTGGATATTAGCAATGGCACAAAATATATTTGCCCTACCTGGCCCACTATCCCCTTCCACCCCCCCCCCCAGGCCCCTCCAAAAGGGAGCGGGTGTTTCTATTATTCATAAACTTGATTTTCTCATGTACTCCTTTTCGAGGGGGGATTTTTACAAAGCATTACATAATGATTGGGGGAGTTTTTGGCCCTGCATTACGAAGTATGGCTGGGAAGGTGGACAGGTTGAGGTTGGGTTGTCCAAAATTGCTGTAATACGTGTTACATAATATATCGATGGCTTCACAGCTTGACATACAAAGCAAGCAGGCCAGCATTCAAATTTGTTATCATTCAGATAATCTGTCCCCTATACAGTTGGGTGAAAGCCAGAGAGGGCACTTTTTGAAATCGGTGAAAGAAGCTCACGAGTTGGATTAGACCATGCCACAGAACAAACAAAATGGGAAATTAACGATTAAGAGCTATAGAATGTGGACATAACCTGAGCGAGTTTCTCATAATCGAGGCTGGTTTTGTAGCTGATACCCAGCCATGGAGTTATTGGCTGGTAAGTGATGACGAATCATTTCTTGGCGTGCTTCCATGTTTGGTAGATCAACAAGGACACGTTTTTCAAGCCGTCGAAGCATCGCGTGATCCAACTCCCTGCATCAAAATGGACGAGGATGCAGCAACTGCTCATGCAGGTAAAACAGCGCCGCAATGAAACGGACGGTAAGATGCACAACTGGACGTGAAGTATTTATGTAAATGGATAAATCATTGCCTCAATGTGAACCTAACTACAGTTGATGGACGGACAAGGTTGCTTAAAATAGAGAGGATAAAACTCATCAAACTGGTGAATGTCAGAGGGTAGCAGGCTGATGAATCAACAGATGGAGAGCAACAGGCAGACGAGGGAAATATACATGGAATTACATCAATAAAAGTAGGTGAGCTGTAAAAGTTGACAAAGATGTGGGCAAAAACAAGAGATCATGAGTGGGCTGTAGACAAAATGATGTTGCGATGAGCCACTGCCTTGAATGAACGGAGGGAAGAGCACGAAAGGGCAAACTCGGGAAAGCAATTCCACAAACGAGAGAAAGAGGAATAAAGGAGTGGAGATGAACTGGATGTTTGTATGTGGAGAGGGAAACGACATTGGGTGCTGCTGTCTGGCGAGGCTTGGGCGACACATGGAGTTGTGAGGACAGAGGCTGCAAGACCAGAGGAAAGGTGATAGAGGACACCAAGTGTGAGTTTCACAAAAAAATTTATGAGCAATTATATTAAGCAGTGCATTGATGTGATGTACACCGTTTCATGCTGTTCACTATCGTCGGGGTGGAATTGCCTATTATTGACGATTCTATAATATTTGATGAGACGAGAAATAGTTGGGGATGGTCGGTGTTTGGTTTTTCTCGTGTAACTTGGTTTCTTGTATTGATGGCGATGTGAGTGTTGTTGTGAGAGTGATGTTAAGTCGTATGGCCTTGTCGAATGAGGCCATCTGTGTTGTGTTGGAGGATATCGAGGTAATTTGTGCGTTTTTGCGGTCGAGGTGTTGGTTGTGTGCAGGTGATGGTGGTGTATGGAGTGGAGGAGTGGAAGTGATGAGGTAGTTGAAATACATTTGACATGTGTTGGTGAATCGCTATTTGGGTCTGAGCTTGGATTCAGCTGAAAGCTGCTGCAGGTGCATGTATGGGTGTCGTGTGATGTTACTGAGAGCAGTGCAGGCCGGATGGAACCATTCACCGCACCTCGTGCAGTGGACGGAATCCCCTCTGGCTCTGGAGCTTATGATGCAAGTTTTACATGTTGGGCAAATTGATATTGTGATGGTTCCAGGTTAGTTTCCTGTTGTAGATATGTGTTGCATTTGTGCTTTCAGGACCACAAGATAAATTATACTAGATTTTTGCATTTACTGAAAGGAGGTGTGTGTGTGTGTGTGTGCACTTTAAAAAAAATATCTGTTGCCAATGCTAGCTTGTACTAACAGTAAACAGTAGGAACTCGACACCTCTCATCACGGATATTTCTCTATGCCTATCTTTCGCGAGTCGATTTGCATTCAGGAACGGAACAATTATGTTGAACCATTCTGAAATTGCCACTCTTTCGTCTAAATGCTGAAAATTATGTTCAAAAGACGATTTCAATCACACGTTTCACGCTAGTAACGGCAGGTTAAAGATGCCTGGTCAGCCGAACAGAGTCACTGAAAGTACACACACCGCATGCACAAAAGCCTCATTTAGCATTCATACATCATTTCAAAATTCCTGTATTGTAAGTGCGGAACAGGGTGTGTTCTGTTAGCAAACAGCTTGCTATCGCTTGCCAAGTGGCTTTCTTGATTCTTCTCTTCTTCTTCTTACGTATGGCGCTTGGCTGCTGGGTAGCTATCATTTTGTTGGGGCACGACTATGCCGCTGATGCTGTGCCGCTGAGCCCTATACCAGTGTAGTGGTATAGGGGCTGTGTCGCCCCATACCACTACACTGGTACTCATTTTGCCGAACTCAGAAGTTGACAGGCTGAGTCAACACCTGGTCATAATTCAGCAGCCAACAGGGCTCAAACTCAGGACCCAAGATCCCAAGCAGCCACCCTAACCACTCAACCAACACCAGGCTTGGCTTTTTGATTCAAAGTGCTCAAGTAAGCCTCCAACACAACGGAGCGCTTTGCACAGCTTAACAACAACGCGGTCTCCATGGAAACATTCTGTGATGGTACTCAAGCAAATGCTATCCGGGCTGTCATTTTCAGTTTTACTTGATCATCGTGTGACAACTTCCACAAAGAATTATTGTGTTAGCAGCGGCTACAGAGTAGGAGAAAGAAGGAAAAAAGAAAGAAATGTGGAGTCAGAAGGAGGAACCCCCTGTCAAACTTATCTATGGCCCTACCATTGTGCATTTTGGGGAGAGGAGGTTTTGCAGGTTTTGCATGTTTCTAGATCTTGAAGATTTAGGATGAAAGTAGTGTAGAAATTAAGGTATGAAATCACATTTCAATATTATTATGAGTCTACATAACAGGGGTATGCATCTGAACATTCCATTGGTTGTAGTATCATTTTAATCCGACTATGGCGACCATTTTAGGGAACAGAATGAAGCACCCTCTTCATTGCTTTCTCCGTTTGCCGGCGGCTAGGCGAGCGGCTTGCAAAGTAGTTGATACAGAACGACTGGCTTGGATAGCGATAGCATGCGCTTGTTATCAGAACACACCCCAGGTAGCTGTGGCAAGATAGATTCAGTTAAGATACCAATCTCATTGGCTTGTGTACACATTGCATGAGATAAATCCAGAGGCGTCTATTGAAAGCATGCAACAGAGTTGTATGGTTCAAAATACATACCAGGTCACAAGTTTGGGTTGCATTATGGACCAGAACTGGTTGGAGTTACTAATTGCTGAAGCAGTTACTATTTTTTCTATGAACTTCAGGAGATTTGGGGTTGAAAGGTAAAGTTATTCAAATGATAAAAGAGGGAAAATTGTTGTGCATCGGCATGTAGGTGACATGAGAAACTATGTGACTGGATTTGGCTGTTCAGAGACTAAGTGCAAAGGAGACAGAAAGAATACAAAGAAGTGTTCCTACCTACCATGGCATGTTCGAGGCAGCAAGCACAAACACAAGATCGTCTGAGTGAGCAAGACCATCCATCTGCACCAGAAGCTCTGCCTTCATCCGCCGGCTTCCCTCATGCTCCCCACTGTCAGGATGTGCACAGTTTCAAATCAAACATTGGTGAACTAGCAAACTACTGTCAAAGATCGTATTTCTCAACATTATAAGAGAGTTAAATCACCCTCTCATCTGATAAAGACCGATCTCTGATGCTACCGCAGCAGCTACCTGGCAAGGAACAGGATGGGTGGACTACGTTAACCTTCACAGCAGAAATCGGTAGACATTTAGTATGTGGCCGATGCATCATTTTCTGAAGGTTTGTAAAAAAATTTCTGGAGTATCGGTGCACAGTTGTGTTTGGTAAACCATCTGCTTCAAATAGAATACGATGCAAGCAGGAATACTTTCGTGGCATTGAAGAAAATTTGACTTCATGACATCAGAAACGAAAAACTTTGGGAAAAATGACCTTGTGGAAAACCAAGATTATTGTCCAAGTACATATGAACATAGAGTGTTCTGGATTTGAGCACAGAGGTCGAGAATAAAAGATCAAGATGTTGAAAAACCGATGCCTGCCTGCTGGTGCAGCCGACGCATGACGGCAGTATGTGATTTAAACATCGAGAATCGAGTAATACAACATGGAACTGGGTCTCTGCCTGGTGTTAGCTTAATGGTTGGGGTGGTGGGCTTGGGATCCAAGGATCCTGAGTTAAAATCCCACCTGGCTGTTGCATAATACCAGTGGTGACTCTGCCTGTCATACTTCTGAGGTGGGCAAAATTAGTGCCAGCTTGCTGGTATCCTGTGTCGGATTGGCGACCGTCCAGGATTGTGCCCAATAGCCAAGGAGACTGCTTAGGTGCACCAACGCTCTACACAGAGTGTGGTCCCAATGGATGGATGGATAGATGGACTGGGGTCCGCCATCACAAACAAGGGACTGGGGTCTCGGCATGATCTCAGAAGTCCAATTTATCTTGTAGATGTGGTTCTTAACCGGGAGCAAATTTACCCCGAAGGGGCAATTTTTTTTCCCAAAATCGTGCAATTTTGGTTGAAATATTCATCATCAAGTTGTCCATCAGATTAAATCGAGTCCAGCAAAAATTTCAATGCAGCTTGGTGAATCGTGTGGTGTTTCCAATTTTGCACAACTTCTTATGTTTGGCCGCGACATACACGAAACAGAGCTGAAGGAGGAATTTCTCTTGTGTGAGGCTCTCAAACAAACCATTAAAGTGGCGGGCATTATGCAGAAAATAGATGACTTCTTTTGTGCTTTTTCTATCTTTTTTTTTGGTCAAAATTGCATCGGCCAGTCGATGAGTTTAAATAGCTCATGAGGTAGGGATAAATAGCTGGTCATGTCGAGCCTAGAGGTAAATGGTGGGGAAAAAAATGTTACAATCTCTCCATCCATCCATTCCATTGGGACCATACTCTATGCAGAGCATTGGTGCTGCCTAAGCAGTTCCTTGGCTATTGGGCACAATCCTGGACGGGTCGCCACTCCACATAGAGCATGCCGGCACTCATTAAGTGCAATTAAGAGGTAGTCATTAAGAGGTAGCAGTAATGTGGCTTTTTCGAATGTTTGCACTTTGTTGTAGTTGTGATCTTATTCCACTGAAAATATAACCCAGAACGAACAACTCGGGCACCAATATGCTTCCACTTAGCCATCTCACCTTTCTGGACATTCAGCCTTCGGCAGGTCATGCATATTCAACTACAAAGAGCAATCAGAGATTGTAGACCCTCGCCAGGACTTGCTGTGTTTTGTGTGGTTTTTGTGCATGCTGATGTTTGTTTGCGTGATGTGTAGACGATGCATTGACGACATAGGTTTATATTCATGCAACGATCAAACAGACCGTTTTGGTTTTATTGTATAGACTAGCAAATACCTGCCCTTGGGCGGAATCCATCCAATTAACTGTCCCCTATGTTAGTAGGCTTATTCTGTTTACGTCTTTGTCTTGCATCCTGACAAATGGAATCCAATCTTTTCTAGTTGTGCTGCATTTGGCTTTTTTTTTTTTTCTTGGCATTGTGATGCACTTGTTTGAATTGCAATTTAATTTTACTGCAAACAATGTATTTTCCCAAAATAAGTTTTCTCTTCGATTTTGTTCCTTGTTCACAGAAATTACGGTCAAAGTATTAAATATTCTCAAGATCAAAATATCTCCACCCCCCACTAAATCGACCATTTCCTGCAACATTTATTTTATACGACAATTTCTCAAATTGGGTCTCCTTATTGGATTTTTTGAAAATTCTCAACCCCCACCCCATAAAAGAAATTTCTTTGTGGGCACATATATCGGTGGTACCCATCCTAGGGGTGATCTTGTTCCAAGTGTGCAGCATGTTATTCTGACACCCTGTTATTCATTGCACGGCCAGCGAGCCACTGGCGGCCCCTGGAGGCCTAAAGTGTGGCCCCTGACGTGCAGCTGATAATACACAAATGTGAAAACATCCCAATATAATCCACCATAAATGCTATCAAATTGGCCCAATGGTTTCAAATGAGTGTTCCAATGCGAAGTATAATAGTAACATAACTACATCAGGATATGGTTGCAGTATACAACAATTACACTTCCAACCCACTTAACCACAACGAAGAAGAGTATGTGGGGCAGGGCCTAATAGCAGCCAATATTGAGTCTTGCAGGCGGTGGCAGATCTCTTACTGATGTCTTATCGGCAAAAGTGGCCCCCCTCTAAAGCAATAGTGAAGATCACTGTTCTGGCACATCCTTTTATTTGGGCGGTGTCTAGGCAACAGTCTCGATCACTCCCCGAAAAATAAACATAATCCGGTTTATCTATGTTAAGCAAAAATATGCGTACTACTTATATGCATGTGCAATACATCGTGGTTATATAGCTCAGATAATTCCAATGTCACCCCCACCCTCCCCTCAAAGGAAGAAAATGACAAAATGGGCAAAAAAAAGTGTTTTTTTTAAAAACTTGATGGAATCGAGTGAAACTTGCAAGAGCACAATTCCAGGGTGCCCTCATTAATCCCTGAAAGTTTCAGCTTCCTCGGTCAAAACCTTTCGAAGGAGTAGATGATACATACATCATACAACACACAACACACAACATACTTTTCCTCCATTATATATAGATTTACGCTGCAATCGTATGAATTTGATAATGCTGTTACATTCTGTACTTTCCAGATGTTTGGATGTTTTAATGGTATGTACTTTATAGATGCACTCACATTCTTAAAACATATACTTTATCGGTGCAGTCACATTCTTAATTGTACATCCTTGATCAACATATTCACATTGTAATAGTACATACTTTATAGATGCGCTCGCACTCTAATTGTACATACTTTATGGAGGTACTCGGTTGAAAAAAAGATGACGTGTAATACTGGCTACCACCAAGTGGCGTTTGTGGCCAACGTTAGCACATTATGTGTCGACAGATAAACAAACAAACAGACCCAAATAGGTGAACAACTTACCCAGGAACTGTGCCACGTTGACCCATGATAGACTCCAGCTCATCCAGGAAGATAGTAGAAGGGGCATGGAAACGAGCAAGTTCAAAAAGCACCTGTGGTTGAATCACAATACCTGGGTCAGGATTCTAACCCAGGCTAGACAGCTAAGATGCAAGTGTGCATACCTCTTGGCCATCCTGCCAGCCCATGTTGCATACAAAAGGGGGCACCCCAAGCCAAATAATTAACCCTATCAATATCGATTTCCTACAATGTCATAGCTTTAAACACCAAATATTTTATCATGACATGATTAGAATTTAATAATAATCACACCAACGAACTATTTCTGAACATCTGTGAACTGAAACTATCAAATTAGGAATTGTAACACTGAAAATGATACAGATAAGTTTATGTTACTTTATGAAACCTTTTGCTCCAACAATGTAACATCGAAGTTAGGCCCAAACCGTATTTGAAAACTTAAAAAAAAATCATGTAATTGTTTGAGAAAAAAAAAAAAAGACAATCACATGATCCTCAGGAGCGTAATCACACTTTGGAGGAGGAAACTTTGGAGCAAAACATTTTCATCACAAAATAGGTGTGGGGTACGTACGTACTCGCACAAGTTTCTCCGAGTCACCACGCCACTTGCTTACGATCGTGGAGGCAGAGATGTTGAAAAACGTTGTGTTGCACTCTGTCGCTACAGCTTTGGCTAACAACGTTTTGCCTGTCCCTGTGGAACAAATTTTGTGATGAGATTAGGGAGAGATAGCTGCGTGGTTGGTCATTTAAGGAGAGCAGTGTTTGTTTTGAAATGAAAGATGGACGTTCGAAAGCACTACAGAACATGTGCAGTTGAAACAGAATAAAGATTTTAAAGGTTGCAAATTTTTTTAAAAAAAATTCGGAAGTTTACCGCCGTTGATGCATTGTCTTTTACACCACCTTATCTAACATGTTATATTAGTTATTCATGCCTGTCGTTTGTGTCCTTTGTGCGGATGCGCGATCGGGACGAATTAGGAGCCAAAGTACTGCTAAACTTCAGGTTCGGTTCCTATTCATGTTCAAAATATAACATTGATTTAAAATGAAGTTGTTCCTTGATCATAAACTGATGTTTGTAGACAGACAGGCAGACAGACAGACAGACAGACAAAGTGAATCAATTTCATAACCCTGCTTTTTGCTTCGCATGCGTGGGGGGAAAATGCTCACGGGACAGGAAGAATGAGATGCAACAGACAAGGTAGCTGCGCTGCAGTTCCTCTTCCTCGCTGAAGAGCAGACACCATTAATTAAAATCACTGCAGATTATTTCTCCAAGGGGTGGAGGAGGAGTGTTACCACCACCATCACACCACTAAAGTCAGTCTTGTTTCGATTATATCATCACTTAGTGTGTATTTTAAGGATCCATCATTTGGTTTGATTACTGTGAACCTTTATCAACGTTTAGCTTGTTGAACGCAACCGTCGTGTTATCCAAAGGATGGAGTAGGATCACAGTAGAACAAACAGCAGGACAGTGCTCCATTTACCCTGGTGCTTGGTACAAAGAGCTCTTATGTGTTACGGTGTACGTACAATGTTGTAACCAAATTTATCTTTCATTTCATCGATTATAATGGCAAGTTGCCGGCATGGGATTCTAAATGTGGAAGGGATGGAGATGGCAAAAATGCAAACGGCATCTTCTGTCATCGAGTCGGCAAGCTGGGAGCACCAATTCGTATTTATTGCCACGTCTGATGCAAGATCTCTAATGGAGGCGACGTGCTCCATTTGAAACTGTTCGTTCGATATATGTAGCTTTTTGATGCCAAGGGTCCGCAATGAAAACTTGTATCGGTGTCAAAGCCAGTGACCAATTCCAAATTAATAGCAGGAGGATAATAATATGCTAATTCACTGAATAATCCAGGCACTGACAATGTAAGGTAAGCATTGGGATACGTTTGAGTTTGGGTTTGGGGTGAGCTTACTGCTGGGGTTTATAAAGGGCCATGAGAATTTCAAATTCCATTTGTACTCTGGTTTACCTTGGTGATGCTGGATTGCTGGTAACCCTTCGAGTTAGGTGAGATTCAGATTAACATTACTGCTGGAAATCAGGGAAGAAGTTAGCATTGGGATTCTGGTGTTTTTTTGGAGTCACTTGAAAAAGAACATTTTTGTGATGCATGGAATACTAAAAAGTACATCCTTCTTCAAGAAAACAATTTCATTTTTATATACGGTATGCGGGAAAATGTCCAAGCTTCGTATGTGTGTTTCGTGTGAACATAACTACCTGGGGGCCCATAAAGAAGCAAGCCTTTCCATGGAGACAGGATTCCCGTGAAGAGCTGTGGGTACTGAAGAGGTCCAAAAACATCTCATCATCTCAGAAAGATGTAATCAAGTAAAGCAAGTGAAGCTACCCTCCTTCCTCTTTCATATCACAACATTATGCATCTCTGTAAATTAACTGCACAATCTCTGTAATCGTCATTTCACCACTTGAACTACTGAAACAACACAGGATAACTTCTTCAAGTTAAATGTTACGTTTTCCTGTAAGTGTGCACAATTACCAACTCCAACTGTTTTTGCTCATGACTGTTCTGTCTGAAAATGTACAAAGTACAGGAAGCAGATGAAAAACGTGAAATGGGTTGGCTTCTTCACATGTGAACCCCCCCGGCTCATGATGCAGGAAAACGAGGTTCAAGTCACATCTACCATTTGTGTTTGCCCATTGCCTACTAATCACCTTATTAATCAAAAGGAAAGTACACTTCTTCTTTCGCATACAGCACAAGGCTGTGGGGTGGCAGAATTGGCTGAGGGTGTGGCTGTGCCACTGATGCAATGCCCTCTTGTACGTTTGGGTAAGAATCTGTTCAGTGTGCTGGTGATAGCTCACCTACTCTTCGCAATGGACGCCGTGGGATCTTTAACATACACCAACTAATACTGGCAAACAGCACATCCAGTTTAATGGCCGTCCGAGGGACGACACACACAGTGATTAATCACCCTGCTTGGGAAACACCGGGATGACAGTTTATAGCTGGGCTCAGATCAGTCCGGTTACCATGAATCCAGTGGTGAGACAGTTGTGTTCAAGCTTGTTTTCACAATGTGGAAGGATAACCTCACTGAGGGCAACCTTAGGTCACTCCGTAGGGCTCACGGCAATCCATCCATAGACAGGCCAGAAAACATGGGGCTAATCTCAAGCCCTAACATTCAAACCAGACTCCTTTGTGAAAGTTGTGATCTCTTTTCCACTCCACTCCACTTCACCCCTGCCATTCTGCTGCCTTTCTCTCAGCAATGGTCAGAGATTCTAAATCTCAAATAAAGATGTCAAGACCATCTCACTAGACATATCTAAGCTATTCTACACAGTGTGGAACCATGCTCTGCTTGTGAAGATTGTTGCCTGTGGCATACAAGGCTACCTTCATACCTGCCATTCTGATTTCCTCCACCTGTGCAGTCTAAAAGTTGCTATCGATGGAGCCCTCTCCTCTCATCATCCAATGAAGGCCAGAGTGCCTCAAGGCAGTATCTTGGACACAGTCTTGTTCCTCATCTGTATAAATGACCTCTCTGTTGCTCTTCCAATCCTTTTCTTCTTTTTTCCAGATAACTCCATATTGTGTCATACATTCCCCATTCCAATCATAGGCAGAGAGCAGCATTGTCACTCTATGGTGACCTTGAATTGATTAGACGTTGGCCTGATAAATTGGACATGTCTTCCAATCCTGGAAAATCTCAGTCTCATCCTGTCACTTCAAAAGGATCATCAAACTAACGCACCTATCTATTTCCATGGTCAGCCAATGGAAGATGTTCAATCTCTTGAATGTCTCAGCCTCACCATCAGATATGATCTCTCATGAACTGCCTACAGTGTAAATCTGACCTCCAAAGTCAGCCGCATACTGGGCATACTCCATCATTCCAGGTGGAGTACTGGTCTTGTATATGGGCTGGCATACAAGAATCACATCTGTCTTTGGAATCTGGGGAACCTAAAGCACTCAACAGTGTCGGCTTTTCTCTTGATGAGGCCAAAGCACAAGGCCTGTTGCTCTCACATTGTAGACAGATGTGTGGCCTTATTGTTTTTAGTGCCTATTCTCTGTTCGAGGTTCTTCTGCTCTCTCAGCCCTCCGATCCTCTAAGATGCACACGTTATTCCAGTGACCTCTCCTGATTGAACTTCCAAAATCCTGGCTTATCGAATACATTCATTCTTGTACTCCTCTTCTTTCCTGTTTGTGGAGCCACCCTTCTGAAGTTTTTCAATCCCACTCTTCCCTTCGGCTTTTAAGATCAAGTGGTGCATTACCATATCATTCCATCCTCCATCCTTTCCTGTGATCTTCACTACCCCATGAAGAATATCTGATGCAACCCTCTTTCTATATTTCTATTTGTTCATTCCCTTGCTTATTTATTGTTTCCAAATGTGACCCCACTTCCTCACTGTCAATTTGTTGCCTTTTCACCCTCTGTCATGTCTTTTCCATGAGCCACAATCTTGTATGGGAAAAAACTGCATTAACTTGAACACTGTCAGGGACCTCAGAACAAGTATTAGGTGCAAGGAAAAATAAATATGCTTGGTATTGGCTTCATGGCTCGAGTGGTGGACTTGGAATCTGAGGGTCCTGAGTTCAAATCCCAATCAGCTGTTGAATTAATACCAGGTGGGGTTAACTCTGCCTATCATCCTTCCAAGGTTGGCAAAATGAGTGCCAGCATGCTGGTATCCTGTGTCGGAGTGGCGACCCATCCAGGATTGTGTCCAATAGCCAAGGAGACTGTTTAGGCAGCAACAATGCTCTGCACAGAGTATGGTCCCAGTGGATGGATGGATGGATGGATGGATGGATGGATGGATGGATGGATGGACGGAAAGGTAAATTCCTCACTAAAGCTTGGGTTACAGGTAATCTTGATGTGGTGAACAGATGACATATTTTGAGTGTAAACTGATGGCTTTGCCATTTTCTCTATAATTTTGGAAATGTGACCAGGAAAGTTGAAGGCCCATGGCCAGAGTTAGGAGATTGGCTCTCACCTTCATCGGATAGATAACAGCTTCTTTCACAAGGCGCTTCGCTGTACTAAGTCCAATAATGTCATCCCAGCAGACGCTGGGATTTTGAAGATAAATGTCCTGGGAAGCAGAAGGAAGGAAGATCAAATGACTGCATCCATAAAATAATGGCAACAAGTGTAATGGACCATCACTTTTATTATCAAGTATTTCCGGAGATTTAACAGATGTGTACGTATATAACTATGGGATGGTACATGGAAGTTAAGTCTGGATTTTCATTGTGCTTCTTTGATTTAACAATATGAATTATCAAACTTAGATGTTAAGGATTTAATGTCAATGAGGATGTAAAATGAAGTAAAACATGTGAAAAAGGAGCTTTTATAACTTATAATTGTTGTTGTTGTGTGCTCCTTCTGTGTACGTTTATAAATTTTTCTCTTGCTTTAAGAAAATATATATAATATATAATATATATATAGTATTAATGCAACAGCCAAGCAAGATTTGAACTCAGGACTCAAGATTCCAAGCCCACTACCCTAACCATAAGTCAACACCAGGCATATTCTTTTATATATTATATTATATTATATTATATTATATTATATTATATCATATCATATATATTATATTATATCATATTATATTATATAATTATATATATATGTTACGGTTGTGGAATTCGCATTACACCATAAAGGGTCCTCAGGTGAGAAATATCGGTAAGTTCATGTGTAGTTAGCCCAAACCCGTTGTATAGAGGGAATATATGTGATCCATTCGGGCTGTGATGCTTCAGTTAGCCGTTTTTTTTTGCTGTAGTTAATTTGGTGCAAAAACAACAACGAACCTCGCCACAACCAACATCTCAACGATCACGCCATTCACTACACGACGCCACCTTCCACAACTACGCTACCACATCTTCGCCACTCGCCATTCAACGAGCACCGTGCGGGCGCGTGCAAGAACAAAAACCAACAATGCTTGTGGGGTTTTCCCGCCTAATTTCCCCGCCTGATGCTTCCGCCTGAATCCCCCCCACCACGCTTGGTGGAAGGGAGGGGTGCGGCAACTCGCTCCCGATTGGTGGATGCACGGCGTGAGGCGGTCGGAGTGGGGCACGCCCCCTTCGAGAGCTTTCTGGAAGCGTCTTGAAGGGAGGTGGAGACAGAAATGGGGCGGGGCAACGGGCGGAGCCGGCCCCTACAAAGGGTGGGCGTGAAGAGTCGTTGTTGGTTGGTTGTTCCCTTGTCCCAGTTGGAGGCTGAAGGCTCTTGGTTCGTGCAAGCGATTGACAAAAAGGCGTGGACGTGAAGGTCGACGAGAACGTCGTTCCTTTTCCTGTTCCCTTGTCCCTGAAGGGGAATTGTGGAGAGTTGCGGTGATCGTCCCTGGTCGGAGGTTCTGTTCGTTCGTCCGAGCTGTCGAGCGGACCACACGAGCGACGCGCGGCACGAGCTCGCGGACCACGCTGGAGGGACTCGGAGTTACGGTCGCAAGGACTCGACGCGCTCAGGGAAGTCGCGACTTCCTTTTCTTTTGGGGTTTTGTGTTAATGTCTGTGGGTGGCGCCAGTCTTGAAAAGTAGAACTGTTTAAGTGTTGTAATAATTATATTCGGTTTTAACTCTTTCCCTGCTTCCTTTTGACTGTATGGCTGTATATACGTGCTTGTCTGTGTGTGTGAATAAAGTGTGCTTGTCCAATTGTTCCCGTCTCGCTGCGTCCTTTCCTTTGTTGAATCTCCATCTTGCATCACGCAAGGGATTGGTAGTGGGTTTAAAACACCCGGTAATTAATCGGAACCGTCAAGGCCGACGATAACTCCGCTCGGTTATCCCTGTAATACGGAACGAACCGCTTAAGCGGTTCGTGTCTGAAGTCGGCCTGCGGCGTGGTCCCATCTCTCGGCAGATTACCCGCGCGGGTACTTAGGTATATCGACATTCGGCGATTCACCCTATTTCGCGCGGGTAGACTGCGGACTGGGTGGTGGTGGGGTTAAACCCCCACCCGTGACTGGTTTCTGGCGGTCCCAGGAGGGTCACGATTGAATTGTCCGTCCGTGGGCGACGCGGTCGCAATTCGAGTTACGTGGCCGATCGCACGCCGGCGGGCGCGAATTCGTAACAATATATATGTATATATACAGGGTGAGTCAAAAGTAGCGCCCGATTTCTGTTTTTTTTCGGCTGTCAGATTCTTTCTGGGAGTCATATTGTTAATAATTGTCTTGCAGATTATTAATTTCGTAATTTATTTTTGTTGATTTTGTTTTGCAGGTTATTGCTGCGAGTTTGGAATGTTACTGAATTTGCACCAAATTGAACCATGATAACCTTTCTATGAATCAACGCATTGCGGCCGTGAAACATTACTACAAATGTAATGAACAACCGACGATGGCGGGGCACGCCGTTTGGCACAGGAATTCGATATTAACCCACCTCAGGGAAGAAACATACGATTGATTGTCGAGAAATTTGAAGCAACAGGGTCGGTAGCCACTGCAAAGAAGTCCGGTCGTCCAAAACGGCAACGAATGTAGCTAAGGCTGAAGAAGCCATCAGAAGACTGGAACAAAGTCCGCAAAAGTCAACTCACCATTATCTGCAGAGTTGGAAGTGAGCCAATCAAGTGTTATCCGTATCCTTCACCAGAAAAAATGGAAACCTTACATTCCACGCTTACTGCATGCCCTTCATGATGGAGATGACGACCGCCCGTCTCAATTTTGCGGAGTTCTTAGCTTAACTTCACGGAGAGGACACAATGCTAGACAACATCTGGTGGTCAGATGAGGCATGTTTTAAGCTTAATGGCACAATTAACAGACACAATTGTGTCTCCTGGGCTGCGAATAACCCAAGAGTGACAGTTGAGAAGGAGGTAAATTACCTGAGTGACAGTTTGGGCAGCCATATCTCCATTAGGATAATTGGACCCTTTTTCTTTGAGGGATCTGTCACTGCAGAAATTTACCTGGATATGCTGCAAACCTTCTTTTGGCCCAGGGTACAAGATCAGGACTGTTATTTCCAGCATGATGGAGCTCCACCTCATTATGGACGTTATGTTCGTCAGTGGCTTGATGAAAACCTTCCCAGAAAGTGGATCGGCCCAGAAAGTGGATAGTCTGATCGAGTGGCCGGCACGCTCCCAGACCTTACACCTCCAGATTTCTTTCTTTGGGGCTCATGAAAGACCTTGTTTATCGTGAAAAGCCTCGTACCATTCAGGAATTGAAGGCTCAAATCACTGCAAAGTTTGAGGAAATTGATATCGAACTCTGCAGACGTGTGTGCCGCTCTGTGCCAGCTCGGCTGCAATTGTGCATCGATCACGAGGAGGGCACTTTGAAAATTACAAGTAAAACAGCTTGGTACAGTTCCGTAATAATTTTTTCTTGACTAAATGGTTAGATAAACATGTCATTCATTTATTTCTACCTTCTTGTACACTGTAATACAAATGGCAAACAAAACATCAACTGACAGAAATCGGGTGCTACTTCTGACTCACCCTGTATATGTATGTACTGTATATATATATATATATATATATATATATATGTATATGCAGCTGTTCTGCAGCAATGGAAGTAAATTAAGCCTTGAAAGTTGATGCAAACAATTCCTACAGGTGTCCCAACTTTTGTTGATAAGTTACAAACCTCTGTCTGTATAAAAGCAGTGTTGGAACAGACTGTGTTCTGCACCCTCTGAATAATTATTTGGACAATATTGCACTGCAGGAATAGTATATTGCTATCATCATGACGAGAAAAAGACAATTAACAAAGGAAGACAGACAGACCATTATAACCCTTAAAAGTGTCGTTCTTTCCTTTAGAGAAATTGCAAAGTAAGCCAAGGTGTCAGTGAGTACAGTTTCCTACACCATCAAAAGGCACTTGGAAACTGGAGGAAACTCTGACAGGAAGAGGTCTGACAGACCCAAAGCCACAACACAATCAGAAGACAAGTTTTTGAGAGTCAACAGCTTGCGTGATAGGCGGCTCACAGGACAGTAGCTTCAAGCACAGCTTTACACTGGTCGAAGTAAGAAGTCTCAGTTTCAACTGTGAAGAGAAGACTTCGAGCTGCAGGTTTGGCAGGTCGAGTGGCAGTAAGAAAGCCATTGCTAAGATGCAAAATAAGAAAAAGAGGCTGCCTGGGCCATGAAGCACCACCAGTGGACTACTGAAAACTGGAAGAAGTCTTATGGACCGATGAATCAAAATTTGTCATCTTCGGTTCATCAACAGGGTTTTTATTCACCGTCGAGTAGGTGAAAGGATGGTTCCTCAGTGTGTGACACCAACTGTCAAACATGGAGGAGGAAGCGTGATGATCTGGGCTCTTTTGTTGGATCCAGAGTCGGCGACTTGTACAGAGTGACTGGCACCCTGAACCAAAAGGGCAACCACAGCATTTTGCAGCGCCATGCAATACCCTCTGGTCTACGCCTAATTGGTCAGGGGTTCATCCTACAGCAAGATAACCACCCAAAACATCACTCCAGGCTATGTCATAACTACCTTAGAAGAAAAGAACAAGACGGTAGGCTTCAAATCATGGATGGCCAGCACAGTCTCCAGACTTAAACCCCATCGAGTTGGTTTGGGATGAACTGGACAGAAGGGTGAAAGCAAAGCAACCTACAAGTGCAACACATTTGTGGGAACTTCTGCAACAGTGTTGGGAGAACTTTCCGAACAATATTTGATTTCCGTTGTCAATGATAGAATAATAGATTTCCAATAGAAAGAATGCCACGAGTATGTTCGGCTGTTGTATCTGCAAAAGGTGGCTACTTTGATGAGTCAAAAATTTAGATTAATTTTTGTTCAACAAATCGATTCCATGATTTTTTTTTATCTGCAATTGTTTATTTGTTCTTTGCTTTAATTTCAGAGTACATTGAAACATTAAACTGCTTAAATTTCAGTAAAAACTGGAAAAATGGGGGTGTTCTAAAACTTTTGACGTAGTGTATATCGTTTTTGACCCTTTCTCTCAACGGTGAAGAATCACTTAAAAAATTCTCAGATCCGGATCCGGATTCGGATCTTCACCAAAATCAAGCATTACCGTCCTTGGCCAGTCATATCCACACACAAAAAAATTCAGAACGATTGTTTGAAAACTGTAGCTAAAAATCGTGTGACAAACAAACAGACAGACACCAACATACTTGGCAAAAAATTTTTTTTTTTGCCAAGTACTGACACTTGATAGAGCACATACCTCCACCAATGAGAACAGTTTACATTTTGTATCCCAATGATAGGCCACATTTACATCCGGAACTGAACCAAAATCGAATCAGCTTGTTCTTGTCACCTAACCAACTCATTCACCTAGTTTTGTCATAACCCGTCACCAACTTTTTGAGATTTTGTGCTACATCTCATTTTATCCCCATCTCTCAATGATGATGAATCACTGAAAAAAAATTCTCGTATCTGGATCGTCACCAAAATCAAATCAATTTGTCCTTATCAAACGTCCAACCTGTCCACCAAGTTTCGTCCAAATCTGTCCACAACCTTTTGGGATATCTTGTTCACAGACAGACAAACAGAGAGACAGGAAGGGGTGAAAACATAACTTCTGCCCACCTTCGGTGGCGGAGGTAAAAATCGAGTTTTTAACATCTGAATGTATCAAAAAACCGAAAGCCACTGAGCAAACAAACAATCCAAACTGTCCACCAAGATGGCGCACATTTGGTTCCTAATTTTTCCACTCCATGTTTACATGCACCACAATCAGCCCCTCATGAGTCAGTCAGTGCTCATCCTTAGAGTAGGCTAGTGGTGCAAAAAGGTGAGTTTTCAGAGTGAAAAACTGCCTGGTTGTTTGTGGAAAGTGAATCAAATAAGACAGTTAACAAGTTAATAAGGGCGTTGTGAAACGTAAATATGTGCACGAAGCTAGAAGTAGATCGGCCGATCTTGATCGGCTAGTTGTGTTGAACGATGGTCTTGAGCTAGATTGCTCTTCTGTGCTATTTGGTGGACATGTTTTTGCATCTCAACACATTGAACACATCATTGCAGGGAAAAGGAGAATACGTCATCTCTCCAAGCGTTGCGATCCAAGCTGGACTTGTGGGAGAGAAAACTGAGAACAGGTCGAAAAGCTGCATTTCCAAATATGGAGGAATACTTGGACTACACTGATTACATGAACTTTGGTGATGTGCAAAGTCATTACTTCACATTTGAGGAGCCTGCATTTGAGAATGGAGGAGCATTTTCCCACTGTTGATCCAAATGTCTGTGCCTGGATGCGGAATCCATTCAGGTGTTCCATTGAGCATTTGCCGGAAGAACCAAACGGAGTCGCAGAGGAAATCCTTGAGATGAAATCAAACAGCCTAATCCAAATGGAATTTGATTCAAATAAGTTGTCTTCCTTTTGGACAACCCATTGCAAGGAATTTCCGTTGGCTAGTTCAAATGCGACAAAAATTATCCTGCCACTTGGGTCAACATATTTGTGTGAAGCAGGATTTTCAGCCATCCTGAGCATCCGCAGCAAACAAAGGAACAGAATGGACTCTGAAAGTGACATCAGATGCGCACTGACAAAGTTATCCCCACGGATTCAGGAAATGGTTACCAACCGGACGTGCCACTTTACCCGTATGTGAAACTCGGTTCTTGTCCATTGCGATTCATGTTACACAATTAAAAATAAAGGAGTTGTAAAATTTTATCACAGTTCTATTCATAATCACGCAATGTATAGATAGATATTATGGAGACAGTGGTCTCATCTCAGGGTTATGGAAAAATACAATTAACAAGCATCCTGGCAAAAAAAAAAAAACTTTGGGGGATAATGAGTATTGTTATGTCTGTGTTAGGATAATGGCCAAAATTAATTGAGAACCCCTGCCATAAAGCAATTAATCATAATCATCCAAACAGTAACAGTTTACATTGTAAACCCAAACAATTAAAAATAAAAACTTGACGATTATACACACATACACACATATATATCTGCAGTGATCATATACATGCCCTTGAACCTGGGACACTGAATCCTGCGGTGAGACAATGGCAATCATGCCATCCAAACAAGGGCAACCTTAGGCAATTTCACAAGGCTCACAATACATGTGTATCCATCATCAAGTGAACCACAAAATAACACCTGACACACCATAAGGCTGAATTATCCAAGTTGTCTCCTTCTCTAATGTCCTGGTGTTGATTCATTAAGTCTGTCAGTTGTCTATGCTTCCCCTCCATTACGCCTCTCATCTCAAATGGCATTAGAACTGACTCCGCTCGATACAAGGCACAATGTCTATACTCGATCTTTGCTGTGTTCTCAAATCCTGCAGTAATATTATCACTTCACTTCGGTCTACTCTCTTCAACCTGTCCTCCTTAGGCCACCTCCCTATGGCTTGTGTGATGACAAACGTTACTCCAATACACAGGAAGGGTGTGAAAACAGGTCAAAGGAGACAGTAAGCATTACAGGCTCAACATTGCTTTATACTTTTTGCCTTTTAAAAAATTAAAATCTACCTTTACTTGACTCACCCTTACAATTTAAAATGAGAAGTTAGTCAGCTATTTACATCATATAACCTCACCTTCAAATTATTTATTGGGATACCATGTTAAGTAAACAATAGAGGTAAGTGCTTTCTTGTAACACACCTTGACAATGACCGAAGCCAATTCTTGCATCTCTCCAGCCATTCCAGGATAAGCACCCAGGGGTTTCAGCAGACGAACCTAAAGAATGAAAATTAACTTTTGGGAAACTCTATCGCAAACAAAGTGAAAAGCACGTCCACCTAGCTGGACTGCCATTAATAAAACTGGCAAAGATGTTGTCGATTTTTCATACTCTAGGATTGAGGTCACAGCTGAAGTTGTTGGCAGATGCCTCCCCAGACGCTTGTCGGACGGCACCACCAATCATACTCCTGATCTTAACAAGGGTCTCCTGTTAGGCAAGACGCACAACAGGCATCACCGATTTACAGTGATCACCACCACACAATAAAGAAAACTTGAATTGACCTGATCAGTCTATTTGGATGCAGGATGAAGGCCTTCCTAAACATGGTCCATTCTGTTCCATTCGATGCCATTTCAGGCTATTGCTATCCAGTACATTTTTCAATTCAATCTCTCCATATAATCTTTGGTCCACTTCAGCTTCTTCTGGGTTACCAGTTGTTCGCTCTTCTTGCTTTGTTCAGCCCATTTCCATTTCAGTTTTTTCATTGTGACCAGGATGTCAATTCTCCTTCTTCTTTCGTATGATCTTGTAGACAATTATAATTAAAGATCTAGTAATTAGAGCCATTCGATTGCATTGTTTTCTGTCTGATCCATTTTTCTCCTCTTGTCCCTTTTGGTGAGACAGAGACCCCATCTTTCCACAGCTCTTTGTATGAGTACCAATTCTTGTTCCATCTCCTCTGTTGGAGACCATGTTTCACTGCCATATGTCATTGCTGGACGCACACACTGAATGTAAACTTTCCTTTTCAGACACAAGGACAGTTTGCTTTTAATGGCACTTTTAATTCTGCAAATGCTGCCCATCCTGCTCTAGTTTGTCTTTAATTTCTTCAAACTGATCTGTATCCATTTATATGAGTTGTCCTAAGTAAATGCAATTGCTGGTTTCTTCAAAATTAGAGCAAAACAAACAAAAACTAGAACGGCAGTTGTAGAGCGCATAGTCTCGCCTCGTGCATTCATTCTGAACAAAAATACCATCATTAACTGAACACACTACTATTGTGGCTCACTGCTATTATCACCAATATACCCGTATCATCCATACACCCTATTATGTCACGTAGTTTCTTGGCATGGGTTATGAACGTCATAAATATAATTATTCACTCACATCCGGTCATAGATCAGATATAAAAAGTTTCAGATTTTTTTTGGATAAGGATTTAAACTTAACCAATTATGATTGGAATACCACTTATCTGATGACGTCATCGTTCTCACCATATATACCCCATGGGGAGTTGGTGACATATGCCAAGTTTCAATTTTTTTTGTTGAGCAGTTTCAGAGAAAATAATGTCCAATTTTTTTTCCTTTAATCCAATTTGGCTGCCATACCATGTGACCTATGACATCAGAGTTAGCAAAAGTCCCTCCTATGTTTAAAGTTTGGCATCAATCGGACAAGCAGTTGCAGAAAAAAAACATTTAAAAATCGAAAATACATGGACGTGGACGTGGACGCGGACGCGGACGCGGACGCGGACACACACACACACACACACACACACAGAGACACACACACACACACACACACACCTAGGGGTGGTGCAATAGTCTCGCATCCCCTTCGGGGTGAGACTAATTAATACATACATGGAAATTAGTCACAATAATTACAGAAATAGCAGAAGCAGCACCAACTGACGATGACATAAGAAGCTATAATTTAAAAGGTTCAACCTCAATGCTTTAGATTAGTTAAGAGTTGACCTGTTAGTGTTCCCATCCAAAGCTTTGGCTCACGATGAACGGAACACAGTTTTAAATCTCAGATATCATAGATGTTTGTGGTCTACTAATGTCCTTGTAATTCATGTAAACAAAAAGTACAATGGTGTCTCCCAATGTCCGTGTCCTCAATGTAAGATACATACGAGCTCCATCGTGAGCCTTTGGTCACTGGACAAAAAAAAAAAAAAAAAGGTGTTTGGTTTCATGAAAGCGAAATATGGTGTCACATAAATGTTGCATTGTGTAACAATCCTTTAACAAACAAAAATGGTTTCTTATTGCACAAAAAGTCGTTAATTGAAGATATTGTCACGGATATCGCTTTGGGGTAATCGAGTTTATATTATAATCATTATTTTCATAATATGCATCAGCAAAAGCATACACAGTACTGTAATTATTGTGGAAGATAAAACGAGTTAAAGCAAGTGCATCGAGAGCCCCTTATCTTCCCCACCGAAGTGTTTGTGTGTAAACTCCAACTTTACCCTTTCCCTTACATTCTGCATTGCTCAATGTTGTACCTCTGTCTACGTATATTTTTTCCATTCAGCACCACTTACACAGAGCGTAGGGCAAGTGTAGCAAAGGTCGCGTTGTGCAAACACCTGGACACTTACATTTTACTCTTTTTTTTTAATTCAAAGTTGTTGTTTTCATCAAGTTTAGTTTGAGTACAAAGCGGTTGTATTTTTCTAGTTTTCGTCACTTTGCATTTTGAGACACTTTCTAGTTTATCACGTTGACTGTCTGTTCGAATAGAGAAGAATCTTTCAGTGCAATGAAATAGTTCCGCGGTGATTTTTTTGGCACAAACATGTCATTTTGCACTTATTGAGCAACATGGGATTGTTCATTTTCTCTGCATTGTTTTTACTTATCCCCTGAAAAATTTTACTTTGCTATTTGTTGTAATAACACGTTCATTGTTCACTATGATATGAGAAGCTACTTCTGAAAGCTGTACTTTATACCAAACTTGTCATTTTTGTTGTTTTGGGAATGTAAAAAAATATGTATTTTATTATTAATATATAATATGTATATACATACATATATATATATATATATAATCAAGCTAACTCAAATCATTTTCCTGGCATATGGTATGTGTTTGTGCTCCTTAACTGTCTTTAGACAGACAATGGAGCATTCTTTAACTCGAGAGATCATAGAACACGTTACTCTGTGCAGTGGTCAAGTAAATACTTCAATATAAGTAAAATATAATAATTTAAAAGATCGTTTAAAAAATAAAATTCCGGAATTTTTGCGCTATTGCAGTGGACTTATACAATCACCCTTAGACACTGCTTTATAAACCACCCTCATACACCACCCTTATTTAACATTTCCAAGTACTGCTAAACCAAAAGGTTTGAGAAGTGATGAGAAGGCAATCTGTGTTCTTCAGTGTTCAAATATATAATTCACCTTAAATAAATTAGAAATTGGAAAGGTTGTATCAATAAATGAATTCCGGAATTTACCGCCTTTTTACCACCATTTACGCAGTGTGTCTATTACACCACCCTATATAACAACTGCATTCGTTCTCTATTCTTGTTGTTTGTGTTTTATGACATCTTTAGAAACAGGAAGTTTCCTGTTTGGAATGATTTTAAATTTTGTTTAATTGCCAGACAGGTAGACAGAGTAAAACATAGGGGCAATACCCCTGGGTGCTCACCTGGTAGCGGCTGGATAAGATAACAAGGGAACCGCTGGTCGGCATGGATAACCCTCAAAATATGTAATGGAGAAGAAAGTAAATACTGATGGATTGTTTTTTTTAATGCCATGAACAAACGTTGATACATCACAGGTGATAAAGGTTGTGGTCAAGTTTCATTGAAATTGTGTGTGTGGTTTCAGAGAAGAAAACAAATACATATTTTGGGGGGCAACCCCTCCCCCCCAACCCCCTCAGAAGAACCCCTTAGATAGCAGTTTTTTAATATCGTGAACAAACATTAGTACATCATGGGTGATGAAGGTGATGGTCAAGTTTCATCGGAATTATGTGTGCAATTTCTGAAATGAAAGCAAATGCCTATTTTGGGGGACAACCTCACCTTCCCCCCCCCTCCCCCCCTGTGGACCCCCTCAGACCCCGACTTTTAAAATATGATGAGCAATCTTTGTTACATCACGAGTGATGAAGGTTGTAGTCAAGTTTTATCAGAATTGTTTGTGTAGTTTCTGAGAAGAAAACAAATACCTATTTTGGGGGGCAACCCCCCCTCCCGTATACCCCATTAGACCCAGCTAATTTTTTAATGGCGTGAACAAACTTTGGTACATCACGGGTGATGACGGTTGCAGTCAAGTTTCATGGAAATTGCGTGTGTAGTTTTTAGTCAGGGAGCATCATAAGTCCCGTGGGATTTTTGGTATGAAAGCAAACCAGCCTGCTAGGACTCTTCAAGTGGACCTAATGATTAATAAAAAGCTTGGTGGTCTGAAATGGTGCGGACTGTATTTTGAACACATTTAACATTTTTTGAAGATGACTATTTTACCGCTTTAAAAGTACATAATGTCACCCTGACCCCTCCATATACCACCAATTTTGTCATATTTGGTATGAAATTGACCGGCATGAACCTCTGCATACTCATAGTCATTTATTCGTCAATATATGAGCCATGCATGAATAAATCACACAAAAATCAAAATTTTGACCATATTTCGACTTTGGTTTCACCGTCCGCAGTTCACCAAAATACCTTTTTCTCAACATTGTGCTCACCAACGCTCTAATGAATAGTATCGCAACGTACCTATGTTATCACTAGTTCTTTTGATATTTTATACATATCATTCACTTGATAATTCAACGAGATATACCCAAAATGTAACCCTACCCCCTAATGAATCGGAAGGTTACTCTTTCCACATCTGTAAATTTGATGCATATTTGTAAACACATGCCACAAATCCTACTGTAGATGATTAGGTTGAGGTAGTCTTCCCATATGACTATAGTAACCATGGTATCTACTAATATAAGCATTTTTCTCTTTCAGAATGATGCTGTGAAGAGCCACAAGATATATATTCAATGCAATATAGCTGATTCTGTTTAAAAACATACTTTTATGTTTTTCACTGTTATTTTTCAGATGCAGCAGAACATCTGACAAGAACAGAAAGGGTCATCGGTAGTTTGTAGACACTAGATTGGAACTCCAGCATACTATCCCTCTCTTGTACCCAGTGACGGCTTATTGCGTATCCGCTATTGCTAACAAATGCTTCCACATTCTATACATCACCTTGTCAACATCGAAATGGAGTCAGCCACAAAAACTGTATTTCCTCCAGAGAAAGTTGCGAGAGTAGACACTGACTATTCCTTGTGTATTATTTGCCAAAAAAAGTGCCGCAACATTAGTTCAGAGTCCAGTGCTTACGAGAAGATATTACTCTGTATCAGAGAGCGAGCTAAGTACGGTGACAGAGACTATCCCGAAATCAGCCGGCGACTTGGAAATGTCTCCAGCCAGGACCTGCAGGAAAAATCTGCATCATGGCACAGGAAATGTCAGCAGAATACTGTTCATGCTGGAATGCTCAACAGAGCAAAAGGACACTACGAGAAACGATTTATCATCCAAGGAATCCATGATGAAAAATCCTCTCAGGCCTCAACTACATTTACACGCTCTCATTCAACCCCATACAAGAGTGACCCGTGTTTCTTCTGTGATCTTGGAGCAACGCGTACTAATTCACTACATCTACTCGCCACTGGAAATGCAAGTGTTTCTCTTAAGGAAGCCATTGCAAAAAGTGGAGACGAACAGTTTCGTGTGAAGCTCAGTACTTCAATAAACCCCACAGATGCGCATGCCATTGATGTTAAATACCAAAGCGATGCTGGGCAATTCATGTAACAAATGTTTGGCGTGTCAAGAATCATCAGAAGTTCCTCAAGCCAGTATTTTAGTGAGTTGCAGCAGAAATTGAGTTCCTGAGCCTAGCAGAGCATGATGTTGGATGGAAAGATCTCAACATGGGTGAACTACAAGCACTTTCACTGCAATAAGATCTGCTAACAACGTGACCCATCCAGAATGCGCCCGCAAGGTATCAAGCAACTGCTGCAGAAAGAAATACCCAGTTAGAGTTCAACAAACCGAAGCGCATCAATGAGCCAGAACGTTGCACAATCAAAACTACCAGGGATGAAGCCATTAACCGGATGGAGGAAACAGAGGATGGATGGAATCGGACATGAGGGTGCTATACAAAGCATCTTCAATTTTGAGGAGAGCGATACGCAAGGCCGACAAATGGACATTCACTGAAACTTATCTGACTCTACGGCGAGCATGTTCCAGAAGAACTCTACATATTTATTTGATGGTTAATCCAGGGCCCAAACACAACATTGCAACAGAGGAATATCTCGTCGTCAACGCATGCCGTCAGTCTGGCACAAAGTACTGTGGCGAAGTACTTGTCACCAAACAAGTTGGAAACAAGGTAACGAAGACCTTAAAATGACACACGAGATGCCACAGCAACTGGCTATCGGAATAGCCATGAGGCAAGCCACCAGGAGCAAAAAAGTTGTGGATATGCTACATAAGTTCGGGTAGTTCTGTGGAGTACAACAGATTACTCAGTAGTAAGGGCAGATAGCGTCTACCGTACTTCAGAGAATGGCAATAAACGATGGCTTTACATGCCCCATGTTGTGATGGGAGGATACTTGTTCTTTGCAGTCGACAATGTCGATTTTGCGAGGACACTACGACGGAAAAGAACCCTTCATGCTACAGCAATGGCGATTTACAGAGTGTGTGATCAGGCGATGAGATTCCAAAGCTTGAACTAACTGGACCAGCCCAGATGCTTCAATCACGATCTACCAAGCATAACCACAAAGCTGGTGGACTGTCCAAAACCAACAGCAAAGCCTCAGAGTCCATCCTATGCATCATTCTGCGTCAGAGAAGGTACCAACAATCGAGGAGTATCTACCCGATGTTGCCTGGCTGATGGGACGAACCTTACGCAGGTTTGAACAGAAAGAAGACGTGTTACCACATCCGAGTAGCGGAAACATGAGGAAGTGGTTTCGGCTACTCCTGGACAGTTCCAACTGTGTGTGCATATCATTCCTTGGTGTCTACAAAGTTGCCCCTGACAAGATTGGAACACCGCCACTCATGCAGCACCCGATGAGTGGAATACGCTCCTGACAGTACTGATGCAGGCACAAGGAATCAGTACCAAAGTAGTCGGCCCAAATCACAAGACTGTGGTTTCACTGGATATGGGATTGTACAAGGCTGCAAAACAGCTCCAGATGGGCCGCAATGACATGGATCACTGATTCTTCCCCAGGGGAACTTCACATCGTGATGGCCCAACTCCGATGCATTGGGTGCTACATTGAGAACAGTGGATTGGACTTTTGTTGGACAGAGCAGACCTATATGGACCTGTAACGGTTCGACAAATCCTTGAAGGAAAGCATGTGAAGAGAGATTGAATGCTCACATGATCACTTTGCAGTCCTTGTTCACATTGCATCAGCAAGCATTCTTCGAGAGTGAAGTGATCTGTCAAGGACTCTCAGCAGCTGCTGACGATTTGGCTCTCACGTTTGTCAATCAAGATCCGAAGATGGGGAAAGCCATTCAGCTATGGTAAATATCATCGACTCAGGCAAAGTGATGGACAAAATCGATCGTTTTGACGCACAGGACAAGTCTGGACCAGGCGCACTCGTACAGAGTCGTACTGCAGCAGTATATGCAGATGGTCATGGACATGATCCTGTTCATACGAGCTGTTAGAACAGGTAA
>CM068963.1:8872645-8887216 GCA_035128595.1 Eptatretus atami
ACCAGAGGGGATGTCGCAACCGAAGGTACTCTTGGGGGTTGGGAGGTGTAAAATCAGTACACAGACGGAGATAAATGCAGTTCTTGATGGAAAGTGCAACTCCACCGTCAGGGTGGGGTTCAGGTCAATTAAAGTTGAGGAGACAACACCCGGGGAGATCCACTAAGGTCCTGTGGAAGGTAGGATTCTATTAACATGATGTCTGTTTATCAGCAGCAGCCTGCATTGAGGGATTGGTGAGGTTAGAGCGGAGTCCTCGGATGTTCGAGGTCCTCATGGTTAGGGACGGGGAGGAAGCACTGATGGCAGGGTTCAAGCTAGGAGAGGGTGAGATCCGGGGGTCAGCAGGGGGGGTGGGGGGAGAGGAGAGCAGGGCTGGTGCCTTGCAATGAGAGGGGGAGCTTAGAGAATGTGATGCGGGACGAGGCGGAAGCCGAGAGGGGCCGGGACGAGGGGGGAAGCCGAGAGTGCCGGACGAGGGGAAGCCGAGAGTGGCCGGACGAGGGGGAAGCCGAGAGTGCCGGACGAGGGGGAAGCCGAGAGTGGCCGGGACGAGGGGGGAAGCCGAGAGTGCCGGAGACGAGGGGGAAGCGAGAGTGGCCGGGACGAGGGGGGAAGCCGAGAGTGGCCGGGAGAGGGAAGCCGAGAGTGGCGGGACGAGGGGGAAGCCGAGAGTGGCCGGACGGAGGGGGAAGCCGAGAGTGGCCGGGACGAGGGGAAGCCGAGAGTGGCCGGGACGAGGGGGAAGCCGAGAGTGGCCGGGACGAGGGGGGAAGCCGAGATGGCCGGGACGAGGGGGGAAGCGAGAGTGGCGGGACGAGGGGGAAGCCGAGAGTGGCCGGGACGAGGGGGGAAGCAGAGAGTGGCCGGGACGAGGGGAAGCCGAGAGTGGCCGGGACGAGGGGGGAAGCCGAGAGTGGCCGGACGAGGGGGAAGCAGAGAGTGGCCGGGACGAGGGGAAGCCGAGAGTGGCCGGGACGAGGGGGAAGCAGAGAGTGGCCGGGACGAGGGGGAAGCCGAGAGTGGCCGGGACGAGGGGGGAGCCGAGAGTGGCCGGGACGAGGGGGGAAGCCGAGAGTGGCCGGGACGAGGGGGGAACCGAGAGTGGCCGGGAGAGGGGGGAAGCCGAGAGTGGCCGGGACGAGGGGGGAGCCGAGAGTGCCGGGACGAGGGGGAAGCCGAGAGTGGCCGGGAGAGGGGGAAGCCGAGAGTGGCCGGAGGAGGGGGGAAGCCGAGAGTGGCCGGGACGAGGGGGAAGCCGAGAGTGGCCGGGACGAGGGGGAAGCAGAGAGTGGCCGGGACGAGGGGGGAAGCAGAGAGTGGCTGGACGAGGGGGAAGCCGTGAGTGGCCGGGACGAGGGGGAAGCGAGAGTGGCCGGACGAGGGGGAAGCCGAGAGTGGCCGGGACGAGGGGGAAGCCGAGAGTGCCGGACGAGGGGGAAGCGAGAGTGGCCGGGACGAGGGGGGAGCAGAGAGTGGCCGGGACGAGGGGGGACGCAGAGAGTGGCCGGGACGAGGGGGGAAGCCGAGAGTGGCCGGGACGAGGGGAAGCCGAGAGTGGCCGGGACGAGGGGGGAAGCCGAGAGTGGCCGGGACGAGGGGGAAAGCCGAGAGGGGCCGGGACGAGGGGGAAGCCGAGAGGGCCGGGACGGAGGGGGAACCGAAAGGGGCCGGAAGGGGGGGGCGCGGAATGGGGGGGAAATCACAAAAAGGTCTGGTTGAACACAGAAAATTTGACGAAAACACAAACAGCAACACGGTCACGAAAATATAACGAAGACAAGATGGATCTGATCTGGAAAACTTAGCCTTGATGAATTGGAAGGAGAAACTGACGATCCAAGCATCTACGTGCAACATACCCGGAACCACTTCCAAGGGGAATAGAACAGAATCATCCCCTTAATCGAGCCTTACAATGCAATAAACGTGTTACAGATGACTTTTTATTAAGTTTGAATATGTCACCAAACAAGTAGGTCTATAAAAATAGGACCACTGGGCCTGTAGCTTATCTGGGCCCTGGCCTAATGTTGTAACCCAAATTTGGTGGCATTCTGACTGGTGGTTCAGGAGAGGAAGGTTTTTGAAGCATTTAAGCGATTTTTTTCCCAAAAGTTTACTAAGCCCGCCAATTTGACACACTTCCAGTTACATGATCGGCATGACCTCCGCAATATAACATCACGACCCTGTCCTAATGTTGCAACCCAAACTTGGTAGCATTCTGACCAGAAGAAGATAGGTCAGAAGAAGATTTAGGTCAGAAGAAGATTTTGGAAGGAATTTGTGCGACCGCCATTTTGACACTTCCGGTCATGTGATCGGCCATAGCCTCCACAATTTAACATCAAGACCTTGTCTTAATTTTGTAACCCAAATTTGGTAGTATTCTGACTGGTGGCTCTGGAGAAGAAGATTTTTGAAGAAATTTACTAAGTCGGCCATTTTGACCGACTTAAAACCATGTGACTCTCAACCACATATGAGGAAGAGAGAGTGGGAATGAGTGGTTAAAATAGAGTAGGGATGAGTCCATAGAAACATGGGGTGGGACCAGAGGGGATGTCGCAACCGAAGGTACTCTTGGGGGTTGGGAGGTGTAAAATCAGTACACAGACGGAGGTAAATGCAGTTCTTGATGGAAAGTGCAACTCCACCGTCAGGGTGGGGTTCAGGTCAATTGAAGTTGAGGAGACAACACCCGGGGAGATCCACTAAGGTCCTGTGGAAGGAAGGATTCTATTAAACATGATGTCTGGTTTATCATTATGTTTATCATTCTATTAAACATTATGTCTGGAACGAGCTTTGCAATCCCCGTTACCAGTCAGAAGCGGAACGTTGCTGCCAAATTTCAGCCAGATCGGCCCAGCGGTTTGGTTGGAGAAGTTGAAATAGGAAATGGACGGACAGACGGTGCACGATGACGATACCTTATCTGGAATTCCAATTCCAGATAAGCTAAAAACAGCCCTACAAACCTTTTTAATGTCAACGCATCTGCATTTCAGACACATTCACAGAAACAGAAAATCCTTTGCCTTAAAGGATTGAAGAACCCTTGTAAAGCTGTTGGTACCACAACTAAGTTCATGCATGCTGATCGGCTGATTGAAAGTTCCTAAGCACTTATATTATCTTCAAGGGAAAACATCTGTATCAGGCATGGTGTTTGGGAGGCCCGACAATACAAGATGCAATGTTTCTCCAGGTGGCTGGATGGAAGCAGGCAAATTTCAAGAGTGCTCTACAAGTGTTTTCGTAAATGAGACAAAGGAACTCAGTTGATGTAAACTGTTGCTAATGCATTACTGCAGCTCCCACATTCCCACATATCACCGTCTCCATCCATCCATCGGGACCATACTCTGTGCAGAGCGTTGGTGCTGCCTAAGCAGTCTCCTTGGCTACTGGGAACAATCCTGGACGGGTCGCCACTCCGACACAGTATACCAGCATGCTGGCACTCATTTTGCCGACCTCCGAAGGATGACAGGCAGAGTCAACCCCACCCGGTATTAATTCAACTGCTGAGCAGGATTTGAACTCAGGACCCAGGGATCCCAAGCCCGCCACCCTAACCATTAAGCCAATGCCAGGCATATACCATCTAATCATTGACCTCAAACTGATAAACAACAAAGAACTCCTTCTTCCTCCATGCTGCAACCACAAGATGTGGTAGTGTACAAGGAGGCCAAATCCAAGTGGCACAAAATACTGCAGATGAACATGATGCTGAAACCAGACAAAGGAATGCAGATAAACCTACTTTCCTTTCGCTCCTAAACAAACTGGATGAATTGGACTGCTTTTCAAGGCAAATTGGACTGCTTCAAGATAGCTGGATTTGAAGCAACTGGAATTTACCAGTTCATTCATGGAAAATAACCATCTGAGAAACTGTTTACTGCTGAACCATTCCCAGCTCGATATTGATGTCCAACTTCCCCAACCTAATGAGTCATCCCTTTTCTACCATGAACAACAATGCAAGCCAGCCTGTTACAGCATCAAATGCAGATTCATAGCCATACACGAGCACTGGTCGATCCTCATCTGGTTTGGAAGATCCATCAGTCCAACATGAAATGCCTTCGGTCGTTGATCCGAAAGCTCTATCCACGATCAAGATTATGGCTGAGGAGACTGATTGCAGTGAAGCAAAAGGAAAATGAAAGGAGTTGGAACTGATCAGGAAATGGACAATCGAGTTGAAAAACTTTCCACTGTCCTTGAGAGTGACAATACAGATCTACGGAGGACGCCAAATCTGCGGTTGGCTTTGGAGGCCATGTGGTTGCGGTCGGTCGAGTCGGTCAGTTGAGGAAACCTGGTCGGTCGAGGAAAGGTCATGGTTGATGGTGAAGCTCAATTGATGAGGCTTCTGTTGGATGATCAATGAAATAGGTCGGTTTGCTTGACGATACTTCCGGAGCAATAGGGTGAGGCTGTCAGATTTTCCAGAATTGAAGTACATGTTCAGCTTATCATACCAGTCTAATCTCTGGTCTGATAAATAGAACATGTTCAAACGGAGGTACTGATTCCACCTGGGCCCGTTGCCAAAGCAGGGTCAAGGCCAGACAGTTTGAAAACCAATTTTGACATTCTGCTTTATCGTGGACAGAGTGCAGTAATGCCTTACGAGGTGAGGGACGGGATGGAGTGGGAGCATACACCAAAGACAAACTTGACAATGCGCCACCATGACTTGGAGGAAGGAGACTGGTTGAAGAGTTTGACCTGTAGATTTGCAAGATTGTGTTTTCTGGTTTGCCTCAGGATGGACACGCTTGTTGCGAGCCTTGCAGACTGAATGAAAGTCACCCTCAGTGGGGTTAGCTTTCCATGCCGAGAAAGCAAGTTGCTTGACTGCAACCGCCTCCCCACATTACACGACGTACTCGGGTCGAGACTCTTGAGGATGGATGCGAAAGTCGCAGACCGATGAGATGAACCAGGTGCATGAGAAGAAGTAGTAGTAATTGTTAAATGCTCTGTCTTGTTCTTTTGGCAATGTGAGATAAACAAAATATGGTGTGTCCTGAGAAAGTACCAATCAAAGCAGCACACTCAAGCAAGTATTACCCCAACCAAAGTGAATTTTTGCACAATAAGCTGTGACTCGCATGGTGAAATTACATTGGGAATTTTGGACAAGCAGTCCATTTTCAAACTGTTCATGGCCACCATGTTTTTTGGAGCTGTGGTATACTTTGGATAAACCCCAGTCTCACGAAATGGTCAGTAAATCAATAGAATGGAAGGATCAGGCTTTTAAAAAGAAGACATATTTGCAGTTTTTCCTTCCACTCATGGCAAATACTAGAGAGACATGGGGAAAGATGACGGGCGCAATTTAAGAGAATGGTTTCATCAGATGCAGAAGAACAACTCGTAGCAATACACAGGGGTAGTGTTAGAGCAGGTCAAGCATGGAAAGAGGATCAGGCATTTGGCCCATCGGCAATTCTTGTAAGTTCTGCAAGAATTTGTGAAAGCTCATTACTGATGCAATCTGTGGTTGTTCTTCCAGATCTTTCTGTTCCTATATTTCCCACTCGTTAGTTTTTACACCCTTCTTTCGTCTTACTCATCCACTCCTCATTTTCTCCCTTTCTTACCTGTCCCCCCCCCCCCATTCCCTCTTTTCACCAAGCCCCCCCTATTTCCTTTTATTCCCTCTGTCCTCTTTCCCCTTCAACCCCAGTTTGATTTATCTTACCTCTTCCCATCATCCCAATAATGTCTTCCCTTCCTTTTCTCTTCCAGCCCCTGATCTCTTTTGCTCTTTTCCTTCTCTCTTCTTTCCTGCTCTTATTCTCCTCTCCTCCAGCTCTTCTCACCGGCAAAGATGGATCATCTCTCTGCTAAACTTGATAATCTTTTGCAACAGGTCCTGAAAGCATCATTGTCCTCATCCTCAAAAATTGTGATTTGGTTCTGACTTCATTTTCTTTGCTCGTCTTTAGGTCTTTCTCAGAGGCTTCATTGTGGAAGGTGTCTCTTGTCACTCCTATTCATAAGGGAGCCTCAACCGATCGTCTAAATGATAGCCTCATGCCTATCATCAGCAAGGTAATGGAGTAGATGGATGCTGCAGCCCTTACATCTTGCATTTTCTGCAACTCTTTAATCACAGACCACCAGTATGGTTTTTATCAGTGTACTCGGGTCTTGATTCTAGACTCGGTCCAGACTTGGATAGCCATGTTTCTCCTGCTAACTCGGCAATGGATGGATGCCCTGCCCTCAAGCAGGTGGTCAACCCAGATTCTCAGGACATTACTGGCGGCCAATGGCATGCAGTGTCTTTTAAAAGCCTGTTTGTAATAGTGCTACGTCCAAACTGACAAAGGCAGAATGGCCAACGAGACCGTCTTAAACAGCATCATCCCACTGCCATGGCTTTGAGTGAGTTTTGGAGGACATTTTCCATTACACGTGGTGTTTCAACTGAAACCATTCAATAGGCTGTTGTTATAACGACAGAAAAGGAGATAGTATTGTTTTGATTACCGATATCAAAACACCGTCCATGTTTTAAGAACTAGTAATGCCCACTCCCTCTGAGAGCGAAATACAGTGTCGGTGAATCGCATGCACTGTGCCATGTCTGTCGACATTTCCCCACCCCACCCAACCCTGGTTTCTTGCATCTCCATTTTCCAAGAGATTCCAACGGTATGCAATATGATGGGGTGACTACCAGTGGGGCTGATTCTATCGATGGACGGACAGACTTTTTGTTTTTTTAAAATTGTATTCCTTATTGTCCTCCATGTCTCCATCCTTTGCCTGCATGTTTGTAGCCCTTGGCCACATGTTATTCTCTGCTCTGCACTTTGTACATTGGCGCCTCTTCCTCTGTCATTTAGCTCTTATTTTAGCCTTCGCCTCTGTATTTAAATTTGAGCAATGCAATGCAAAGATCATATTGTCATTACTACTTAGCTTTCATCACAGTCATGTCAGTTCATTAAAAAAAAATAAAAAATGAATGTGTTTAAACGTACAGCAGACACTTAGCTTCTTGGTGATCTTTGGGTACTTCTGAAACTTCACAAAGTAATATGATTCGTACTCCAAAAGGATGGTGTCCAATTCAATGTTATCACAGACAGCATATTCACACAAATTCGTGTTGCATTCTTCTTGTAAAACAGCAGCGGTGTTCATCAACCTAAAACACACAGAGAGGCACTCAAACATCAGAAATATGGGAGACGGCAATCAATGGAAACATTCAAGAAATACCAGACTACATAATGCCATGGTAAATCTCCTTCATGTTGTCAGTTTTGCTACACACATTTGATTTGCTTCTCACTAAATATTACTAAGACACAAGACATAGGACCATTGTCAGAGAGCAGTTTCAGAGTATCATGCTCCATCCATCCATCCATCCATTGGAACCATACTCTGTACAGAGCGTTGGTGCTGCCTAAGCAGTCCCCTTGGCTATTGGACACAATCCTGGACGGGTCGCCACTCCGACACAGGGTATCAGCAGCATGCTGGCACTCATTTTGCTGCCCTCGGAAGGATGACAGGCAGTCAACCCCACCTGGTATTAATTCAATAGATAAGGGGGATTTGAACGCAGGATCCTCGGATACCAAGCCCACCATCCTAACCATTAAGCCAACACCAGGTGTGTATCATGCTCAAGAAGAAGCAAATGTTTTAAACAAGAGATTCAAAAAATAAAATCCAAGACAGATCAGAGAAATAGTCTTAAATGATGATGTCGAGTGATAAATTGAAACTTATTTTTTATTTTTAATGGATCATTAAAAAATAAAAGGTGTTTTTATTTATTCCAACTTGGCAATGTTTATTTGTGATGGGCTTGTGGCATCGAACTTGTGAGACGCTCTCTGTGAGGGTTATCCGTTTCTCAGATGTTATAGGATGATGAAGGAAACCTTCCTTGCAATCCATTGTTTTTAGTCTTTTTTCATTTCTTATTACAAACCATCAATTTGATACCCAACTGTGAAATGTACCAGTCTTCTCAATTGGGTTGGGTAGTTGTGTGTCTTATTTCATTGTGTACGTAAAACAAATTGATTAAAAAAAATTTTTTTATCACATTTTCGCCAAAACTTTGAGACACAAACCTTTTTTTTGTACACATTGTTGAGGCTCGTATGAGAGCTAACACACAACGCACAGCAAGGGGGGGCATGAGACAAGAGGGGTGGGAGAGGGAAGGACAAAACAGTGTGAAACAGACATTAGGAGATCTGTGGTAGGGAGAGGGATGGGGCGGGGTATACGGGGTATACAAGATGGACATTACAGGGACTTTCAGGAAGGAAAGCAGGGAATTTGAAGGAGGTGGGTTTGGGGTGGATTAACGGGGGTAGAAAAGATCGAGATTTTGGATGGGGGAACTTGGAACATTCCTGGTGCTTCAAAAGGCAATGGTGGCAGTTGTCTGTTTTTACTGCATCAGCTGTTGGAATGAAACAATGATGGAACTTTTACAAATCTTGAACTGGCAAGTCTGGTACCTTCTTGGTATCTCTCATGTAATTATGATGAAAAATAGCTTCTATGAATTGTGATTTTATTTTTATTTTTGAAATACCATTTGATTAACTCAAAGCTTGTAAATGAGCTGTCGCATGTACGGAACCACAACCTAGAACCACAAGTGATCTTAGACACAAACTGCACACGCTGGGAATTAACTTGGAACTGTGGATATCCAGCTTCAGTGTAAATTTGGACAGCAAGTCACCGAGGTGTGCGTGTGCGTGTGCGTGTGGTCAGGAAACCATTCAATTGCTTACAGGTTGAGGTGCTTACTTTAGGTAAGGGAACTGTTTTAAAGTTTCCAATTTAAATGAAGTTGAATATGGGATGTTGTGAAATTAACATCATTTACAGCAATCCTTTAAATTGTATTGTATGTTAGGAATAGCCGAGTGCGTGCGTGCGTGCGATATAATTGTGAGGAACAGAAAATTATTTATCCACCCCTCTCCAAGATTAATTATACCCTATGTCCTTAACTTCCCTCAAGGGGATTTCCATGAACCAAATTGTCATTGCAGAATGATGGCAGGAATCGGACATGCACACTTGACTTTGGAATAAATAATTTAATTGGACACGAGACACACAGAACAGAATACCAGACGAAAGAGAAAGACACGACATTCAGTTATTATTACATAAAACTGAACACAGCATAGAGAGTTAAACTCTTTAACCCCCGCTTTAGCCCACCCATGGATAGTCATGCACACTGAACCGGGCAAGATGATTAGGAGGCTGTCAGTTCAATCCACAGTTACCCTCGCCGAAGGAGATGGTATTGCGTCTGGGTGCATTTGTTTGTCTGTCTGTCTGTTTGTTTGTTTGTCCGCACACAACTTTCATGTTTTTCTCCGCAGCCGCTTGGCAGATTGAGAGGAAATTTTCACCAGAGGTGCGACTACTCAAGTGTAATGTTTTAATGATAATTATGATGTCACAGGTTACCTGGTGTGGCAGCGATGTTGGAAAAACTTTGGACCTCTATCTCTGAAACCGCACCAAGGAAAAAATTGAAACTTGGCACATGGCAAGTACTCATGGGGAATGAGTGATTTTTTTTTAAAAAATATGGCATCATAGGTGCCTTTGTTATGACATCACAATTGCATACATAGAACGCTACGTCTGATCAGTATGAAAATTTTTGAGGGTCATCGAGGGATAAAATGGTCCACAGAAATTTTTTTGATGATCTCATCGGTCACATGGTTCGGCAACCATGTCGTTAAAAAAAACCCTTTCAAAAATCCTCTTCTCTGAAGTGGCTGAACAGATCGAGGTGAAACTTTACACGTATGACTGCCTGTCAATGGGGAACAAAAGGTTCATACATATGATGTCATAGATCACATGATTTGGCAGCCATATTGGATTAAAGAAAAATATTAAACAATGTTTACTCTGGAACCATTTAATCAACTGACATGAAACTTCACAATTATGATCTAGTAGTGATGGGGAATATATGTTTTAAATTTCAACCTGATCAGATAAATGGCCTGTCAGCCATAATTATTTAAATTTTTAAGGTTTTTATTTTATTTTATTTTTTTGAATAAGGTTCACTTGGCTGTGCATGGGTTTGAGAGTAGAGGAGGAGCAGCTGAAATGTGAATCCTATCCAGGTTCCTCCAGATGACTTCATCTTTGTTTTTTGTCTGTTTTGGGTTCCTTCTGGTGACTCTAATGCAGTACCTATTTTATTTGGCATTCCATTTGATTTGAATGTAATTAATTTTAATCCCATTCTAAATTCAATTGAATAATAATGAAAAACGTCATGGGTCAGGGTCAGATGTCCAATGAAAGTGGGGTCCCATCAAAGCGGGATGTTTTGGTACACAGTCATCACTGCCAGCAGAAATAAAGTGGCAGTTCTAATTATGCCTATTATTAATTATGTAACACACCAGTACACAAACACCACACAAAATACACTACACAAAACAAGTTCTAGTGAGGGTCTGCAATTTCTGATTGCTATTTCTAGTTGCGTTTGAGGTGGTGATGTTCACAATAGAGCGTCTTAGGGTCTTGAGAGAGGTAGAGAGAGAGAGGTAGAGAGAGGTAGAGAGAGACAGGGATGTAGAGACAGAGAGAGAGAGAGGACGGACGGAGATTTATCTCGAGAGAGATTGCGAAGTCGCAGCACCCATGCCCTTTTGGAGTCACTTCATTTATCTGCCATTAAGGCGTCAGTGCCCAACATGTGCCAGCCAATGATGTGCCATGTCCATGCTTAGTGATAGTTTCGGGCCAATTAATGGTAATGAGGCTGCCAAACAGTGTGAGAGAATGTTGCGTCGCCTTGTTGCCACTCAATGGTTGACCACGCTGGAGGGCCGTACCTCACCGAATGTGAATGTTAGACGGCAGCAACTACTTCTGATTCTACCTCAACCACCCTCCCTGCAGTATATGGGAGGGGGGAATGCACGCGGTGCATGCCGTGAGCCTCGAGCTGGCCACACTGATGTGGGAATGCCCGGAGCATACCCCCCTCACCTGGCTTCCATGAGACCTTACTTGAGGAACACAGGATAAGACAAACTTAAACTGTTTAGCCTAAAATGACTCGGCCTGTCCATCCACTTGGGCAACACCAGACAACTTCACCTGAACACATATTCTTAACACAGTGTTCAAAATGTCCGAAGAACGACGTGAAACACATGGTGCTAAGGCCTTGTAACTATTGAACCCTATTAGTAGAGGATAAATGAGGTTTCTGAGGCACCCATTCAAATGAATGGGGAAAAAGGGGAAAACTTTCTGACTCAAGCCCCAAAAGCCCAAAATAGGAGACTGATTTTATCCCCACCTATCCCCTTCCCTCCCATACAAGTAAATGTAAAATAGGAGACTGATTTCCTCCCCCTCCCAGACAAGCAAATGTAAAATTGAGACTTACTGATTAAAGCAATTTTCCCCTTTCATATTTTCATTCCACTCAAAGAGCGAACCAATGAATATTTGTCCATGTTCTACTTTGGGGAATAACTTAATTTTCCTATTACATTCATCACCATCGAGTATATTCACAAAGATTACTTTGGAACTTGGTTCTTGGTTTAAATGTCTTTGTTGAGCAGAAATGAAATGATAAACTTCTCTTAATGCTCTTTAAAATTAAACTCAAACATTAATACATTACACACATTCTGTAAGCTGAGTGCAGCTGAAAACAGGAAGCTTGGGAAAAATTTCCAGAATTACTGAGCTGTTGAAAATCAGGAAAGACAACAATGAGACAACTCCAGGCAAAGATCCACCTGACTTCCTCCAACATGGTTTATAAGCCAGGCATTTATCTTCTGTTTAGCGATTTTTCACTTTTCTCATCTTGACCCAATGGTAAATGACTGAGACATGAATTATCTTTCATCTGACGAAGAAGAAAACCCATCACAATATTGGTAAGTTTGTGTGTTTGTGTGTGTGTGTGTATTGTAAAGTCTGGCTTCCTCTGGACACTGATCTGTGAAGCAATTGATTATTAATTAAATCATGATACGACTAATTAATTTTTTTTTTTTTCTAACAGGTTGTCCGCAATAAGAACCATCGTTGATAGCTGATGTTGAAAATGAATTATTTGAATTACATGATGAGTGGATAAAAATGAATGACTCTTGAAGACATTTATTCGTTTCGGGAAGAAATGAATGATCTTTTTCTTGGATGGCAAGAAATTCTCTCACGTCCTTTGATCTTGAATGACCCGAGTCCAAGTGAGGAAAAATTATCGCTCTGTCTCTGTCTCCGTGTGGTGTGTGTTTGTGTGTGTATTGTGTTGTATTTGTGCATGTGTGTGTGATATGTTTGTTGTATGTGTGTGTGTGTGTCTGTCTCTGTCTTTGACTCATTATTATTTATTATCCCGCCCCCCCGGAGGAAGAGAGCATGATTATTGTAATCGTCCGGTTTGTTTGTCTGTTTTGTTTGTCTGTCTGTCTGTTAGCAACTTTACGGCAAAACGCTTTAGCAAACACTATCAAATTTAATCCCCAGGTGGGCAATGAACCTTGCGACGACCCCATTAAACTTTTGGTCCAATTGGATCAAAGGTCAAAGGTCAAGGTCACGAAAATATCAAATTCGTTTTCGCTCATAACTTCGTCAAAAATGATTGATTTACTTCAAACTAAGCTTATAGTGCACTATTCTATTAGGTCACTTATAATCCTACCCATTCCGATAGTTGAAAAATGCATATTTTGAAGATCGGTAGGCGGTCCCGAAGTTTTGGGGTCATTGGTCATCGGTCCAAAAAATTACAAAATTTTCCATTAAAACTAAAATATTCCTTATTCTATTCCTTATAATCAACATTCAGGTTTAAGGATGCTATCAAATTTAAAATTTGATCCCCCAAAATAACTTTATGCCTTAAATGGGCGGGATTTGTTGCTGGCCTGCACCACTTGTTATATTTTATTTTTTCAGTTTAAACACCTGTTCTGGAATGAACAAAACCACACAACTTAATCTTCTGGAGGAATCTGACTGACACTATCTTCTGGAGTAAATGTTTAATTTATTATTTTATATTCATAATATTAATCATCTTTATATACCCTAATTTTTTCACTCTTTTGTTTGAACAGAATAGTTGATCGAGTTTCAATCACAAACATCTGAAGCAGACTGCTGGGAAAGATCGTCCATTCTCCAACTGAATATTTACCCAAAGAAAATGTTTAATATTTTCAATCTTGATTAATTATATTTTGCTTTGCTTTCAATTATTTAATTTTAATTATAAAAAAGAAAAAGGAAGTCAAATGAGGGGAGGGGGTAGTGCGCTCCCCCAACGACCACCACCCCTCATCCACCCCCCTCCCTCCCGTGTGGTGTGGGAGGGTGGGGGGGGAGTGATGGGGGGTGGGTGGAGTCAAAGTGGGGGGTCACACAGGGGGGAGCTTGTGTGGGTGGGGCTTGTGTGGGTGGGGTGGGGCTGTGATGTGTGGGTGCGGGCTTGTGTGGTGGAGCTTGTGTGATGGGGTTTGTGTGGGTGGGTGGCGTTTGTGTGTGTGGGTTGGGGCTTAGTTGTGGGTGGGTGGGCTTGTGTGGATGGGGTGTGTGGGGTGTGTTGTGGTGGGGCTTGTGTGGGTGGGCTTGTGTGTATGGGGTTTTGTGTGGGTGGGTGGGGTTTGAGTGGCGTGGTGGTGTGTTGTGGTTGGGGAGGCTTGTGGGTGTGTGATTGTGTGGGTGGCTTGGTGGAGTGGGTGTGGCTTGTGTGGGCTTGGAGCTTTTGTGTAGAGGGTTTACAAAAGTGTGGATGTGGTTGTGTGTGGGTGGAGCAATTTTTTTTTAAAAATTCAGATAAACAGTGTGTGTGGGAACTGAATTAACTAATCACTTAATTATGTGGATATGATGGTATAGTGGATGTGGCTTATGTGGGAGTGTGTGGGTGGGGTGTGGATGTGCTTTGGGGGTCTTGTAGGGGGTTCTTTGTGGTGTGGCTTTGTGGGTGGGGTTGCGTGGGTTTGTTGTGGTATTGCTGGTGGCTTGTGGTCAATAAAGAGGGCGGAGTATAAAAAGGGTGGGAGTCATATTTTTTTTTTAATTTATCTTTGTCTTTGTATTTTCCTGTGAATAAAATGCAACCTAAAAATCTCTTCTAATACATTTGCTCGGTTTCTTTACTTTTTTAATTCCGATAATAAATAAATATCCCCTTCACTTACTTAAAGTCCAAGGAACGTATCTATACAACGATTTTTAAAAAGTTCTAGTTTGTCTCATCGCTTATTAACCTTTTTCAAAATGAGTTTCCACGTATATCTTCTACGATATCACTCAACTTTGGAACTTAGGCTTTCTGACATTAATCTCTTTATTTCAATTCTAATTTTGTAAATGTTTCTGATGGTTTAGTATTCGTTGAGGTGTGAATCGTATCATTAAACTTATCTACAATGTCCTGATTTAAAGATAACCATTGTTGAGAACAGAGTTGAGTGAATTTTTTATGTAGTCTCTCTTTTAAAGTGCGATTGAATCGCT
>CM068963.1:8903193-8916869 GCA_035128595.1 Eptatretus atami
TCAAGCTTCTTCTTATATTGATTTACCAAAAGAGATAAAACTTAAGAAAGCGGTTGTTAATATTCAAAAACAAAGATAATAAATGTTTTCTATGGTCTGTTGTTGCTCACTTACATCCTCCACAATGTAATCCTGAAAGGTTGAACATTATAAGAAATATGAGAATACATTAAATGTTAAAGATTTAAAGTTTCCAATGTCATCTTAATTACAAGCCTCCAAACTTTATTCCTGTCTTTCTTCACAACAACATTTCTCAAATCAAGAAAAGATTGATCTCTTATCACAAAAGGGAATATATCCGTATGACGATATGGATTCATTTGAGAAGTTCAAAGAAACACAACTTCCTTCAAGGGAAAGTTTCTATGGCAAGTTGAATAAAATTCATATTTCCGATAGAGATTATACACAAGCTAAAAAGGTTTGGGAGAAGTTTAATATAAAGAATTTGGAGAATATCATGATTTGTATCTTAAAACTGATGTATTGGTTATTGGCTGATGTGTTTGAAACTTTTAGAACAGTCTGTCATAAATAAAAATTCTTATGGATTAGACCCCACTCACTATTACACAGCCCCGGGTTTGGCTTGAAGTGCTATGTTAAAAATGACAAAACAAAATTTGGAATTAATCAGTGATATATAGATATGCTTTTAATGATAGAGAAAGCTAAAAGAGGAGGAAATATCTCAAGTATGTTCCAAAGAGATATGCTAAAGCAAATAACAAATATCTTCCTGATTATAATAAGAATGAGGACAACTCTTACCTGATGTATTATTGATGCTAAAATTTGTACGGGTGGGCTATGTCTCAATCTTTATCTTATGGAAAACTTAAATGGGTTAAAGAAAAACATTATGAAAAGTTTTACAAGACATTGTTGTCTCCTCTCAAAAAGAATTGGATGAAGCTGAAGTTGGATATTATTTTGAGTTTGATTTAAAATATCCAGACGAACTTCATCACAAACATAAAGACCTACCTTTTGCTCCTGATAAAGAAAAGTCCACGAAAAGAATGGTTTGTGACCAACAGTCATTTAATATAAAAAGGTAAATCTACAGAAAAAACTACTTACTACATTAAATGATAAAGAAAGTTATGTTTTGCATCAAAGGAACTTGAGACAATATTTATCTGCTGGGTTGAGAGTGAGGAGAAAATTCATCGAATTTTGAAATTTAAACAAAGTCATTGGTTAAAGAAGTATATTGATTTTAATACAAAAAGGAGAACAGAAGCAAAAACAGATTTTGAGAAGGACTTTTATAAATGAATGAATAATGCGTATTTGGAAAGACTATGGAAAATGTTAGGAATCGACAAAACATTAAAACTTGCTACATCTTGGAAACAGGCTCAAAGTTAATTAATAGACCAAGTTTGAACGAGCGGAGGTGTTTTCAGAGAACTTTTATGCTTTTTCATTTGAAAAAAGAGGAGTATTGAAATGGATAAACCTATTTTATATAGAACATCAATTCTTGACTTGTCAAAGTCGTTAATGTATGACTATTACTATAATAATTAAAATCAAAGTATAAGGATAATGTGTCATTGTTATATATGGATACAGATAGTTTTAATTATAAATTAAGACAAGTGATGTCTATGAGGATATGATTGATAATATTGATATATATGATGCAAGTAATTATGTCAGGTGATGTGTTGTTTCAATCAAAGAATAAAAAGGTTATTGGTAAGTTTAAAGATGAATTGGGTGGAAGGTCATGAGTGAATTTATAGGATTGAGATCAGTCTTATGATTTTACGTATATTGATAATAATAACATTGAAAGGTGTGATAAGAAGCTCAAGGGAATAAAGAAAAATATAATCTAGGAAACAATAAACTTTAAACATTATTACAACTGCTTCCTGTTTAACCTTAAAGAAGGAAGAGTACAGATAAATGAATACAATAAGAAGTTATAAACATCAATTATATGCAGAAGAGATAAATAAGAAAGCATAAGGAGCTTTTGATGATAAAAGATATATTTTAGAGAATGGAAGCAATAGTCTCCCTTATGGTTATAAGTATGTGTTAAGATATTGGGTTGGGAATTTTAACAGGCTACCGCCATCTTTTTACTGGATATATATAAATGATAGAACAAAGGCAATTAACCTAAACCAAAGAAGTGGATATGGTAATCAGCCTTGGTATTTAAATGGAAACATAAAGAATGTGAGAAATATCAAATAAGTCTAATTGAAGAAATAACCGGGGTAAAAGTAGATAAGACAAATAAGCGGATAAATTTAATTACAAATAAGTTGGAGGATGTAAAGAAAAAAATATATCCTGGAATGGACAGAAAACTTTGATGGTTATCAAATGAACAATGGAAAAACAATTTACTACAATCTCAAAATGATATGTGCTCAGGAGGTGGTCAAATAAGAGCATTAAGAGAAGTTTATCATTTCATTTATGCTCAACAAAGACATTTAAACCAAGAAAACAAGTTCAAAGTAATCTTTGTGCATATACTCGATGGTGATGAATGTAATAGGAAAATTAAGTTATTTCCCCCAAAGTAGAAACATGACAATATTCATTGGTTTCGCTCTTTGAGTGGAATGAAAATATGAAAGGGAAAAAGTGCTTTAATCAGTAAGTCTCCATTTTACATTTGCTTGTATGGGAGGGGGAGGAAATTGGTGTTCTATTTTACATTTGCTTGTATGGGAGGGAAGGGGATAGGTGGGGAGAAAATCAGTCTCCTATTTTGGGCTTTTGGGGCTTGAGTCAGAAAGTTTTTCCCTTTTCCCCCATTCATTTGAATGGGTGCCTCAGAACCCCATTTATCCTCTACTATTCCCCTTTAAATGTAACAGAGCATAATAACATTAACAAGAGACATCAAGTAGGGTAGTGAGGGGTTGGGGACAAGTTTAAACATGTCAACCTTTGAAGCTTTATACTGAAATTGGATCACATTATGCTAGGAGGAAGCTTGTTCCAATGGTGTGAGAAGAAGGAAGTAAAGTAATAGAGGTGAGGATTAAGTAATGTTTTTGTTATTAACCTTGTTTATTACATATTGTATATTTTGCCTCACCTGTTCCTGAAGGGAAGAGAGAGACACAGACACAGAGTCATCTACTGCATCTGCATGCAGATCTACTGTTATATAGATTGTTCATTCATAGATCTAATGCAACCTATACACCCTGGTGACACTGTAGGTAAAAGCTTTTTATTTATTTTTATTTTTCATTCATACAAAGTTGTCTTTTTTTCCCCTGACACCGTAACATAGCACAGAAAAGAATAGCTATTTAAACCAGGCCTTTTCCAGCTGAAGCTGAATTGGTGGTCGACGCAACATCTTGTTCCAAGCAAACATTGATTCCAGTGTTTGATTTGAATCTCTTTAATCTCAACTAAGTTATCTCCATTTGCGGGTTTCAGGAGGTGGGAGGGAGTTCTCCCAGAACTCAAAATCTCCATCTCCTATTTTTTGGTGAAGGATCGTGATTCATGAACCAAACTGTGAAGTTTCGTTCTCATAGCCTCGTTTCAAGGGCTTTTTTCAACACCTTCACTGAACGTCTGACAGCCTCCACTTGTAGCTCGTTTGTGATGATGTTCCCAGGAATGATTTTAAGTGCTCAGTAAGGGGTTTCTTCCTCATTCCTGTGGCTCCAACTATCACTGGTACAAGTTCAGCTTTCTTCAATTTCCACCTCCTCTTGACCTCATTTTTTAGATCCTGGTATTTGGTCATTTTCCTAATTTCTGTGGACTTGACGGGATCATCTTGTGACACGTGAGCATTAGATATTCATTTTTGAGGATCGGCTCTGGTTTGTGTTTCCATGATTGTCCTGGAACTGGGATGTTGAAATGTTTACAGATGTGCCGATGGATTACTCTGCAGACGCTGTCACGTCTTTCTGTGTTCAGCTTTTCCACCATTAATTTTTTACACCCCGAAAGGATGTGGCTGATACTTTCTGTTTCTTCCCGACAAAACCTGCATTTGTCCGATTGACTCAATCCCGCCATTTTCTTGAAAACATTAATGTAATCTCCTTGGTCTTGGGCATTGATAATGACTCGTTCTCCATCCCAATTAATTTGACCTCTTCTTAGCTATTTCAATGACCCTTCCTTGTTAATCTCTGTCCTGTCAAGCTCTTTTTAAAATCTTCCTGGTCTTTTGCCATTCTGCCATTTATCAGAGTATATCTGCTGATATTACTTTTTGTAGTTTTCCTTTTTTTTTTTTTCTTCTGCGAATTCATTGGGGCTGTGTTTGTTCTGTTTCGTTTCCTGTGTAGTATACATAATTTGCACCTATCTTTGGAATTATTTATTTATTTATTTGGTATACACTGTTGAGGCTTGTATAAGAGCTAACACACAGAATGCACAACAAGGGGAGCAGGAGACAAGGGGGGTGGGAGAGAAAGAAAAAACAGTGGGGAACAGAGACATGAGCTATCTGTGGAAGGGATAGCGAGTGGGTTGGGTACATGGGTACACGGGGTAAACAAGATTGATACTACAGGGATTTTCAGGAAGGAAAGCAGGGAATTTGAAGGTGGGTTTGGGTGGATTAACGGGGGTAGAAAAGATGACGGTTTTGGATGGGGGAAGATAAGAGATGGTGGTGAACAACTGTTTGAAGGCCTAGAGAGAAGAGTGGGATTGAAAAGAGGTGGGAGTTTATTCCAAAGGTGGGGAAAAAGAGGAATGAAAGAGAGAATGTGAGCAGTGATTCTTGATTTTGGTAGTTTTACCAGAAGGGTGTTGCCAGTGGACTTTGAGCTCCCTGCAGAATTTTTTTTGGGGAGTGGGGAGGGGGTGGCAGGCTGGAGAGAGACTGAAGAAGACAGAAAGACCACCGACCTGCTTCAGTGAGACAGTGAGATACCCAAAGACTCAACCTCATCGAGGGAGATACCAATGATCCTAAATGCCTTGGTTTCCACAGCATGAAGCCGAGAAAGATGAGAGTTGGGAGCACCAGCCAGAGGGAGAGCAATACTCCATCAGGTTGTGGACAAAAGCTTTGTTTGTGGTCAGGAGCTCAGGTGTCCAAGGAAGGACCTTGCACTATGGAGGATGCCAGGTTGGCGACTGGCTTTGGAGGCCAGCTTTGAAATGTGGCTTCCCAGGAAAGATCATGGCAGATAGTGAGGGCCAGAAGCTTGAATGAAGGACTTCTTCAAAAGGATTGTTGAGAGAGTATATTGGGGGGGGGGGAAGGTTTCCAGATGCCTTTCAGAGAGACATAGTGAGAGTGTGAGATTTTCAGGATTGAAAGACATGTTCCATGGTTGGAGCAGCTTGTGATGGGTGGAGTCATCAGCAAAGAGATAAAGAGGATTTTCTAGAGAGCAGAGAGATACATTGATGAAAACCAGAAAAAGAACAGGCCCAGAACGCTCACTCCGAGGAACTCCAGCCTGGACAGGAAGAGGGATGAAAGAACTCCATTAGGGCCACACGTTGACTGCGACAAAGGAGGAAGTCTGCGGAGCCATGAGTGGAGTTGCCTTAGATACCATAGAAGAGAGTTTGGTGAGCAGGGCAGGGTGCCAGATTGTATCGAAAGTACGCGATATTTTCGGGAGATGGCTCTGATTTCATGTCTGGCATGTGAGAATCTCCATCCATTGTTGGGAGAGCAGAAGCAGCATATCCCGGGTAGAGTGACCTGGTTTGAATCCAAATTGATGATGGGAAATCAAATCATTGGAACAGAGGAAGGATTTAATGTCTGAAGTGATGATGGATTCCATGACTTTGCTGATGATTGGTCTGTAGTTTGCAGGGATCTGTTTTTGCACCTTTTTTATACAGGGCATAATGTTTTGCTGATTTCCAAGCAGATGGCAGATGACCTTGAGCAAATGAGGTAGGGTGAAACAGAACAGAGAGGGTGAGCAAGAGCAGAGGAGCAGTTTTAGGACACGTGGGCTGATGTCGTCTGACCGGTTGCAGAATCAGTCGCGGTTTGATAGCAAGCTTTCCACCTTGCCAGGAGAAAAAAACAGTCCAACAACAGCTGGGTGCGACTGGGTAAGATGAGTACAGAAAGCGATGGGTTTCGGACACAAGATTTAGAAGCAAATATGGAGTTTAAGCATTCAGCCTTTTCACGATTTGAAGGAGGGAGACAGGTTTGAGAGTTCAGACTTGAGATTAGAAAGATGTTGTTTTCTGGCTCTCCTGAGGGTAGACACACACTTGTTTCGAGCTTTGTGGAAGGAATGAGATTGTCTTCAGTTGGATTAGCCTTCCATGAGGCGAAGGCAAGTTTTTTTCAAGACAAAGGTTTTTCGTATGCTTTCTTGACATTTTCTCCTCACCCCAGGAGTTTGGAGTGAGGAACCAAGAGTTTTGTAAATATTTGAATTGTTGTGTTTAAGGGGTGTAGAGCATTAAGGAGAGCACGTAAGTTAGCTTCGGCTCGCTTCCCACAGCCCCTCCTAATTTATTTCATTGGCTAAGTAGGTGTGTCGGTTCGTGGTAAAACTGGGATGGTGACCTGCATTGAACCTTGCAGGAGCTATGGTTCTAGGGGGACGGGGTGAGGGGGGGGGGGCTGTTACGGTTGTGGGGGTAGACGGAGGAATCCCATAGTGAAGATAGGATGGAAAGTATAGCATGGTCTGTGGACGAGTAGGAGACATCTCAATGTCATTTAAGTAGAGAGCGGTGTGGCTATCCTGATCGTGAGAAGAAACTGTACGGCGGTTTGTGGGCTACTGACGTTGAAGATCGCCACTCAAATTACCTCACGTACGTGGCCACAAGGAGTGACTTCGCGCCATTTTGTGTGTTCCCGCGCGGTGACTACGAAGTTCAATGAACACGAGGCTTCAAAGAGGACATCTCTGGACACAAAGCTGAGTGCTGGCGTAAAGGGGGGGAATTTCTTTTATTTTTACCTTTCCCTGTGTCTGTTTTGTGACTGAGTGGAGACGTCTCAAATTAGGATTTCGTTTACCTCACTTTTCACGACCTCATTCCTTCATTTATTTTCATTGTCACCCTTGATTTATGTTTATTAAATCATTATTATTGAATTTCCTCGTGTTTGTTTATTCATTGTGGGTTCGAGCATAAACCCGTGTGCTTCCGTTCTGGTAAAGCGCCGAGCTGCTTTCTTCCCGCGCGCACCATAATCGTCAAGAATCTCGACTTCGCCTCTGAGTAAAAACCGTTCGGCTATCCGTCCAGGCTGGTGTTAATCGGCCTGAACACGACAATATGTACAATAATAGATGGCCCATTTCAGCTAACACCTGCAAACTTACTCCCCTATCCCTTCACTGACTTCACCCTTCACACTTGCTCCTTTTCCCATTCATATGCAGTTAGGCCTCACTGAACATTGGAGATGCATCGACTATAAATGGATGAGGTGTGTGCGTGCTTGCATGTGCGCATGCTTTTTGTGTCTATTAATTACGTACGTACTATTGGAATGTACCTTTTGACCCTTCAGACTGCTGAGACCCCTTCGACCTTCGAAGACCCTTTAAGATCTCCAAGACTCCGAGGACCCAAAAGATCCATAAGACCCTGAGGACCCCGAGGACCCAAAAGACCCTCATGACCCAAAAGGCCCACAAGACTCCTGTAGACCCTTTAAGACTGCACCATAAATGAATGAGGTGTGTGTGTGTGTGTGTATGTGTTTGTCATGTTTTTTTGTGGAGTTCTACTGGAGCGTTCTGATGTGGAACGTGATACACCAAAGTGATCGGCATGATATCCTGAGTTGATTAGGGTAAATAACTACAAAGAACCTGGAAGAATTCCCATGTTTTAAACGCACGCCATGTTGAGGTGCATCGAGCAGCTTAATAGGTCCTTCCACGGCATGGCATTCTAATTACAAAGTAAATAACAAAAATAATGATAACATTGTAAAAAAGCATATATTAATTAAGCATAATAATATTAACAATAATAATAATAGTCGTATCATTTGGCAAGAATAATAACGAACGTATAATATTCACTCTGGCCCAAGCACATCTCAGCTTAGTGAAAGGCAAGCTAATGCTCAAGCAGAACAACAGGCAGGTATGCTACAAGGCCATGAAGACCAATGAAAATTTGGTTCAATAGATCAACGGGCCCACGAGTTTCTGAAAAGTGTGAGTTTAAGTGAAACGACGTTAAGCGAAGCAAACTTCAACGTTGAGCTAATGGTATAACTAAATATGAGTTAAGGCGATCTTTGGCTGGTTTAAATCCTGGCGCCGACTTTCCCTCCTTCGATATGAAAGTTCGTGCTGATATATGCCTCCAGTAAAGCCCTGTCTCATCCACATTAAACACTTGTTGAGGTGTGTTGTGCCACCTTCTTCGATAATTTATTTCAGTCAGGATAATTTGTAGCCGCTTCATTGTCAACACTCGAAGCTTCACCAGTCACTTTGATATGATGCAATCTGCTATGCTTAAAATGTTCAAACCAACCAAGACTAGCAGGAAAAGTTTCCATTTCTGAATTCTCACCATGTTCTTTGGTTCAGTCTTCAAACGAACATTTAGCTTTTTCTCCGAATGACCACCCAACTAATCCATGGTGACTTACTCGCCTAATCGGCATGTTATATCAATTTTGATCTATCCAAAGACTTAAAAGTCTTTCCATCTTTCCCATAATTGCATATCTGCTACCAGTTACTTTAGTCGCAATTAATGGTGTGTCACTTTTGTGTGTGTGTGTGTGTGTGTGTGTGAATTTTACCGTGCTCTTCAACGCTACAGGAATCCCGCTCTTTTCCCCTTCCACCCCTCAAAGTGTCACTTATCCATACATGACCCCTCAGGCATGGTTAAATAAAGTTCTTGAATTGAACCATAACATATTTTGCATTAAGTTCAACCTCTAATTAATTTCATGTCCTTAATGTTGATTATGTCCAAGTTTGGGTGCAAGTGTTCTCTGAGATGCATAGGGTGTTGTTTGCTCCTCTTTCTGAGAAGCAAGCAAGCCTGGTCCAAGATCTATCATAATCTGTCGCATATATGGATATGGGAATTTATTGGGTGACTTATTGGCCTCACATGTTTCCAAAGGAGTGGGGCTATTCTGTTTGTCAATCAGTGAGTGAGTCCACACTTGTAATCTGATCTGTAATCTCTAATCCATAATCCAGCAAGACCCGACATTGTAAATGTTTCTTGTTAGTATGCATTTATTTATTTATAAACCTTTCAGATTCTTTCCGTATGTCGTTGTATCTCACCCTTGTTGTTGAAGATGGTGTAGAATTAGAATCAAAATGTTTTTTCGTCGTGCTTCACTCTTGACTTCTCCCTTTAAGTCGTCATAACAAAACAAATAAACCAACTATCAATCAACAATTTTTGATGAAAAGATGTTGTTAAATGTAATAATTCATTGTGACTATGTGAATCTTCTAAAATGAATACTAAACAGAGGTAAAGAAAAGCAGGACATATAACCACGAAGTAAGTGGTACAAGGTACCTCACTGATGTTGTGAGAAACAGGATAGGGCAAAAGGATTCGGGCGATGTTCCATCCGTAACCTGAGGACATCCTCAGGCTTCCTTCATCTGTGATGGTTTAACACCCCCTCCCCAATACAAGTAAAACTAAAAAGCATCTTAAAATGCAAAGCCCATCCGTGTCCGCTTTGTACTCAAACTAAACTTGATGAAAGTGACAGTTAAAAAAAAACAAGCTCAAATGAGCTAAGATCCTCGTCCTCTTAGTGATGACGTCGTAGTTATCAGTTATGCATCAGGTGTGCGGTAAATTATCTCTGATGCCCTATTCGATTCCATCTGAAGTATTCAAAAAGCTTGCATTGTTTCGGAGATAATTGTTTATGCGATTTCCATTGCGATATATGACGTCATAACTTTTTTCTTGGAGAATTTCCCCAATCTGAGATGGTTACTGTCTGCGTGTGAGCTTTCTGCATGAACATGTCAAGTTTCAAGATGTTCTGATGAAAACTCTTGTTGTGAAACAAAAAATTTCAGGAAATAGTGATGACGTCATAAAACGAATATGACGTCATTGTATGTATCAGATTTGCATCAAATCATCTGTGCAAATGCCCCGTTTGATTCCCGCAAACAGAATTAAAAAGCTTCCCTAGTTTCGGAGATAATGGTATAGGCGATTTCCATCAGCAGTGATATTATGATGTCATAACTTTTTTTCTAGGAAGATTTTCTAAATCGGAGATGGTTACTGCCTGCGCATGGACTTTATGCATATACATGCCACTTTCATGGAAGATCCGATGAAAACTCTGGACTGTGAAACAAAAAATGTGAAAAATAGGAATGACGTCATAAAAACGGATATTACGTCATCATGATGAATTATTTGTGCGTTAAATTATCTCTGCTAATGCCCCGTTCCATTCCCGCAAACAGAATTCAAAAAGCTTTCCTAGTTTCAGAGATAATTTTTTTGGGCGATTTCCATTAGCGGAGACATTATGACGTCATAACTTTTTCTAGGATGATTTTTCACAATCGGAGATGGTTACTGTCTGTGCAGGGTCTTTTTACATATATATATGCCAAGTTTCAGGAAGTTTCGATGAAAACTGTAGGCTGTGAAACAAAAAAGTCCACAAGAAGAAGAACAAGAACAACAACGTGAGTAAGACTTTGAGATCCTCTGATGAGGATCTAAAAATTGTACATTTTATTCATTGTGTTTTCCACAATCTCATAATAATGACTTATTGAAGATTTGATGACAAAAGCTCAGTTGGTAAAAATGTTTTGGCCTGGACATGCACACTGAATTTCAATGGAAAACAAGGATTTTGATTAAAAACCTTTTATGGCTGGTCTACCACTTCAATGATGATGTCATCCTTACAATCCTCTATTTCCCAATGGGAGAAGATTGAGATGTGCCAAGTTTCAATTTTTTTCCGATCAGCGGTTTCAGGGATGCTTTAATTTTTTGTGTTTAATCCAAGATGGCTGCCATATCACCTATGATGTCACAATTATGATTACAATATTCTCCATAGGGGGTCGCTCCTACCCTGAAAATTTTGTGTCACTCATTTAAGTGGTTGCTGAGGGGAAAAAAAATCTTTAAAAATAATAGAAGAAAAAAAGGGTGGAACAATAACAATGATAAATAATAACTAGAAGCGCGCTTTATAACTGCAAGCAGTTATGGTCGGGTACCATGCTGCCCTGCTTCGATCGGACACCTGACCCACAACGTCCTTCTCAAATCAAATTCAGAATGGGTGGTCCATCACGTCTTTGGAGTTTCGAGTTGATAGGTTTAGGTTTTTTTGGCCAACACGGCTGCGAGACCATGTGACCAATGTTGAAATTTTCAAGCAATATTCCCCATGCTGAATCGATCATATAAAAAAAAAAAAACATTTCGCTGAAACCGCTTAACCCTTCGATGCGAGACTTTGCAGTTATGAGCCACTGCTGTTGCTGCAAATATTTTATTTAACAATGATATCAGTCACGTGGTGTGGCAGCCACATTGGTTTCAAGGAAAATATTAAAAATTATATTTTGGAAACCGCTTTTGCGATCAATTCAAAACTTTGCAGTTATCCATCCGTGACCTTTTGCAGTTAAACAGCTGGTGGACTCTAAGGACCTGAAAGTCCCTGTAGTGTCCTTCTTGTTTACCCTGTGTACCCTGCCCCATCCCTCTCCCTTCCACAGATCTCATGTCTGTTCCACAGTTTTTTCCTTCCCTCTCCCGTCCCTCTTGTCTCCTGCTCCCCTTGTTGTACTTTCTGTGTGCTAGCTCTCAGTCGAGCCTCGACAGTGTATACCAAAAAAAAATGAAAATAATTCCGCCCATGATTGGGTAGAAGATCACGTTTGTGAAGTTTTGTGTTCATGGGATAATGTTCATTTTTCTCTCCAAAATGACTGCCACACCACGTGACCTCTGGCATCATCATTTTAACACACGATGCAGCAATGGTGTTGGATGATATTTGGAAAGTTATGCTTTGATCGGAAAAAGGGGTTCCAGAGAAAACATTATTTATTATTTTCCTTCAATCCAAAATGGCTGCCAAACCATGTGACCCATCAATTATTTGTGGAACACCTTGGTGTCCCCAAGGCTTGGGAAACGCGTGAAGTTTCCCCTCAATCTGTCCAGCCGTTCTCGAGAAGATTTTAAAAGTGTTTTAGGGTAAATCCAATATAGCTCCCAAATCATGTGACCTATGATGTCATACCTGGGGAACTTTTTGTTCCTCATGGACAGGTGGTCATACCTGTAAAGTTTCGCCTATATATGTATATATATATATATATATATATATATATATATATATATATATATATATATATATATATAATATGGAAATGTATTGAGTCGTGTGTAGTTTGTAATAATTTTCTTATTCGAACTTTAAGTTTATGAAAAAGAGGAAGTTACAGAAGAAGCCCTGAACACTTTGTATTGCTTTCCCTGCCGAGAAATAAACGGTTTACAGGGATGGAGGGGCTCCATGTCATCAACTTTCCTCCTCGCAACCACATTCCCAGAACTTGTCTCCAAGGTGAAAAAAAACTCTTGGTTGAGTACTTAACACACTGCTGTTGGACTAATGAGGGCTATTTATAGTTACTACTAGACGACCTGTGAACCCGTTGGGTTCCCTTTGTGAGAGCGGTTGATTAAAAAAAAATCATTTCAAAAAGATAGCTCCAGCGAACTATACTGCTGAGGTTGTTTGCATTGATCAAATAATCCCGGAGTACTTGACTGAATCGGGAATTGATTTTTTAATAATTTTTTTTGTTGCCTGATTTGAACGAAACTTAATATTGCGCGTCAATGTGAAAAAAAAAACGGTGAAAAGAAAGTCGAAGAAATTATTGTGCGTAATCTTCTAAACACAATTTTATTTATTAATAAACACGAAAGTATCAGATAAAAATGGCGATGTTTATTTTATGCTGAAAAATAAATCGTTCTTTGTCTATACTAAATGTTTGAGATTTTTAATAAATTATTTCAAGAAAATAAAAAGTAAGATAGCTCCAGCGAACTATACCGCTTGCCTTGATCAAATACTCCCGAAGAGTACTTGACTGAATCGGGACTTGAGCTTTTTAATGGCGAACGTAGTGAGCTTCATACTTAACGCGTGCACATGAGAAAATCGGAAACAACAACAACAACAACACAATACCCTGGCAATTTGGAATCCGTGTCGTTGGCTATGACCCTTTTGCTTCGTTGGTTTTTTTTGTTCCGGTTTTTGTCATGGGAATGATGCATGCGGGAATAAAGGCATCGCCGGAGACATGAAAGACCCAAATATCAACATTGTGTATATTCCTCCACTGCTTTTAATAAAGATATCTCCCGCATCATCAAAAATAATTTTTAATCGTGATTTACATTATTTGATCGCTGATCCCGAATCCAGGACGAAGTAACCGGAATTGCGTATACAGTTGTGACAAGTTATAGGTAAAGTCAGAAGCGAATGTAAAGAAGAATTCTACGTTCGCTTCTAGTATTTATTTTTTAGATGAGATCCTGTTCTAGGCGGTGTAGTTGTCGATGTGAAGGTAATGTTGAGGAAATTGTTTTTTTTTTCAGATGAGATCCTGTTCTAGGCGGTGTAGTTGTTGCGAAGGTAATGTTGAGGTATAATGTTGAGGTAATATTTATTT
>CM068963.1:8917857-8928250 GCA_035128595.1 Eptatretus atami
TGCTGCTTTGTTTTGGAAGGAACTTGAGCCAGTTGTTCGGCTCGAGCTGCGAGTGGAGGCTTCTTCATCTTCTTCCTCTTCTTCCTCTTCTTCCTCTTCCTCTTGGTTCGTGGAGCTTTTCGTTCTCCATTTTGTTTCCGAGGAAGAGCGCAGACCAGGAGGCGAGGCGTTTGATTCCGCAAACAGAATTAAAAAGCTTCCCTAGTTTCGGAGATATATGGTATAGGCGATTTCCATCACAGATGATATTATGATGTCATAACTTTTTTTCTAGGAAGAATTTTCTAAATCGGAGATGGTTACTGCCTGCGCATGGACTTTATGCATATACATGCCACTTTCATGAAGATCCGATGAAAACTCTGGACTGTGAAACAAAAATGTGAAAAATAGGAATGACGTCATAAAAACGGATATTACGTCATCATGATGAATTTTTTGTGCGTTAAATTATTCTGCTAATGCCCCGTTCCATTCCCGCAAACAGAATTCAAAAAGCTTTCCTAGTTTCAGAGATAATTTTTTGGGCGATTTCCATTAGCGAGACATTATGACGTCATAATAACTTTTTCTAGGATGATTTATTCACAATCGGAGATGGTTACTGTCTTGGCAGGGTCTTTTACATATATATATGCCAAGTTTCAGGAAGTTTCGATGAAAACTGTAGGCTGTGAAACAAAAAGTCCACAAGAAAGAAGAACAAGAAAACAACGTGAGTAAGACTTGAGATCCTCTGATGAGGATCTAAAAATGTACATTTTATTCATTGTGTTTCCACAATCTCATAATAATGACTTATTGAAGATTTGATGACAAAAGCTCAGTTGGTAAAATGTTTTGGCCTGGAATGCACACTGAATTTCAATGGAAAACAAGGATTTTGATTAAAAACCTTTTATGGCTGGTCTACCACTTCAATGATGATGTCATCCTTACAATCCTCTATTTCCCAATGGGAAAAGATTGAGATGTGCCAAGTTTCAATTTTTTTCCGATCAGCGGTTTCAGGGATGCTTTAATTTTTTGGTGTTAATCCAAGATGGCTGCATATCACTATGATGTCACAATTATGATTACAATATTCTCCATAGGGGTCGCTCCTACCCTGAAAATTTTGTGTCACTCATTTAAGTGGTTGCTGAGGGGAAAAAAAATCTTTAAAAATAATAGAAGAAAAAAGGGTGGAACAATAACAATGATAAATAATAACTAGAAGCGCGCTTTATAACTGCAAGCAGTTATGGTCGGGTACATGCTGCCCTGCTTCGATCGGACACCTGACCCACAACGTCCTTCTCAAATCAAATTCAGAATGGGTGGTCCATCACGTCTTTGGAGTTTCGAGTTGATAGGTTTAGGTTTTTTTGGCCAACACGGCTGCGAGACCATGTGACCAATGTTGAATTTTCAAGCAATATTCCCCATGCTGAATCGATCATATAAAAAAAAAAAAACATTTCGCTGAAACCGCTTAACCCTTCGATGCGAGACTTTGCAGTTATGAGCCACTGTGTTGCTGCAAATATTTATTTAACAATGATATCAGTCACGTGGTGTGGCAGCCACATTGGTTTCAAGGAAAATATTAAAATTATATTTGGAAACCGCTTTTTGCGATCAATTCAAAACTTTGCAGTTATCCATCCGTGACCTTTGCAGTTAACAGCTGGTGGACTCTAAGGACCTGAAATCCCTGTAGTGTCCTTCTTGTTTACCCTGTGTACCCTGCCCCATCCCTCTCCCTTCCACAGATCTCATGTCTGTTCCACAGTTTTTCCTTCCCTCTCCCGTCCCTCTTGTCTCCTGCTCCCTTGTTGTACTTTCTGTGTGCTAGCTCTCAGTCGAGCCTCGACAGTGTATACCAAAAAAAAATGAAAATAATTCCGCCCATGATTGGTAGAAGATCACGTTTGTGAAGTTTTGTGTTCATGGGATAATGTTCATTTTTCTCTCCAAAATGACTGCCACACCACGTGACCTCTGGCATCATCATTTTAACAACACGATGCAGCAATGGTGTTGGATGATATTTGGAAAGTTATGCTTTGATCGGAAAAAGGGGTTCCAGAGAAAACATATTTATTATATTTCCTTCAATCCAAAATGGCTGCCAACCATGTGACCCATCAATTATTTGTGAACACTTGGTGTCCCCAGGCTTGGGAAACGCGTGAAGTTTCCCCTCAATCTGTCCAGCCGTTCTCGAGAAGATTTTAAAAGTGTTTAGGTAAATCAATATAGCTCCCAAATCATGTGACCTATGATGTCATACCTGGGGAACTTTTTGTTCCTCATGGAACAGTGGTCATACCTGTAAAGTTTCGCCTATATATGTATATATATATATAATATATATAATATATATATATATATATATATAATATATAATATGAAAATGTATTGAGTCGTGTGTAGTTTGTAATAATTTTCTTATTCGAACTTTAAGTTTATGAAAAAGAGGAAGTTACAGAAGAAGCCCTGAACACTTTGTATTGCTTTCCCTGCCGAGAATAAACGGTTATCAGGGATGGAGGGCTCCATGTCATCAACTTTCCTCCTCGCAACCACATTCCAGAACTTGTCTCCAAGGTGAAAAAAACTCTTGTGTTGAGTACTTACACACTGCTGTTGGACTAATGAGGGCTATTTATAGTTACTACTAGACGACCTGTGAACCGTTGGGTTCCCTTTGTGAGAGCGGTTGATTAAAAAAAAATCATTTCAAAAAGATAGCTCCAGCGAACTATACTGCTGAGGTTGTTTGCATTGATCAAATAATCCCGGAGTACTTGACTGAATCGGGAATTGATTTTTAATAATTTTTTTTGTTGCCTGATTTAACGAAACTTAATATGCGCGTCAATGTGAAAAAAAAAACGGTGAAAAGAAAGTCGAAGAAATTATTGTGCGTAATCTTCTAAACACAATTTTATTTATTAATAAACACGAAAGTATCAGATAAAAATGGCGATGTTTATTTTATGCTGAAAAATAAATCGTTCTTGTCTATACTAAATGTTTGAGATTTTTAATAAATTATTTCAAGAAATAAAAAGTAAGATAGCTCCAGCGAACTATACCGCTGCCTTGATCAAATACTCCCGAAGAGTACTTGACTGAATCGGGACTGAGCTTTTAATGGCGAACGTAGTGAGCTTCATACTTAACGCGTGCACATGAGAAAATCGGAAACAACAACAACAACAACACAATACCCTGGCAATTTGGAATCCGTGTCGTTGCTATGACCCTTTTGCTTCCGGGTTTTTTTTGCTCCCGGTTTTTGTCATGGGAATGATGCATGCCGGGAGATAAGGCATCGCGGAGACATGAAAGACCCAAATATCAGACATTGTGTATATTTCCTCCATGCTTTTAATAAAGATATCTCCCGCATCATCAAAAAATAATTTTTAATCGTGATTTACATTATTTGATCGCTGATCCGAATCCAGGACGAAGTAACCGGAAATTGCGTATACAGTTGTGAACAAGTTATAGGTAAAGTCAGAAGCGAATGTAAGAAGAATTCTACGTTCGCTTCTAGTATTTTATTTTTAGATGAGATCCTGTTCTAGGCGGTGTAGTTGTCGATGTGAAGGTAATGTTGAGGAAATTGTTTTTTTTTCAGATGAGATCCTGTTCTAGGCGGTGTAGTTGTTGCGAAGTAATGTTGAGGTATAATGTTGAGTAAATTATTTTTGCAGATGAGATCCTGTTCTAGGCGGTGTAGTTGTTGTTGTTAAGGTAATGTTGAGGTAATAATTATTTTTTCATAGCAAAAAAGACTGTTTAATTTGATATATTTAAGAAGCAAATGTAAGAAGAATTCTACGTTCGCTTCTAGGCTTTGCCTATTCCATATTAATTTTTTTCATTGCCCGATTTTAACGAAACTTGATACTCACACCGCAGGAGAAGGTGAGTAAGGTGGCCCTAAAATTTTTGCACTATGTGTACCGTTTTGGCTATTTCGGGAACATACTGTTACGAATTTGGAATTCAATTGCACACAACATACAGGTTCCCTTAGTCAGTTATGTCGATAAGTGCATGTTCCCTAGATAGCTCACCTTCCATTGTTTAAATGTTCAGAGATCGATTAGATGCGCTGTGGATCGATTTAATAGTTAGGGAGCGAACAATGGAGACGTCCCTCCCCCTCTTCTGCGAAGAGGAAGAAGAACCCTGCGGTGACGTCAACAACTCCCTCCCACCCGTGTTTGAGCGGGGGTGATCACGAGGCATGAGTCACGCCGGGTGCGGGGGAGGGGGTGCAAAGGATAAAGAGGACATCTTTTCTTTGTTCGTGTCTAGAGTTCGTGAAAGTCCCGTGAAAAGAGTTTCGTGGAGTCCCGTGTAGGGCTGAGTTGTGGGCTGAGTTCGTGAAAGTCCCGTGTAAAAGTTCGTGTGGAGTCCCGTGGCAGAGACCCGTGTGGGGAGTCCCGTGGTAGGGCTGAGTCGTGGCTGAGTTCTGTGAAAGTCCCGTGTAAAGAGTTCGGGGGAGTCCCGTGGCAGAGTGGAGTCCCGTGGCAGAGTTCGTGTGCTGAGTCCCGTGGGTTAGTAAGCTTTTTGCTTCGGAAGAGAGCAGTCGTTCAGCGTTGGTCCTGCTTGGCTTGCTTGGCTTGAGGCCTTCGAAGCTTTTTGCTTCGGCTGGCTCAGTGAGCTTCAGCTGCTGCTTTGTTTTGGAAGGAACTTGAGCCAGTTGTTCGGCTCGAGCTGCGAGTGAGGCTTCTTCATCTTCTTCCTCTTCTTCCTCTTCTTCCTCTTCCTCTTGGTTCGTGGAGCTTTTCGTTCTCCATTTTGTTTCCCGGCTTGGTGCGACGCATCAGCTCTTCTTGGAGTTGGATCCTCGGGAAGCGACGATCGACAGGAAGGATCGGTGCCTCGTCTCACCGGCACGTGTTGAGAAGCGCGGGAGATTCGCGGGAGCTTGGGAAGGATTGCGGCGATTGGATCCAGCTCGCTCTCGCTGAGAGCCGGTCCGGACAAGTTGAAGACCACACGAGGTGGAAAGGTTCGAGTCAAGCTCTGAGTTTCAGCTCACCTGTCTTCGAGCTGGAGCTCGTGATTAAAGGCCTTTGCCACCGTTTTGTGTGTGTGTGTCCGTGGGCCCGTGGGCCTGTAAATAAGTAGGAACTGCTGTTAAGTGTAAATGACTGTACATAATAAGTAAACGGTTGTAGTTCTTGTCGTGCTTTAGTTGCTTGTATAATTGCATACGTGTTTTGCCTTATTTAATTGCATACGTGTTTCATTATAATAAATGTCCTTGTGTGAATGTAAACCTGCTCGTTGCGTCCATTCCCTCATTGACTGAACATTTCGTGTGTTGGGAGTTAGAAAGCCGTTGGTTTGCCGTAATAGGGGGACATTTGGACCAACGGTTCTCGGCGATTACGCCGCTCGGAATCGCGCACGGACAAGCTCGCCTCGGCGGTTTGTTCCGTACGAGATCCGTCGAGGTGTGGAATACCCCGGTAGTTGGATCACGTGGGTATTTAGGTACATTGAAGATTGGCAATCAACCCTACCCCACGTGATCTGCCGATTGGCGTATTTCGGTTCTTGTACAAGGACCCGTCGCTCGGAGTTATCCGGGCGGCGATCTCTATTCCGGGTGATCGGTCGGGCCGACTCGACTTGCGGCTCCGTTCAAGAGGTCGGTTGGCGGCCGACACCCGGTCAGTAACATTGGTTGTCAGGAGTGCGATTCGGCCCCCTCGCCTCCGTAGCAAAATTCACGGAGTCGGATCAGGGGTATACGGAGCAAACCCCGCCCCCCCCCCCCCCCCGTGTCCCAAATTACGAGCGTTATAAATTTTATTCCCAGCACTCCGTGTGTGGAAGAAGCACCACGTGTGGAAGGAATGACGTTGTATGTGAAACCCTCTGCGAGTGGAAGCCATGTATGAGTGAAGTACCGTGTGTGAGTGGAACCACGTGTGCGAGTGAAACGGAACGGATGAGTGAAGCACGGTATGTGAAAGAGACAGCGTGTGTGAGGGCGCTGTGTGTAAGGGAGATGAAGTCTGTATGCGGGAGAACGCAACCGCATCCCCGTGTCCGAGTGGCATGGTGGAGTCTGTGAGCGTCATGCACGCAGGAGTGTGCGTGAACGCGAGACGGGACCAGAGATGAAGGACAAGGGCGAGTAGCGGCCGCAGCTATTTTGAGAACCGTGCCGGGTTGTGCACAGCACGAGCGCGGGGTCCGTGCTGTGCTACGCACAAGGCCGCCCACGCGCGCGCTGCGCAGGTGAAACCCGGTCCGGAAACGCCAGCGGTGGATGTTAGCCGATCCCGCGGACGGACAGAAGCTAGGCTGGATTCGGAATTTGGACGGATGGGTTCTCCACGCGAGCGTCTTGTAAAGCTCCGACGAGCAGAGCACATGTGTTCTGCGGGAACCCTCAAAACGCGGGGCTTGCTTGAGATGCGCAGAGTGACGTCATGGCTGCACGTTTGTTTGAATCCGGCAGAAGGTAATTCCTGCCGGACGTACCGTCCAAGAGGGACGAGGTGCGCGGGCGCAAGCAGCTGCCATGACGTCCGGAAAAAGAGCGCGGCTGTGAACTGCCGCGCTGGTCGGTGCATTATGAAAAAAAAAAAAGAGTTGAGAAAAGCAAGCCTCGCTTCGGGTGAACATGATTCCCAGGCAAGGGGTGGAAGACCCCCTTGTGTTGGCAGAGAAGTAATATAGGAGGGTGAGAGTTAGTTGGACCGGCTTCATGGGGACATGGGTTGTACCTCATGGAGCCCGTGGAATGGATTAGTTAGAGGATTTTAGTTCAGATTTAGGAAATGGGAATTTTTTAGGATTTTCGGAGACATGGACAGACTGGAAATGTGTAGTGGAGACGTAGCTTAGCTACGTAGTAGAATGGAACGTGCATGAGTTTTAAGGGATGACGAGGGAGCACGAGTTAGTCAGGGATTTAGTTAGAAGGATGGCAGTGTGGAGTGTTGGTGTGAGTTGCGAAATGGAAAGTGTGTGAGGAATGAGTGTAGACAGTTAGCCCATGTGTGCGAGTGGAGCGAATGTGGTATGCATGGTGCGAATGACTGGTTGGGAGGAGTGATTCCCACCCAAGTGACCCCGGGTCAGTTTAATGTTAGCTAGTGGGTTATTCAAATTTACGAACAGGAGGTCGTTTTGTTGTTGGTGTCGAGAGAAGGCACGAAACCCGTTTGGAGGGGTGCAAGAGTTCATGGACCGGCTGGGAGCGTGGCTGTGGAAAGTTGAGTATTTGTTTAGTGGGCACCCCGGGCCACGGACTAGTCGGCCAGAGTAGGCCAAGGGCCCAAGGGGCCGGATAGTGTAGTGGGCACAGGCGACCCGTCGGAAACGGGACCCGTAGCGCCAGAATGCCATGGGGCAGTGTAGTGGGCAGGGCGACCCTCGGAAAGGGACCCGGGGCATCAACACGCCACGTGGGCATCGGAGGGGGCAATGCCAGAGAGGGCAACCCCCACATTTATGGGAGCAGCTAGGCTCGGAGGCAGCCTGCGGGCCTGGGGGTGCCATGATTAGAGTTCGCAGAGGGGATTTCCTGCCAGTTGAGCCACGCTGCCCAGCCAGGAAATTGTGCGAGGGCACGAACGAAAATTTGAGGGCAAGGCCCAAATTATAATGGACACCAACACAGGCGACGGGAATCATGGTTTTTAGAACCGATAGTTTTAAAGTGTGAGGCGTTTTTGGAAAGCCCCGGGGTAGTTTCAGGTTAATGAATGTTAGTGTAGATAGGAGATGTACCCCTTCGCACATCCATCCCTTCGCTCGTTGTAGGCCGCTGGACTCACCTTGGTAGATCGCTGAACTCTGAGGAGGCCATTCTGAGGCTTCTTTGGGCCTCGAGACAGGACGCTAGTCTTTCCCTATTCCCCTCCAGAGAAGGGACGTAGGGGTTGGAGTAGGCTAGGTTAGCCGGACAATGACGATAAAGGGGTTAGGGAGACAATTGTAAAAGGGAAATAAAAATAATAAAAATAAAGAGGGGTAAATTTTGTTGTGTTGTGTGGCAAATTAAGGGAGTGGTATGGACAGACAGGCAAAGGCGATAGAGTGGGGGAGACAGTAGGCTAGGTCCGAGCCCGCCTTCAGAGCGGCCGGCACCACCGCACTCCCTCCAGACCTGATGGAACCACACCAGAGGCCGGCCAGCTTCACTGTCGGCCTGTTGTGCTGCAGCCGCCTGTTCTGCATGGGCTTACCTTGCCATGCCTAGTTGCCTGCCTCTGCCATGACCCCATGCCTGCTAGCCCTTGTTTGCGTTTGCCCCTCTGTCCATCCATCACCATGCGCGCCAGGACCATCCAGTTTTGTGAGGACTGCCCTGCAGGCAGCCGTGCTTCCATCATGTCCATTTGTTTTGCGACCATCTCCATCCATTCCCCTGCACCAAAGACTTTGCAACGACTTTTGCCTTTCCCCTTTCCCCTTTCACAGATTACAAGTCCTGGGCCATGGTTTAGTGTAAATTTATAAGTTAAGGCTAAGTTTAGTGAAAATTGTAATACGTGAACCCCGCCTGCATGTTTGTTTTAGCGCGGAAATTTTAGTTAAGTTGTCCGAATGAGTCTGAGAGTTTGTTTTGTTAGTTACGCAGCGCATTAGTTATTTATTTTTGGGACACGTATAAAGAAATGTCGCACTCAGGGATCCGATGGTAGGACGTACTAGGGGAAAACTTACACATGCTGGTCACACGAAAATTTGACGACTCGGGACGAGTCTGTAAAAAGGGGAGGGGTAGTGTTACAAATTTGGAATTCAATTGCACACAACATACAGGTTCCCTTAGTCAGCTATGTCGATAAGTGCATGTTCCCTAGATAGCTCATCTTCCATTGTTTAAATGTTCAGAGATCGATTAGATGCGCTGCGGATCGATTTAATAGTTAGGGAGCGAACAATGGAGACGTCCCTCCCCCTCTTCTGCGAAGAGGAAGAAGAACCCTGCGGTGACGTCAAAAACTCCCTCCACCGTGGTTGAGCGGGGGGTGGATCACGAGGGCATGAGTCACGCCGGGTGCGGGGAGGGGTGCAAGGATAAAGAGGACATCTTTTCTTTGTTCGTGTCTAGAGTTCGTGAAAGTCCCGTGAAAGAGTTTCGTGGGAGTCCCGTGGTAGGGCTGAGTTCGTGGGCTGAGTTCGTGAAAGTCCCGTGTAAAGAGTTCGTGTGGGAGTCCCGTGGCAGAGACCCGTGTGGGGAGTCCCGTGGTAGGGCTGAGTTCGTGGGCTGAGTTCGTGAAAGTCCCGTGTAAGAGTTCGGGGGAGTCCCGTGGCAGAGTGGGTCCGTGGCAGAGTTCGTGTGCTGAGTCTCGTGGGTTAGTAAGTTTTTTTGCTTCGGAGAGAGCAGTCGTTCAGCCGTCGGGTCCTGCTTGGCTTGCTTGGCTTGAGGCCTTCGGAAGCTTTTTGCTTCGGCTGGCTCAGTGAGCTTCGGCTGCTGCTTTGTTTTGGAAGGAACTTGAGCCAGTTGTTCGGCTCGAGCTGCGAGTGGAGGCTCTTCTTCTTTCTTTCCTCTTCCTCTTGGTTCGTGGAGCTTTTCGTTCTCCATTTTGTTTCCCGGCTTGGTGCGACGCATCGGCCTCTTCTTGGAGTTGGATCCTCGGGGAAGCGACGATCGACAGGAAGGATCGGCGCCTCGTCTCACCGGCGCGTGTTGAGAAGCGTGGGAGGATTCGCGGGAGCTCGGGAAGGTCGCGGCGATTGGATCCAGCTCGCTCTCGCTGGAGCCCGGGTCGGACAAGTTGAAGACCACACGAGGTGGAAAGGTTCGAGTCAAGCTCTGAGTTTCAGTCACCTGTCCTCCGAGCTGGAGCTCGTGATTAAAGGCCTCAGCCACCGTTTCCTGTGTGTGTGTGTGCGTACGTGTGTCCGTGGCCCGTCTAATAAGTAGGAACTGCTGTTAAGTGTAAATGACTGTACATAATAAGTAGACGGTTGTAGTTCTTTTGTCGTGCTTTAGTTGCTTGTATAATTGCATACGTGTTTTGCCTTATTTAATTGCATACGTGTTTCATTATAAATAATGTCCTTGTGTGAATGTAAACCTGCTCGTTGCGTCCATGCCCTCATTGACTGAACATTTCATGTGTTGGGAGTTAGAAAGCCGTTGGTTTGCCGTAATAGGGGGACATTTGGACCGACGGTTCTCGGCGATTACGCCGCTCAGAATCGCGCACGGACAAGCTCGCCTTGGCGGTTTGTTCCGTACGAGATCTGTCGAGGGTGGAATACCCGGTAGATGGATCACGTGGGTATTTAGGTACATTGAAGATTGGCAATCGACCCTACCCACGTGATCTGCCAATTGGCGTATTTCGTTCTTGTACAAGGACCCGTCGCTCGGAGTTATCCGGGCGGCGATCTATATCCGGCGATC
>CM068963.1:8928275-8938603 GCA_035128595.1 Eptatretus atami
TCCCGGCTTGGTGCGACGCATCGCCTCTTCTTGGAGTTGGATCCTCGGGAAGCGACGATCGACAGGAAGGATCGGCGCCTCGTCTCACCGGCCGTGTTGAGAAGCGAGAGATTCGCGGAGCTCGGAAATCGCGGCGATTGATCCAGCTCGCTCTCGCTGGAGCCCGTCCGGACAAGTTGAAGACCACACGAGGGGAGTTCAGTAAGCTCTGAGTTTCAGCTCACCTGTCCTCCGAGCTGGAGCTCGTGATTAAAGGCCTCAGCACCACCGTTTGCTTCGTTGTGCTTGTGTGTGCGTCGTGTGTCCTGGCCGTCTAATAAGTAGGAACTGCTGTAAGTGAAATGACTGTACATAATAAGTAGACGGTTGTAGTTCTTTTGTCGTGCTTGTTGTCTTGATAATTGCATACGTGTTTTGCCTTATTTAATTGCATACGTTTTCATTATAATAAATGTCCTTTGTGAATTAAACCTGCTCGTTGCGTCCATGCCCTCATTGACTGAACATTTCTGTGTTGGGATAGAAAGCCGTTGGTTTGCCGTAATAGGGGAGACATTTGGACCGAACGGTTCTCGGCGATGCCCCCTCAGAATCGCGCCACGACAAGCTCGCCTTGCGCGTTTCCGTACGAGATCGTCAGAGGGAATACCCCGGTAGATTGATCACTGTATTTAGGTAACATTGAAGATTGGCAATCGACCCTACCCCACCTAGCGCCAATTGGCGAGTATTCGGTCTTGTACAAGACCCGTCGCTCGGAGTTATCCGGGCGGCGATCTATATTCCGGCGATCGGTCGGCGACTCGACTGCGGCTCCGTTCAGAGCGTGGTTGGCCGGCGACCCCGCGTACCTATACATACATGTAATAGAGTCTTTATATATACTGATATTTTTTATTCCAGAAAAAAAAAACTAGGATATATATACCCACTCTTACCCTCCAGTCTGCCGCCCCGCTTCCCTAGGCCCCTCGGCACCTTGCCGTCGCCTTGCAAAATTCTATGAGCCACCCACGACTGCCCTAAGCGAGGATCACCGCCTGCCGACACATCAAATCAAAGACCTACGGCCACCCCCATCAACGTTTTCGTCCCCACCGATTATATTAAATACGCCCCGATCGGCCTACCGAAAAATAAAAACCATATCTGACGCTGCATTGTTGACCTCGAAATACTGCCGGCCGCCCTCAATAATTGCCTAGATGGCCGCCAGATTTTTGGAGCACCCCACTGCCCGCCAGTGGCCCAAATGTGACCTTGCCCTAACGACCCGTCACTCAGGAATTCTGGACTGAACACCTTCAATTCGGATGACGTGGCAGGGGAACGCCCCAACGCTCCATTCTAGCAGTCTTCCGGCCCCACCAACCGCCACTACAACAATTATCACGTGCTTTCGCATTATCTGGCACCCGCCCCTCGACCAAACTCTTCCTTTGCCGATCCAAAACATCATCCACTCATGCGCCACAACTCTCGCCTGTTCGCACGCCCCAATGCTGTGCCCCTCAAATGAATTTCCTCATCCCCTACTTCCTTCCAGGCTGGAGATCCTCAATATCTGACCTTCTGCTTTTTTTTTCATCAATATTTATCCGACTCTCTAAAAATCCATTTTTATCGCCTTTCAGTTCACATCCTCTGCCGCTTACCATTCCATCCCTGACAATTACCCAAGCACACCCTCTTCACTCTCAGACAGATCTGGCAAAAATCGCAAGCTGAACATATACTTGCCAACACTCTTCATCCTACAAAATCTCTCACTCACCAGTCTCTCCGAAAAACCATCTGCGAACCTCCCCCTCCCCCCCAAATTCACTTTATGCAACAAATCCTTAATGAAAGCCTCCTATAGCCAAAGCGAGAATGACCATGTCCTCGTTTATGCCGTGCCAGAACATCCAAACTGCAGATCTACCCGATGCTCAGTTCCTCAATACTGACCACTGGCTTGTTTGCTACAACTCTGAAGTTGCCCCACCAAAATCCAGAGAAGCCTACACATCCCAGCCTAGCTGATTCGCAAGCTCAACGATGAGACTACCTGAGGCAGTTTCGAACAACCGACTAGAATTTCCGCAGCTCTGCGGCTGCCTTTGCGGAATACCTGCAGAGTTTATCGAGTGCCTTCAAGACCACCGTCCAGGAGCTGCAGCCCGCTTAAAACATTCACGCTCCCGACCTAAGCCGTCGTGAACAAGGAGGCGCTATGCGCCGAGAATTTGCGAGCCGCTAGCCAGCATCACCTTGTCAGCTTGCATTCTACGCCTGCCATCTACAGCGGAATTCGTGCATTCCGACATCCAAGCCCATCCCTCGTCGTTCCTAACTGCCCCACTTAGAGCCCCAGAGGTGCGTAGCCTCATGAACAGAGGATCTCAAGCTGAAGCCCCCTCCGCCGTTACTATGGGACGGGTTACTTACTATTAGCGGTGTAGCAGGCTGATCAACAGCCGTCGATTGACGTCAGCCGTTGACCACCTTATATCTTCCCATCCAAAAAACCATGATCTTTTACTTCCCCTAATACATCCCAAACCCAGCCTCCTTCAAATTCCCTCCATTTACCTTACTAGAAAGCCCCCTGTAGCTGTCCATCTTGCTTGACCCTGTCTCCCCACCCCATCCCTCACCCTTCCACACAAATCTCCTCAATGCCTCTCTCTTCTACACTGTTTGGTCCTATCCCTCTCCCGCCCCCTCTTTCTCTGCCCCTCCCCTTTTTACATTCTTGTTTTGCCCCTCTCATTACACCCTCGATATTAACACAAAAACAAAATAGCCATTCGTACCTATACCCCATTTGCCATCTCCTGATGTCCTTTGATCACGCTGCAACATTTAATTTTAGCTCAGTTCTCTTCCACAATCTAGCGCGGCTAAAAAACACATATTTGGAGAAAGCTGACTTTTGCCTTCGACATGACCAAGACGATGGAGTGAATGAATTTTCTTGTTTGCTGAACAACCACACAAAGACGAACTAGAACTCCTCTTCTGTTTCCATTTACACCATCTATAAAGGCACGACGCTCACCACCAATAAACTTTCTTCTTCCCAACGCCTGGAATACTGCCCGCACGTTTCGTGCCCCAAAAAACAGCCACACAATACATCTCAGCTATCAGCTCTGCTGATCTCATCAGTATTAGCGCCTGGCTGTATTCCGTGGCCGCGGGTTGTGCCATGCCTCAGCTGCGCCAAGAATAATGTTTAACATTTTCAATTCATCATTTTGATGGGTGAGCCACAGCATTTCTGCCTAAAATAACCACCATCATTTATTACTCCGCTCACCGAAGGTCGACGAGTTTACTTCACAAAAACCATCTCTCTATTAGCGGGATATATCAAAAAATTTTGCTGGCCAGCGATTTGCCCGACGAAACATGATGACAGCGTCCGCGTCTGCCTGACAGACCAATATAGATTCTGGTAAATCCAGATCTGAGAATTCTTTAAAAGCATTACTTCACTGCTTGAGAGCAAGAGAATGCCCAAAAACAATATCTCAAAATGACGTGGACGCATTGGATAAACTTGCGCTGAACTGTTGCGCGGTCCTGAAGCGCAACAAATTGTTATTGCCGTGAAAGCTCCCGAGGAATAGTTCCAATTTAACCTCGTTACAAAGGTGATGCGAGCTTATGCTATTCACCTCCTGATTTTTGTTTGTTCTTTGCTAGAAACATCTCAAAAAAATCTGCGATGATTCAGAGAAATTTGTGACAGTTCCGCTTCGATCTCTACGGTATATTCCAGGCGATCGGTCGGGCCGACTCGACTTGCGGCTCCGTTCAGAGCGGTTGGTTGGCGGCCGACACCCGGCCAGTAACAATACATACATACATACATAATGAGAGTTTTAGTAATATATAGATGACTTTTTATCCTTTCACATTTTGACCGTTTTTAATTATTGTCTCCATATTCTCAGAAAAGTTTTTTTTTAAAGAAAATTTGATGACAAAAGCTTAATTGGTAAACAAGTTATGGCTTGGACGGACACACAAACATGTGCGATTATAAAACACCATCTCCCACTGCGCGGGGGGATGGGCTCATGAACCAGGAACTCTGTCTGGTGTTGCTGTCACTTCCTGCCAAACGAAACGTCTTCCCAATCGCATACTCTGCAGTCTACACCCTCCCTCATTACCAGAGTGAAACAAACATGATCATTGTACATTTCTCACTAATAAATTGATAATTGCTTAACCCAGTCACAAGTACAGACACCTTACCTCTCCTGCTGATGAAGTTTGAGAAACGTGCAAACACTTCCTAGAAGTGAACTCATAGGGAGGAGCTTCCTTCCGTGATGTCATGAACAATGCAATGACACCGTCTAGTAATGAGATCTACCCTGCCAGTCTGTTAATAAACAAGTGAGAACATATGTGGTCCTCGAGGAAAAGTTTCATCAACTTCCTAGTGAAGTTCCTCAGGCCATTTGGGGTCTGTTGGTCTGAGGAAGTCTGCTGTGAAGCGGTTGAAACGTCACCTGATGCCAGATCTGCTGTAGCTGGTTTAGGAGTAAATTGGCAGGGTTGATCTGGTTACTATTTTTGTGGTTGGATGCACTTTTTTTTTTCATGATATGTAATCCCAAATGCCATCATCTTTATGTATGTATGTATGTATGTTTATGTACGTATGTACGTAGCTGTGCAAAAGTCTTGGATATTTTGCATTTTTTCTACTTTGATACAAAAGGAAACTAAACCTATGTGATCAAGCAAATACACCTTTATGAAAAAGAAATTCTCATTCAAATAAGAAAAATTATACACAATATACCTTGATAAAAAAATAATAGTGAGGATGTCCACCCTTTTCCTTCAAAGCCATTGCAAATTTTTCTTGGGACACTTTCAAAAATTTTGTGAACAAACGATTGTGGAGTGGTGTTCCATGCTTCTTCCAAGACCTTCCAAAGATCATCTAAGTTGCTGGGATTCTTTTTTTTACTTTTTCTTCGTCCAAATAGTCCCATATCTTGGATCTTGGACAATATCAAATGCAGACCAAATCAAAACCTAATACTGACTTGTTAATACCACTTGATACCAAAATATATGGTGTTGGAGGAGTGTGCCAATTCAGGGTTCCATGGACTGCAAGAAGAACCAATGAAAGTGTGCTTGAAGACATTTTGAGACCAAGAAGTCTCACTAACACCATAGATGAGTGAATTCTAAGAGATTTGTGTCATGTTGACGACTTAAGGAAAACTATCGTGGAGAGAAAGGTGGCAGGCTCAAGTCAAAGGAATAGACCAAGATTGTGGTGGACCGACTGAGTGAAACGATTGGTTGGAAATCCTCGTTGAAAGAACCGGGAGCCCTTGCTACAGACAGATTGGTGGAGCATCAGAAGAGCAGTCATGAGGATCAACCAACAGATGTCACCAACACAATGAACCTCGGTCCATTACAAACAATGTTAATATCTTGGCCTTGTTATAAGTAAGATACATGAAATTCAAGTAATCTAGAAGAATGAATTAATCGAGAGTCCCAACCTCTGGTTTAAAAATACCGTATGCAGCACTCACAGCCTCACGAATACGATGTGCGCTTTGGATCGATTGCATAGATAACTCCATTCTGCGGTGAACACACGAACTGTTGACTTCTTCCCAAGAAAGAAAAATGTAACAAACACCTCCTGAGAAAGAAAAATAAACACTTCATCAAAACTTCTACTATACCCATTATTCTCTTGGTAGCTACAACATTAAGAGTATGGCTGATATCATCAATATTTCTAACTTGGTGCTCAAATAATTTAACAAATTAAGTTACAAGGTACTCGGATGTGCGAGGAGGCATTCTGCCCTGTCATGCCTACACCTTATCAAAACCCCATCAATCCAATATATCAGCTTATCTACAAAATATCATTGGGGGAGGGGGGATTGAGAGAACATTCGTTTGAGCAAACACTGACCACAAAAATTATGACACATGTATACAATCATTTATCCATATCTAAGCTGGCTACCACTCCTGCCAATGGCCATGTACTCCTCTTTTCCCAGTGCTTCTAAATACCTCCTATCCACTGTTTTGGCCATCACTACTTTTACAGGGAAACCTTTCCTTGCATGAACTACTCTGTGAGTGAAAGACTTGCCTCATGACCATCTAAACTCTCCTCTTCTTTCCACTCAGGTTGTGGACCCTGGTTCTAGCACTATTGATTCTGTTGAAAAACCCTTCTGCACCTATTTTGTTTATACCCTTCATTATCTTAAACATATCCATCATATCCCCTCGTAATCAACTGCTTTCTTGTGTATAAAGCTCTGTCTCCTTCAGCCGATACTCATAGCTGAGTCGAGCTAGGCCTGGGATCAATCTAGTAGCCCTGTGCTGAACCCTCTCGATGTCATCTATGTCCTTGTGAAGTTGTGGTGACCAAAACTGCACACAATATTATAGATGAAGCCCTCACCAAATTCCTGTACAATGTTAACACCACCTCTTTTGATTTATAATTTATCAGGTCAGGTCAGGTATGGGAGCATGTGCCAGAACAGCGTGTCGCTGCGTCCACTTTCCGCGCTACTCCAGGGGCCTCCGTCTGGCCTTCCCCCAGGCAGATGCCAGGCCCATCCCCATCTCCTTGAGATGCTGGTCAACCTGCTGCAACCACGAGGCACGTGGTCGCCCATTGGCCTCCTCCACTCACGGGACTCCCTCGCTGAGAGAATCTGGTGAGCAGGATCAGCGTCAGGAAAACGAGCCACATGTCCATACAGCCGCAACTGACGCTCACGGACCATGCAGGTAACAAATCTCATCCGAGTCTCTCTCAGCAACCGCTCGTTGGACACAAAATCTGACCAGCGATAGCCAAGGATTCTCCGCAGAGACCTGGTACCAAAGAATTAAGTCTCCGTCTCAGATCCTTGGTCAGAATCCAAGTCTCGCATCCATAGAGCAAGACTGGAAGCACCAAGGACCTGAAGACTCAGACTTTCGTCCTCCCGCACAGGTACCGCAGCGCCACACCCCATGATCCAGTGAATCCATGACTCCCTAGGCCCGACCCAGACGTCTATTGACCTCTGACTCACAGCCAGCAGAGACATGAATATCACTGCCAAGGTAAGTGAATCTCTCCACGACCTCAACATCCTCACCACAAACAAGACACAGACAGGACAGCAGCATCCAAGATGTCATTGAAAGCCTGGATCTTAGTTTTGACCCAAGAAACCCGTAATCCCAGCGGCTCCGACTCCTCATTCAGCACCTCGAGGGCCCCAAAAGGATATCTAAAGTCTCCGCAAAGATGACTGCATCATCTGCGAAATCAAGGTCCGAGATCTTGACATTCCCAAACGATGCACCGCAGCTTGATCTTTCCGACATCCTCCCTAAAATCCAGTCCATACAAGTGCTGAAAAGTGTGGGGCCAGTACACACCCCTGACGAACTCCAGTAACAACTGGAAATAAGTCAGAGATGGTACCACCACACTTCACAGCACTCTCATACAGAGTAGAGTTCAGACATCAGATCGATCAGTTTTGGTGGCACCCACGAAGACCAAGATCCTCCAGAGGGCATCCCGATTCACTGAATCGAACGCTTTACAGAGATCAACATAGCTGCAAGCAGCCCCTGCCGAAACTCTCGTCTGCGTTCGGTGAGGACACGAAGAGCAAGGATACGGTCAATCGTTGACCTCTTTGGTGTAAAGCCTGACTGCTCTGGATGCTGGTGCTCAAGCAGATGGTGGCGACCTATCAAGAATTATCCGAGCAAAGACCTTGCCCGGCACTGAGAGCAGCGTCACCCCTCGGTAGTTGTTGCAGTCTTGGCGATCACCCTTCCCTTTCCAGAGAGGGACAACAAGGCCCCTCTTCCAATCAGTTGGGATGATGCCTGTGTTCCAGGCAGAGCACAAAACTGCATGCAACGACACGAGTGCAGCATTTCCACCAGCTTGAGAAGTTCAGCATGGATGCCACAGATCCCTGGAACTTTACCCCGTTTCAACCGGTTCACCTCAGCCCTGTTTCCACAAGCGAAGGTGGACCACAATTGATTGGAGGGTCAGCAACAGGGATTGTAACACCATTGACTCCAACTCGACAGCTGGTGGATCAGCCTGGTACAACCGCTCAAAGTAACCGGCCCAGGCGGGCCTTCACTTCAGACTCCTCTGTTAAGAGCCTACACTCTCTGCTCTAACTGCAGTGCTCCGAGGGATGGGCTTGGATGAACGCAATGCGCGAATTAACCTGTAAGCGGGACGAGAATCACCTGTCCACAGGTGATGCTCTACCCCTCACAGATTCCTCGCACTTAGGCTCCTTGTCCACCCTTAGTGCACGTACAGTTTTACGCCTCAGCTCCCTGAACAGCTCAGCTCTGCCATTCAGCCTGGCCCTGCGACTCTGGTCAATGGTATCCAGTGTCCCTTGAGAGACAAAATTCTCTTTCCCTGCGGTGAGTTCCAAGACATCCACCGGCAACATCAAGGACGGTGGTCTTGATGGTAATCCATAACTCTTCAGGACCCCCAAAGCACCCAGACACCCCAAAAGTCCACTCAGCCTGTTCGCAAACTCCTCAGCTACTCTCTCATCCTTGAGCTTGCCAACATCCAGCCTAGGCTGGATGGTACCATTCTCCAGGATTAAGGCGCAGCTTTAGAGTTGCTACAACAACGGTGGTCAGTATTGAGGAACTGAGCACTCCGGTAGACCCTGCAGTTCTGGATCATCCTCCAGCGACCGTCAACGAGGACATGGTCAATCTCCTTTGCCACACCGCCAGCGTTGGAATACCAATCCAGCGATGAGCTTGTGGGCGCTGAAACCATGAACCAGCCACCCTAAGTCCATACTTCTTGCAAAGTCAAGGAACTTAATGCTATTCTGATCATATTCCTGACCCAAGGCCAACACACTCCAACCATCCCTACATTCCAGTCGATGCATTGAAATCCCCCAAGACTAGAAGTGTATCTCGTCTGGGGCACTGATCAACCACAGACTCGAGCGTGGCGTAGAATGTGTCCTTCACGGTGAGGTCACTCGCCTCAGTCGGAGCATAGACAGAGACCAGGGAAATGACACCTAAAGAGTGAAGAAACCTTAGTCTCATAATACGCTCGTTGACCGGTGTTACCTCAATTATCATTGGGGTCAGCTTATTGGACACAGCTACAGCAACTCCTTGAGTATGTAACCATCAGAGCGACCAGACCAATAGTAGGTTAACCACCCACCATATCTCGCCGCAATCCGGTCTCCGAACCTCAGAGAGTGCTGCAATACCGATGTCCAAACGCTTGAGCTCAGATGATAACAGAGACAGGTGATCATCCCTCTTAGGGATAGGACATTCCAGGCACCCACCCGAGGGACCGCCTCAGGTTAACCCAAGGAGACTGCCGTCTGGTGGACGACCCCTCAGCACCACTCCGACACACTCTCCCGCAATCTGACCCAGGGAGGTTACCCCGTGTGTCCCTCCTTTCATCAAATATTGGGGTCCCGAAGGCTTTGCCCCAATCCCGTCATCCGGTAGCTGCCCTGCGAAGGGAAGCTGCACAGGAGGTACTCCCACGGAGTGGGTTTTCAGATTTTTTTGCTTTGTGTGTTTTGCGGAATGAAGAGCTTTACAGTGGCCGGAGTGCAAATCCTGCCACCAACCTCCTAATAAAAAAGTAACCCAACTGCAGGAGGACGTCCGCAGACACAGTTGGGCACTAGATATGGATGGCCGTTGGCTCACAAGGAGCTCCTCCGCCCTTTGACAGGTTTTGTTTTTAATCCTGCTGGGTGTCCATATCCAAACACCCTCCTCACCAGAAGCCTGGTGGGGAGACGGTTTAGTCGCGACAACCCCCGAAACCGGGGGGAACAGGTTAGTACAGGTTTACATGGTACCTGTAGCAGGTCACAGATCTGACCTGACCTGACATGGTCATTTATTTATCATGACAAGGTCATATCATGACATGGTCATGACAAGGTCATTTATTTATCCCCCTCCGAATTTATCCCCCTCCGAATACAGCCTAAAACCCTGTTAGCTTTACCGATATCTACGTGGCATTCTCTTCTCTGCTTACCACCCCTACCCCCTGGTATCTATTACCATCCTAAATCCTTCTCCTGTGTGACACCTTCCAAAGTTGCCCCATGCACCATGTAATCACTATTTTCATTATTCCTACACATAACCCAACACCTTACACTCGTTCAGGTTAAACTGCATCTGCCAATCTTTTACCCAATCTACGCAAGTATCAATACTTTCTTGAATGATGAATGTGATCACTCCCCCCCCCCCCC
>CM068963.1:8946041-8957623 GCA_035128595.1 Eptatretus atami
TGATTTCAATTATTTTGTTACTACGTTCCTCACCCCTGGGGAACTTTTTCGAGAGATGATGACCAAATGGTGTCTTGTTTCCAATTCACCTCCCTCATTATCTGGAATATGTATGACCTTTTTCATTCAATGGCGGGGGATTCCCCATCTCTGATGGTATATTTTTCCCCTGGTGTGGTTTCAGAGATACTGAGGCCCAAAGTTTTTCCGTTTTCCAATATGGCAGCCACACCACATGACCTATGACATCATAATTATCATTAAAACATTCTACATGAGGAGTCGCACAATATGGTGAAAATTTTGTCTCAATCCGAAAAGCTGTTGCGGAGAAAAACACGAAAGTTCTGTGTGGACAAAACAACAGACAAACAAATAAATAAAACCAATCTTGCCAAAAGGGACCACGTGTGACTTCTTTAAGGTCACACTGAGGTGAACAGAGCTGCTATCCACCAGGAGCGACTCCTTGAGGAATATCTGCCTACGAGAGATTCCGATGAGAATCCTTCTACAGAGTAACCATGAAAAATATGTGTTTGCCTCATAACGTCACCAAATGACGTCATAATGTCTTCAAGCTTGACATATCTAGAAAGCACCATCAGGGTGTTCAATTTGGTGGAGGTACTACACGATATGGTTCCTAAAACTTGAAAATTTGACCTTGGGGTCAAATATGTTGACCTCAGGCGCTAACCATGAAGGTCAAGGCCAATCGCCACCAAAAACTAATCAGCTGAGCGCCGAACCATATACTACATTCCCATAAAGTTTGGAGACGATTCGATTAAAATTACTCAAAAAATAAGGGTTTCGTCGACTCCCCTGATTTGCGACAAAGTGACCTTGACCTTGACCTTGACCTTCAAATTTTATGCGCTGAAAGGACCTCTATAGGACTCTGATATGCGAAGTTACAAAAATTTCCAATGAATAATTGCTCTGCAGAGTGATTTATACGTGATTACAGACAAAAAAAAAACAAAAAAAAAAACATGAAGGTCAAGGCCAATCGCCAACAAAAATTAATCAGCTGAGCGCCAGACCAATGAACTTATTCCCATGAAGTTTGAAGACGATCTGATCAAAATTACTCAAAAAATAAGGGGTTTCCTCGACTCCCCTGATTTGCGACAAAGTGACCTTGACCTTGACCTTGACCTTCAAAATTTTGTGCCGTGAAAGGGACCTCTATAGGCCTCTGATATGCGAAGTTACAAAATTTCCAATGATAACTGTGCTCTGCGCTCTGCAGAATTTTTTATACGTGATTACAGACAAACAAAAAAAACAAACAAAAAAAAAACATACAAGCTGACTAACATATCTTGCAAAAACTTCATTTTGGCAAGATAAAAACAAACAAATGGATGCAAATGGAATACCCTCTCCTCCGTCGAGGGTAATAACGAACATACAATCTCCACGCTGGCCCAAGCACATCTGGGCATGGTGAAAGGCAAGCTATCGCTCAATAAGTACATCAGGCAGGTATGCAAAAAGGCTGTGAAGACAAATAACAATGTGGTCCAACGGACCAACTTGTACTAATAAATGTGTGTATGTGTGTTTGTCAGTGCATCTCCTCCATAACTCCAAGACCATGAAACCTGAGGGTCCCAAACTTTGCATGCATACCAATAGAACTCCAAGGAAGTACAAGAATGAAAATTGGGTGTTTGGGTAAATTTAAACAACCCTTTTTGAAGATAATTACCACCTTACCTCCATGAAAGGTTTATGCTTAGTCAGGCCAAATTTTCCTCGCAAGGGTCATAGCCACCATATTGATTTGGCCGATTCAAACATGATTTGCATTGGAAACAGGATGTACTCTCATGGACTAATAAAAGTATTTAATCAAAATACTATATTGTATTTGAGAATCAGATCTCGTGGACTAAATAAGTGTCAAAATCTGAAATGAAATCTGAAAATTTTAACAAATTTGCAATTTGTATAACTAAGTGTGTTTATTTAAGCAAAGCATTTAACTTAACTTTTTCTACTGTTCGGATGACTACATTGAGTGAAGAAAAGATTAAGGAATGTGCAGAAACTGTAACTTCATGGAGCACAACAAAAATAATTAACCAGTGGGATTGAAGCTGTTTTGCAAGCCATGGCGATACAGTCCACAGGGTCCTTTTTTTCAGTAATTATGAACACAGTTTGTTTGTTTTTCCACCTATTTGTGTAATCTACTGTCTTACTAAAAGATTAATGTAAATGCATCAATGTATGCTGCCCTCATGCTGCCTTCCCTTCCCCTCATTGTGACTTCGCTTCCCCTCCCCTCATGCTGCCTTCCCTTCCCCTCCCCTCAGGAGAGAGAATCGAAACCGGAAGTCGGTAAACATTCTTTTTCATCGGGACACTCCGGGTACATGTTCTGTCAGCATGTGAAGTTTGGTGAGGATAGTCCAGTACTTTTCGCGTGCATAGGTCACAGAGAAACACACAGACACACTTTCAACTTTATATATATATATTATATAATATATATAATATATATATATATATACATAATAAATAGATAAAGGTTCAATCATTTATGTAATCCTCGCGACCTGGGTGTAGTCGATTAGGTGAGAGCTGATTGGCTATTCCTCCATTCACAGGTGAGAGATGTGGGTGGGTCTTTCTTTATTTATATGTTGATGCTTTTGACGTTTGCATGTGGTATGTGCTTGGGAGCCTCATTGGTATGCATAGCTGTCTACGCTGTCGCTGATGATTCGCCAGTAAGCGATGAAACCAGTCCGGTAGGTGAGGGGGTGTAGGCATTGGGATTCTCATATGTGTACTATGTGTGAACGTCTTTATAGTTGTTGAAGAACTCTGGAAGGGTTCAAAACAGCATAGCACTTTCCTTGCGTAAGTCTTTCTTGGGTGCTTTATGCAGCTTCATTGGCTCGAAGAGTGTGGGAGGGGTCAATCAAAAAATAACATATATATATGTATACACACACAAACACACAACACACATATGCGTGTGCGACATGCATGGAAGTTGCTGTTGTTGACTGCTATTTCCCCACTTGGGTAGGTTTCAGAGATGGAACGGAGACCTGCCAAGTCTCAAAGTGTCCACCTCTGTTTTTTGGTTAGGGATCACGATTCATGGACCAAGTTGTCAGTTTTCTTGTTCTCACGTGTTGTTGCGAGAGCTCTTTCTAGGATCGTCACTAAGTCCCCGGGCAGCTTTCAACTGCAGTTCTTTTGTCTAATATTCTCAGGGATTGACTAGGAATTAGGCGGCAGGAGGAGGCCATTCGGCCATCATGCCTGCACCACACCAATACCAGATTTAATCAATCCGTTGATACCCTTCTCTTTGTGTGAAGCCTTTTTGGCCGCTACCACTGGTACTCATTTTGCCCGACCTCGGAAAGGATGACAGGCTGAGTCAACCCCCTGGTGTTAATTCAGCTGGAAACGGGGCTTGAACTCAGGACCCTAGGATCCGAAGCCACCACCCTAACCGCTAAGCCACACCAGGTATAAACACCAGGGTGGCTTTTAAATCTCTGCGAGGTTCTTCTTTATAATTCCAATTATCACTGGTACATTTTCGGTGCTCTTTAAACTTCCAAGATGTTTTGACTTCATTTTGAAGATCTTGGTATTCGATCTTCTTGATTTTTGCATTGTTTGGACCAAAATCACATGGTACTGACACCTCAATCGGCAGTCTTCTTTTCTTTTTTGTACCTATTAAAGTTCTATATCCATCACAAAATAGGTTTATATCCATGGGAAGAGGAAATTGCCTCCTTAGAAATGCCCACTGTGTGTGTTGAGAAAAGTTGCACCATTGTACGACATTGGGGGATACCAAATGCCTCGAGAAGTGATGGGCACTTCCCCAAGCTCAGTGGCTGTGTTTGTGTCGTCTAAAAGTCATGTGTTGTGTCGGGTATGTTCATCTGTATGTCCATGTTTTGGCAGCTCTACTACGAGCCTTGGATGATGTAAAAAAAAAAAAGCTTTGTTTGCTATGTTCATGCTCGATGAGATAATTAGGCATACATAAAACGCTACTTCCTTGTTTTCAATGATTGATTTTGGTTCATTTTTCCACGAGTTTTCTGGAATTGGGATATGGAATTTTTTTTTACAGATGTGCTGGTGGATTACTCCACATATTTTATTGTGCCTTTGTGTGTCAGTTGTTCTGAGCGAGTGTTTTGCATCCCTATATGAGGTGACTCATTACCTCCGTCACCAAAGGTGGATTTTTTTTTTTTTGTATACCTTGTCAAGGCTCGTGTGAGAGCTAACACACAACGCACATCAAGGGGGCATGAGACAAGAGGGGCGGGAGTGGGAGGGACAAACAGTGGGGAACAGATACATAAGGAGATCTGTGGAAGGGAGAGGGATGGGACGGGGAACATGGGGAATGGAAGATGGACATTACAGGGACTTTCAGGAAGGAAAGCAGGGATTTGAAGGAAGTGGGCTTGGGTGGATTATCGGGGGTAGAAAAGATCGAGGATTTTGGATGGGGGATGATAAGAGGTGGTGGTGAACAGCTGTTTTGAAAGCCTGGAGGGAAGATGGGAAAGAATAGAGTGGAGGGAGTTTTATTCCAAAGGCGGGAAAAAAGAGGAATGAAGAGTGAGGTGAGCAGTGATTCGTGATTTTGGGTAGTTTTACCAAGAAGGGGGTTGTTGGCTGACCTTGGAGCCCGCTGAGGAAATGTGGTGGGGACAAATCGCAGAGAGAGCAGGGGGGGGCAAGGCTGGAGAGGAGACGGTAGAAGACAGAAAGACCACCGACCAACCTGCGGTGATTGAGTGAGAGGCCCAAAGACTCAGCCTCATTGCGGGAGATGCGAGGATCCGAATGCCCTGGTTCTACAAGCGTGAAGCCGAGAGAGTGGGAGGCAGGATCACCAGCCCAGAGGGGAGAGCAGTACTCCATCAGGCTACGGACAAAGCTTTGTAAGTGGTCAGGAGCTCAGGAGGGCCGAGGAAAGACTGCACGACGGAGGATTCCCAGTCGGCGACTGACTTTGGAGGCGAGGTTTGAAATGTGGCTTTCCAGGAAAGGTCATGGCAGATAGTGAGACCCAGAAGCTTGAAAGAAAGGACTTCTTCCAGAGGATTGTTGAGAAAGTGGATGGGTGGGTTTTCTAAACGGTCCTTTCGAAGAGACATAGTGAGAGTGTGAGATTTGTCCGATTGAAAGACATGTTCCACGTGTTGGACCAGTTTGTGATTTTATCCAGATCTGCAGTGAGCGGAAGAAGCTGCTGCTTGCCGGTCTGAGGGATGACCGATGGTACGGCAGAGGGTGGAGTCATCAGCAAAGAGATATAGAGGATTTCCAGAGAGTCGGAGAGATCATTGTCAAACCAGAAAAAGAACAGGGCCCAGAACGCTACCTTGAGGAACTCAGCCTGGACAGGAAGAGGGGATGAAAGACTCCATTTGGGCACACGTTGAGCTGCGACGAGAGGAAGTCTGCAGAGCCATGAGTGGAGCTGGCCTTGGATACCATGGGAAGAGAGTTTGGTGAGTAGAGCAGGGTGCCAGACTGTCAAAAGCACGTGATATGTCCAGGGATACGGCTCGGATTTCCTGTCTGGCATTGAGGACCTCCATCCATTGTGGGAAGAGCAGAAGCAGCATATCCAGGGTAGAGTGACTGGTCTGAAACCAAATTGATGATACAGAAATAAAGCCATTGGAGAAGAGGAAGGATTTCATGTCTGAAGCGATGATGGATTCCATAACCTTGCTGATGTTGGGAGAAGGCTGATTGGTCTGTAGTTGCAGGATCTGTTTTTGCACCTTTTTATGCAGGGCAGTGATGTTTGCAGATTTCCAAGCAGATGGCAGATGACCTTGAGCAAATGAGAGGGTGAATAGAACAGAGAGAGGGTGAGCAAGAGCAGAAGAGCAGGCTTTGAGGACACGTGGGTTGATGCCGTCTGGAGGTTGCAAGAATCTGAGTCGAGGTTGACAGCAAGCTCTCCACCTTGTCAGGAGAAAAGGACACAGAGTCAGGGACAGTTGGGTGCGACTGGGTAAGTGGGTAAGAAAGTGATGGGTTTTTGGACACAAGATTTAGCTGCAAACACCGAGTTTAGGCATTCAGCTTTTTCACAGTGCGGTATCAGCAGTGCGGCCATTTGAGGTAAGGGAGGGGATGGAGGGGGAACATACACCAGAAACAGATTTGTTAGATGCCACCAGGATTTTGAGGAGGGAGAGAGGTTTGAGAGTTCAGTAACTTGAGATTAGAAAGATGTTGTTTCTGGCTCTCCTGAGGGGTAGATACACACTTGTTCCGAGCTTTATGGAAGGAACTGAGATTGCCCTCAGTTGGGTTTGCTTTCCATGAGGCAAAGGCAAGTTGTTTCAGGACAACTGCCTCGCCACAAGCTTCAGTAAACCAAGGGCGGGAGGAAGGGTAGGACAACTGAGACGAGAGGGGATAAATCTGTGCATGAGGGAGAGCAAGTTTCTTGAAAGAATTCCAGGATGAGTTGATGTTGGAGAAAGTACGATAGGAGACCAGTCTATAAGTTTGATGGCTGCTTGGAGACCCTGCCAGTCAGCTTGAGTGAAATGCCAGACTCGACGGCGGTGAGGTGGTTCTCTGATAATAGCCAGAGAGATGTCCATTTGACAAGGACGTGGTCAGAAGAACGATTGGAGCGGAGCAAGAGCAGCAGATATTGTCAGGGAATTGTCAAATCAGATCCAGAAGAGATGGAGTACCTTGGATGAGATCGGGTCGGGAAGTTGACCGATTGAGTCAGTCCCAAACGAGTCGCAGAATGCGCAGTCCCAAATGCCATACCGATGGAGGTTATGTTATTCACCCCCTGACTGTTTGTCTGTCTATCTGTCTGTGACATGATATCTCAAAAAGTTGACTGATTCGGACAAAATTAGGTCGACAGTTGAGTGTGTGACAAGGATGAATTATTAGATTTTGGGTGAAGAATCCGAATCTGGATCTGAGAAATTAAATTTAAAAATGATTCTTCACCATTGAAGATGCGGCCAAAATGAAATGCAGACCGAAAATGTATGATATTTCAAAAGTTGTGGATGGATTATGACAATCTTGGTGGATGAGTTGGTTGTGCAAACGTAAACTGTTCAGTCTGGCGAAGGTATATGCTCAACCTAATGCCGTTCTAGTGCTTTCTGTTTCTACCTTGCAAAGCCTACACCTATCCGATTGACTTATTCCTCGCATTTTCTTCAAGCATTGGTGGAACATACATGGCAAGTTAGAGGTGACTTAAAGCCATCAGATCTGTGGTTTCCATGGAGGGGGGGGAGGGGGTAGTCACAGCTTATGGGGCAGGCATGGTGCCTGCAGCGAGTTGTGGCCGATCGGGAGGAGGCGAAACGTCTTCCCGGCAACTGTACACCTTAAGTGTCAATTGGGCTTCTCCTCAGGTTGATTCCCCGGCATCTTCTTCCGCCCGCTGTAATGCACTTTTATTAGCTCTGGCACCACCTCTAGCCCTGATGCACTTCGCCCTCCCACTTGCTCGCTATTGGCTGACGGTCCAGCCTGAGGATGGGGTGAGCCCCGCATGACCTTGAGCTAGCGGGCCGGTGATGTCAGAGGTCCGACTCGACTGGGCTGCTTTCCACCTAAACCTTGGTCTGAGGGCCGAGCTAACACCTCTAAAAACATATTAAACAGCGAAACAAAGGCAGGAACATGAAATAAAGGTCAAGTGGGATATAATCTTATTTTGGGCACACACTGGGGTGGGTTTCATGTTTCTTGCAAACGAATTAGCAATGCCATCTCTATAATGACATTTAAATACTTTAACACTTATTCTAAACAATCAGGATAACGATCCTATATAAAAATTTTGTTAACTCCTAGGAGCCACACCTCAACAATATTGTTTTTTGGTTCCAGGACCACAAGATAATTACACTTGATTTTTGCATCTCTATTGCTAAAAGTTGAAGTGTGTGTGTTTGTGTGTGTGTTACATGTATGTTCACTGCAGCCGCTAATTGTATTGAATAAGAGGAATCAACACCTTTCAGTCTCATCCATGCTGGATATTTGTCATATGTCCTCAATTTTCCACGAGTCCAATTTAAATTCAGGAACAGATCAGTATTGGTTAACCATCTTAAAATTGCACTCTTTCATTTAAATGCTGAAATTATGTGTTAAAGAAAATTTGAATACAGATTTTGTGTTCGTAACAGCAGGTTAGTGCCCAGCGAGTCGAACCGAGTCGGAGTAAACACAGTGCATGCGCAAAAGGCCTCACTTAGCATTCATATGTCATTTGAAAGTCGTATATTAACTTCATAACCTTTCCAATCAATGTATCCTAATATATATATATAATATTTTTTATTGCAGAGTGTAAAGCACACTGACCTGAAATAACGAAATTATTTGTTTGAAATCTTGGTGTTTCAGAAGAATGCTAGTTATCTTCCATCCTCAGAGGTAACACGGCACCAGAGCGTGCAGCTGCGAGATGTGAGCTGTACTTATGTCCGACGGGAATGGCTACGCGTCATGATTGGGCTGTGGAGGGGACCAATCGGCACGTTGTTTGGGATGGATTGAATAAAGAGAGTGGGATTGGAGGATGTATTTGTTTCCGGTTTGGATGTTTGGGTCACGGTTTCGGTATTACGTGTTTTCATGTCCATTTACCTCGCACGGTCCCCTCAAGAAAGCGGGACACGCCATTAGCGATATCTGGCTCTCCCTTATCAACAAATCGACACCTATAACTACAGCTTGCAATACACTGAGGGCATTGGACTATGATGAGCAAAATGTACCGACCATCAGTAACATGCATTCAACGCCAATCAGCACCTCACAATAATCAGCCAATTGGGGGGGGGGGTGAGGAGTTGTTAATAAAAGCTGTATTCATTCGCTCCAGTGACTTCCCCTCTCAATGGGTGAAGCATGCTGCTGAAATGTTGAGGCTGACTCTCTTTTTACTTTGGAGTTATTTTCTTTTTAAAGTATAAAAAGTGAATAGCTCATTTAAGAGCTCATACATGGTGAAAACCCTAACCTTTTAACTTATTATTGTTGTTTCACCATGGAAACTTTTAAATAGTACTTAGTACCTTGTTCAGTTTTTCAATGTGTTTTTAGTTTTGAAATGTACATTCACTCAGAGGTGATGTTGAGTGTTTCGAAAGTGCATGTGTACATTTCAAAGAACTTTAAAGTGTAACATGTATATTTCAAAGTGTATGCGTTTTTAACTTATTTAAAGTGTACGTGTACATAATAACTTTGAAAAAAGAGACAAATAAATATAAATATATATATATATATACTAATATATATATATATATATATATATATATATAAATATATATATATGAGCCTTTCCACAGTAATGGGTAACCATTGTGTTTACATACATAGTCCCAACATTAAGTGTGTCCAGTTTATCTTGCAATGAGGGGAAACAAAAGAATGACCCCTCCACTAATGGAATCCAACGTAAGAAGATAATCTAACCCAGCAATTTATTGATAGCGTCAGCTCTCGTAGTGATGATTATTAAACGACCTCTGACTGGCTCAAAGCCTTCTGTAACAAACGTGACTTGGACCGCAATCGGAAAGCCATATTGTATCAGCTTTTACGGCGATATGGATTATCACTAATGTTATCCTTTGTTACATATTTGTCATTTAGGTTGTTATGTTATCAAACAAAAATAACAAGACCGTATTTTTAAAGGTTGTGAGCTTGAGCATTTTGTTTTCTTTTCATGACGAATTGACAGATAGCATAACGTTTGTTACTCTGTTTTCAACCCCCCAGCATTCACATTAAAGTATATTTTGGCAAATTCAGGGTGTGGGATATCATAAGTAAGGTTTTTTTTACACATATAATCTAAACAGTCTCAATCAAAAACGTATGTGTTCATATAAAACTCTTGGTAAATCTATTTAGTTTTATATAGCTTAAGACAAAGATTTATTCCCATCACAGTGAATAAAATTTTATCTGCACGCTTTAATTTTAGGCAACAGCGGTTTTGCTATAAATAGTATATATCTACATTTATATACACCTAAAACATGTTGTGGTTTCTATGGATACTTTAAGGAATTTTGTGATAGCTCCTGAAGATAAGACCCTTATGTAGCATATTACTGTGGAACAGCCCATATATATATTATATAGTAACGCTCGGAAATTTCCCTGGCCTCCGACTAATTAATTACGTATACAGGCATAGTGATTTTCGTCGCCTCTAATGTTTATTTACTTCACATAATATGTGAATTTCAATGTCCATAAGTTTGTTTATAATCCTGTACTTGCACACTATTCAGCTGAAAAGTGAGGGGAAAATCAAACTTTTTCATCAATTTAAAGACACTTATTTTCTTTCCTCCGCATTATGAGAACGTACCTTCACTGGGCGGTGTATGTTAGATTGCTGCGCGCAATCGCTGCAAACAAAACATGCATTCCTCATTTCCTGCATGAGTTTAATCTAAATGTACTTTGTTTCCTCGAACGGGACCTGAATTTAATGATAGAAGACAAGTTGTTCAGTCTTCAAATGTACACAGGGCTTTGGTGGCCTGTTCCAAGGCAAAGCATTTTTTGAGCAGGCCAAAACAAAATGTCAGTTTAAGACCCATGTGAAGTGAAAGCAGGCTGACCAAAGGAAAGCCTTTTTTTTGTTTTTTCATGATGAGCACCCCATGAATTTTCTTCAAAAGGGTGTTTAAATTTACCCAAATACCAGTTTTCACTCATGCACTCCCTTGGTGACAGGCCGCGAGGTTTCAAAGTATTGAGCCATTAGGTTTTCATGGTTTTGGAGTTATGGAGAACACACACACACACACAACACACTATTTTTTTTATAGACTAGCAAATGCAGCATGTCACTTTGCTAACGGGAATATTAAGGGAAGAAAGGGGGAGGGAGAGGGAAGGGAAGAAGAGAAGAGAGGAGGTTAGGGGGTAGGAGAGGAGGTAGGGGGGTGAGAGAGGAGGTAGAGGGTGAGAGAGGCGGTAGGGGTGAGAGAGGAGGTAGGGGGTGAGAGAGGAGGGAGGTAGAGAGAGGAGGTGGGGTGAGAGAGGAGGGAGGGTAGAGAGAGGAGGAGTGGGAGCGAGAATGGCTGGGGAGCTAGGAGAGGTGGGAAGGGGGTTGGGGGGGGCTGGAAGAGCAGTGCCTCACCAAACGTCTCAATACACTCTGGGATGGGGGGTGGGAGTAAGGAGGAGGGGGAAGAGGGGTTTTGGAGGAAGTGAGCATGAGGGGAGGGGGTTCTGGACTTGTGTTTGGTAGTAGTGAGACTTGGGAGAAGGGTGGGGGGTACTACAGGATTGAGCAATCTGGGGTATGTTAATACAGCACACGGAGACTGCCTGGAGATGTTTCATGGGTGGAGAGGGGAGGGGTTCGGGAGGAGGTGAGCATGAGGGGAGGGGAGGAGGAGGGTAGGCTGCGTGAGGGGAAGGGAAGGCAGTGTGAGGGGAAAGTCAGGCAGCGTGAATGGAAGGGAATGTGGAGTGAGGGGAAGGAAGGCAGTGCGAGGGGAGGGGAAAGGCAGCGTGAG
>CM068963.1:8958623-8972585 GCA_035128595.1 Eptatretus atami
CAAATAACGGGGTCCGACAGTCTATCATTTTACTTCCAAGAATACCTACATCCTTGTGAAGAAAGGACGTTGTGATGGAAGCTGAGTTTCAGTTGCCTTCAGTGCATGCTCTCATGATATTTGAAAGACTGAGCATTTAATAATGCAGAACCTTACTTGGATGTATAGATTACAGTGGATCTGAGAATTTTGCAAATGCATTCATTCGCTCACTGACATGCGATGCAACAAACTTTTACAATTCACATTTTGGGTATAACGTCAATTTATTAAGTTCGACATCTGATATTGATATGTTGGACTTCTGTCAGTGTTCTTGAGGCCGCTCAGGCACGCTAGTTGTGCCCAGAGGCCTTGTAGTTGTAGCGTACTACACGCGACGCAAGACGCCTGTGGATACTCATCGAGTATGTAGTCTCAGGTTTGCTGCACGATCAGAGAGATAATGCTGTGATGTCATCAAGAAACACAATTTGCTGTGGGAGATGCTGCTCCGAATATGTACCGTCTTTACTTATTTTGGTTAAATTGGACAACTTTGTTCCATGTTCATTATTGGAAAATGTGTAATACATACTTGAAAGAGCTTTCAACTGCAGTGTCACCAGGCTTTATAGATTGCTTTAATTCTGTGAATATACCCTATTGTATTTTAAAGTTGAACTGTGTGCGGACAAGCTTGCATACGCAAAGTCGAACTTTTCTTGTCTGTGGTGTGGCCTACGTAGTCCTGTGTACAACCATTAATATTGGGAAATGGAAGAGCTAACCGTTGACTTGTCTCCTGACTCTGCTTTCATCATCATTTATAGTAATTTTTAAAGCCATCTAATGCACGCTATAATCTATTACTTTTACCTTCAGCATTTTCTCAGTACAAGGCTTGTCAGACAGGATGGTGTGGAGGTGGTGCCCCTAGCTTTGAGCTTTCTAGTCTGGGTTATATTCTCAAGCAGAATACAATATGTTGGATTTGTGCTTCACAGGCCAGGGATCGTATCACAAAGGCGCTGCCCCTCGATGGACTTTGTGTCCCGTCTGTTAGCATCAGTCGCTGCATGTTAAAAGATCACATGGTCTCTTATGAAGCGTTGGTGAGTTTATTAACGGCACCTTGAAAAAAATATAGAATGAATGCAAATCCTGTACACAAATTACCTTCGATCAAAAGTCAGTCCTGCCCCTCCAGTTCGTGAAAGGTTTGTTGAAAACTTTGCCCAGCCAAACGTATGAGAAGTTGGGATTAATTGGACCCGGTGAATAAATAGTAGTAATTGTAGTAGATTGTTTGGTCACAAGGCTCTGCCGGTTGTGAAGGAACTTTGCGAAAAGGGACATGCCCTCTCTTTAATATGAATAGTGAAGAACCCATCCTTATGTTTGGGTTAATTGCCCCACATTTGCATGTGGGGTGTCTTCTAATACCCACCCCCACGGACAATGTCTCAAATCGAGGGAATTTGGGTCCTCCCTCATCCTGAACCCCCAGGGCGATTATTTTTTCTTTTCTTTTTCTTTCCCTTACTGCCAAAAAATGTTTCAGTTCAAGTACCGTACAACCACCAGTTTCCATCTCATTCCATCAAGCCGTTCAGGAATTCATCGAAGTCAAACAAACACTTCTCAAATTAGATACACTAGTACGTGCCCGTAAAAATAAAATAAAATAAAATAAAAAATAATAATAATAATAAATAAATAAACCACACAGGCCGTTTCTTCGCTCTCGCGTGCCCGTACGTGCGTGACCCGGAAGTTCGATATTATTCGCAGTTACGATTATTCGCAATTTAGTTTTAATACTCAATTATTCAATTAGCGCCAACGTATTTTACCTTTTCGCAATGTTGTGGCAAGGAAAAACAAAAAGAGAAGAGAAGAGAGAAAAAAATTTTACTTCCTGGTTCGGAGCATACCAGCACTCTGATGTTCCCGAAATTTATACACCGTCTAATATGAAAACAATCATAACTTGGGCCATTGTGTTTATCTATAAACGCACAAGAAATTGAGAAATTATTAGAATACACGAAGTCATCACTCTCCGAAAGCCCGTACGTTGTAACCCGTAATGGGGAACGTGGCTGTGCTTTCCTTCCCCATCGGCCACGCCCACGCAACAACGTGTCTTGCCATTGGTTGGTAAATAAATGGCCATAACTTGGGAAGCACTTGTCCGATTAATATCAAACCTGAAAAGGCACATCCTCAGGTCCCCAGCAATATACCTGGCAAGTTTCAATTAGATCGGACCAGTGGTTGTCGAGAAACACGGTCACAACACACCACAACACACACACACACACACACACACACACACACACACAATTGCTGGGAAATATATATATATATATATAATATATATATATATATATTATGGTTATGAGTGGTGTGTGGTTTAATACGATTACACTTGCATCCATGCATGGAAACAAAGCTTGAATTTTGGCTTCGTCTATCGCTGAGCCGTTTCGAACAACCTCACCTGTTCAGTGCTGCCATCCGGTGGGCAAGTTTGATATTGCACCTACTCAATGCCATTTGAAAAGCTGTGGCTTGGTCAGCATGGTGAGGTCAGTCATACACTTGACTTTTGAAATAACCCTTGTTGCAACAACTTTGCCAGAGATAATAAGTTGTATTGCTTTTTTTTTTTGTCTGATCAATGTTTGTCCTGTTTTGTTAATGAGGACACTCGTTTATTTATTTGAGTACATTCCTAAATCCTGGCACACGTGTTTGATATTTAGGGGGGAATTTCCATTCAAGGTGAAGGATTTGTTTGATGTGATGGCTGCTCTTCATTTTCTTTCCTGCTCTATTGAGCAATTTGTGCGTCTTTTGAGCTTGTGTTCCTGCTCTTGTGCATCACCCCTACTGAGCAGTTAACACTCATCGCACAACCATACATGCTGATGCATGACAGGTCTTGAACACTTTTATTTCAGAATCGCTTCATTTGTTGGATTATCTTTTTATTAGGACATTCCGGCCATGCTTCAGAGATCACTTTTGAGAATTTGTCCCTCTGAGCTTTATGTTCCTGCACTGTCTTGTATCAAATATGACCAAAACTGATGTTTCTAGTGCCAACAAGCAGTGAAACATCTTAGAGTGTGCTTTTGTATGCCTCCGCCGATGAAGTTGCCAGAGGCATTGTTTTCCGGCTGTCCATCCGTCCATGCATCGGTATTCGGTTTTGTTACCGCGATAACTTGAACGGCTGAAAGGATCTAAGTCAAACTTTGTACAAGTATGTATAATGATGTATACATAAAGTTATTAGATTATGGGTTCAAGAGGTCAAAGGTCATGTCAGGTAAAATGTGATATTTGAGAACAGCCGTTCAAGGGATTTGAATAAAACGTGGTACAAGTATGTATCGTGATGTAATAATGTGTGTCGACCTTGCGATATCGAAGAGTGCCGTTCTAGTTCATATTGGGAAGGAATGCAGCATCTTGGAGCATGCTTTTCCATTTCGGGATCGTAATTCTTCCCCATACCCCCTCCCCCTCACGTATGGATTGTGGACATGAAAGATCATCTCGGCTGTATTGCTTAGTTGACCATTGTGTGTTGGTACCTTGATTACATTACATGTCGATTGTTTTTCATGCCATTTGATATACAAATTCTTAAAATGATGGATGTAGATGCTGATGTATAAGATGAATGGGTTTGGTACATGTGCATGTAAGTAAATTGATAGAGCAAGTTCATGTGAACAAGGCACAGGAATGATTGGTCACATGGCTTCCTCTTACGTCACAGTTTCCTTGTATGTTCTTGTAATAAATTGTTCTGTACTATTTTACTTGTGCTATGGATGTGTGCCCCATGCTGGATAACTGTGTGCTTGTCAAGCAAATCCTCACCAGTAAGACAATGAGCACCCATTGGTGATTTTTCATCTGTTAATGTTTACGAGTGCCCATGATGGTGAGATTACCCAACTAATCCATTATGCTGATATGAGAATTTTATCCTCGCTGTAGGAAACGTCTTTACCCACATTTGCTTGCTCCCCCCCCCCCCCAAAGTTTGACTTGTGCAGAAAATTTGAAAGGATTGGTTGGTTGTTTTGACAAAAAGGATTTGAAAGTTGTGCGATACTTTGGCAAATATGTGAAAGCTAGAGTCTGCGCATTGTCGTGCTCCAAACGCTCGGATTTTTGACTGCTATCCATCTATTCCAGACAGCAGCATGCCCTTTTATTTTTGCTTCCACCCCGTCTGCCACCAAGGGAAGACGAGGTTTTGCAATTGTGTTTGTGCTGCTTATCTATCCAGGCCATAACTTTTTACCGTTTTATTACAAAGTTTTGTGGTAAAACAACACTCTGACAGGCAATGTGATGGAGTAAATTTTTTTCAAAATAACCCCCCCCCCCCCAACCACCCCGATCCTGAGTGGGGGGAAAAAAAACAAAAAAAAAACGAGGAACATTCATTACCCTTCACTTGCAACATAAATGAACTATCATGCATAAAAATGTTTTTACAATAAAGTTATAGTGTAACAAACTACCAAACTAGGTCCGAGTCTAAAAAGATCCACAAATGCATTAAAGGGTTTCTTCGAGCGATCACATCGTAGTGTTTAATCCAGTGCCAATTATAATGTCTTCATAGCCAATGATAGTTGGGGATACAACAATCACCCGATGTATATCAACCACCTCAGGTGGAGTGATCCCTTACAGCACTACCCATTACTGCTCATCCTGAAGTTCTTGCTGGTGACTTCAACAGCCATCACACCTCATGGGGATACACTTCAGATAATTAGGCAGGTGAGCAATTGGTGGCTTGGGCTTCTGCTGATGATCGCTATCTCCTGCATGATACCAAGCAACCAGGCACTTTTCATTCACTTGGATGGAAGAAGGACTACAATCCAGACCTCTGTTTCGTCTCCAGATACTGTCATGAACACTCTCTTCCACGCATCTTGTAAGATCCTTGCACACTTTCCACACAGCCAACATTGACCAGCATGAATTCACAATGGAATAGAGGTTCCCTTGATTACATACAAACCGAAGGCCCACTGGAATTTTCGGAAAGGCAACTGGTAGGCTTTCACACCAAAAGTTGAGTAGCAAATCACCGGCCTCAACCCTGTCCCGAAGGGAGAGACAGCAGCTTCTGGAAGATTCTGATAGATGCAGCTAAAAACGAGAAGGGCACTCGGGAGAGCGCATACCTCCGCCACGTAATGCCTGATCCACGAGAACATTTCGGGTCCAATACACTTTTGAAATATCATGCTACATAATCGTTTTTGGCCCAAACTCTCAATGGTGAAGAATCACTTTAAAAATTAAATGATTCTCATGCCCAGATCCAGATTCGGATATTCACCAAAATCAAATTAATTTGTCATGGTCACACACCCAACATGACCACCAAGTTTCGTCCGAATCCATCCACAACTTTTTGAGATATCCTGCACACAGAAAGGGATGAAAACATAACTACCTTCACCTTTGGTTGTGGAGGTAATGAAGAAGAACCTCATTGAGATTTTTAAAAATCATCCCTGGGAATATTACCACAAACTACAATTGGAGGCAATCCAGGGTTCGGTGATTATCCTAAAAAGAGCACTCTGAGCAAAACTCTGAGAACAACAAAGTTTAACAGCTTGGTCCATGAACCGTGATTGCATACTGAAGCGGAGGTGGATACTTTGAGTCCTGGGAGGACTCTTCCATTCTTGGAAAAAAACACACACACACACATTGCAATAGTCCCATTACCCTAAGTTTCAAGACTCATGAAACGGAAATATAAAATATATCATTTTTAGCCCAATCAATGGTGAAGAATCGCTTTTAAAATCAAATAATTCTTGACTCCGGATTTGGATCTTCACCAAAATCGAATAAATTCGTCCTTGTCACACACCCAACATGTCCACCAAGTTTCGTCAGAACCCGTCTTCAACTTTTTGATATGTCGTGCTATTTATCGTTTTTGGCCAGATCTCTCAATGGTGAAGAATCTCTTTAAAAAATTCTAACAGCTGGATTCGGATTTGGATCTTCAACAAAATCTAATCGGTTCATCCTTGTAACACACCCAACCTGCCCACAACTTTTTGAGATATCCTGCACACAAACAGACAGGGGTGAAAACATAACCTCCCACTTTCAGTGGTGTCAGTAACACCCACATGTTTTTCGCAAATGCTACACACCTTGTTGGTTTGCCAGAAATTTACTAACTCCTCCAACTGTATGAATCTTCTGGGGATTCATATGTTGCGTCTGAGCTCTTGGAATCTCTGGACATGGCAGGAGACTGTTGAGCTTGATTTCACTCATTCAAGTAGAAAAGCATTAAACCTACCAAGACATCTTGAAGCTGACTCACCTGCTCAACATCAATCTCCCAAAGTATCGGCTAATGCTGTTGCTTCTCAGCTGCTCCTCAACTCTAAAGTAGCCTCAACTCAGGAGGCTCACCATGAAGTCTGCAAGGAACTCTACAAGACCTTGCTTTCTTCCCTTTGCACCAGGGCTGACATTGACACTGGCCTTTTTCCACCAAAGCAAGGAAAATAGTAGGAATTGATGGCATCTATCCTGAATTCTTGAAGAACTTTGTGGACTGGGACCTCACGGACATGATTGGTTGGCTTCTATTTTCACTAACATCCATGCAACTGGAGAGAGGTTAGTCATTGCCATCTTAAAGGGGCTGTCACACCTTGACGATTTAGCCAGCGTATGCCGATTTATGAAAAATTTGTCTAAACAAGCATGGCACCGTCGAATACGTTATGGGTACGTTTTGTGTACGTTAGGTGCACGCTGAAAACACTACCATAGGTCGTATTACGCTGGTTTAACACGTTGTACTTTTTGGTTGTCCAAAAAATTTTGCATGCTTGAAATTTTACGACGTACTCGGCGTTTGGCTCACACGTTCCGCTACGCTGGCCATAAGTTGTAGGCACCGTGCGATCGTTGACACACGCGATCGTTGACACACGTTATTGTATGTTACTCATAAGTCGAAACACGTAGAGGTAACATTCGCGTACCCGAAACTTATTTCTAACCTATGAGTAACGTTTTGTAAGCACGCTACACGAACGTTGTTCACACTTCGCAACACGCTACTTGAAAGTTCCTCATACGTCGAAACACATCAAAGTAATGTTTAGGGTACCCGTGACTTATTTATAACCTATGAATAACGTGCTTGGGAATTATTACGCTATGCATAGGTTGTGGACGCCTAAAACACGATAAAACAATCGTTGGTATAACTTATGTACAAGTTATCGAAGCGTTCTGTGTTCATTACTAGTACATTATGCATTTGTCAAAGTCGTTTTAATACTTTAAAAAGTAAAACAAAGAAATATTTCATCGTGGGAATGAGGAAAAAAAATTAGCCGAAAAGAACATCGAACAATGGTGCAAAGTAGTCTCCTATTCGTGGACGATAAGAGGATCCATCATCACCCACACCCTCCCATCACGCTCACCTACTACTACTGACATGGACCTACTACTACTACTACTACTACTACTGACATAGACATACTACTACTCTACTGACATAGACATACTACTACTACTACTGACATAGACATACTACTACTACTACTACTACTGACTATAGACTACTACTACTGACATAGACATACTACTACTACACATGCTACTACTACAACTACTACTACTATTACTACTGTCACGCACACCAACTACTGCTAATAGTATTACTACTACTGATACTACTGGCATTGACATCTACTCAACATGGAGTCTGGAACAATGATGGGTTCCTCTTGTGAAGCCCATTTGTATATACCAATTCCCTTAATGCTGCCAATACGCCATTATACGATAGATGCAAGTTAGAAACACGTTCAGTAAGTGCTGTGGTCGTCCGGAAGACGTCAATCTAATTCGTCTACATACGACAATGTGCGTTTGAGATACATTACACATAGGTTCATAGCATGTTACTCAAAGGTTAGAAGCACGTTATACTTAGGTTCAAAGCATGCTACACATAGGTTAAGCGCACGTTACTCATAGGTTCATAGCACGCTAGTCATTGGTTCAAGGCAAGTTACAAATAGGTTCAATGCACGTTCATAGAGTTTCAGCACGTTAAACATAGGTTCAGAGCACGCTACTCATAGGTAAAAGGACGTTACCCATTGGTTGAAATTAGTTGCAGGTATGTTAAATATTACCTTGACGTGTTCGACTTATGAGTAACCTACAAGTAACGTGTGTCCGTCGTGTTAAACAATCGCGGAGCGTGCCAGGAACATATGACAACGCATGCGGAACGTGTTAGCCATACACCGAGTACGTCGTAAAATTTTCAGCATGCTTGAAATTTCACGACGTATTACACGTACCACGTAATATGACAGCGTACTTCATTGTTTCCAGCCTACTCTTAACGTATACACAACTTACCTATACCGTATTTGATGTGCGCTAGCGTTTTAGACACATTTTTCATAGGCCGGCATACGCTGGCAAAATCGTCAAGGTGTGACTGCGATGTTGACACTTCAAATTCTCAGGCGTTATGATTTAAATCGGCGTGCGGCAGGTTCTTAACGGGCTACGCCACGAGTTCGCCGGCTATACGTTTAGCGCGCTATGCGTAAGTTAAACTACGTTGGCATAGGTTGTGAACGCCGACAACAGGCTAAGCATTCGTTGGGTAAAAGTTATCAATAACACAACGAAACGTTCTGTGCCATTACTAATATGTTATGCATACGACCAACACGTTATGAATACGCCCAAAACTTAAAAAAACATCAACATTTCAGCGTACGCCAAACGTTTTACATACATTTTTATACGTTGCCATTGCTGGTTAAAACGTCAAGGTGTGACAGGGCCCTTAAGACAGGGAGACCTGCTGCTGACCCGTCTAGTTATCGGCCCATATCTCTGCTGTGTACGACATACAAGTTTGTTTGAGTGTGGCGTCCTGGCCAGGCTCCCTCCACTGGTAGAGCCCAACCTCCCCAAGAATCAAGCTGGCTTCAGACCTGGTAGGAGCTGTGTTGATCAAGTACTTGCACCGACATTGAGACCGACTACCAACGCACGCTTAAGACGTGTTGCACTGATTGCCATTTCATCAGCGTATAATATAGTATGGTGCCATGCTTTTCTGCTGAAAGATGCCAGACTTTTCCAGCGTCAAGCCACAATGTGTCGTTCCTTCTATGCTTAGCAATCAAATATGTAGGGTTTCACTCTGAGAGCAAACAAGCTCCATAAGGACTTTGAATGATGGTCTTCCGCAAGGGTCTGTTTTAACATCTATTATGTGAGCGACATGACTTGTACCACCTCCAGAAAGGTTCCTGCTGCAGATGATCTTGCCCTTGCTATGCAAGCAATCAACCTTGAAAATCTCAGCAGTACCCTATCTCATGACTTGATGGTAAAGGAGCAATACTTCATCTGGGCGTCTGTCCAACCTCAACTGAGACCATAGTTACCGCTTTCCATTTCAGCAACCAGCTGGCTAACAGCGAACTCCAGGTTTCTTTTTGCGGCAAACCAGTCAAGAATGAACCATTCCCCAAGTACCTTGGAGTCACCTTTGATCGCAGCCTCATACTCTGTGAACACCTAAAATTGGTCACAGAAAAGATCAAGACCAGGGTAAACATCATCTGGAAACAAGTGTGCACCAGCTGGTGATTGAGTGTGTGCACTCTTCAGTCTTCGCACTGCCAGCCTTGCTCTTGGGTATTCTTTAGCAGAATACTGTACTCTCCTCCTGTTTGGGCAGAGAGCAGTGAAATACCTACTGTGAAATAGTTTGCTTGTGTATTAATGAAAACAAGCCTACATATAAGAAATGCATAATGAAGACTATAATGGCCCTCAGTAGAGCGCATACCTCTGCCAGGCTGAACAGTTAAAAAAAAAAAAAAGGAAAAGATCTTGCTTTTCTCTGCACATGTGTGGTCAGGATGAATTCAGAGCCAAAGTATAGTAAAATGACAGGGTTTTTTTCCGATTCGTGTTCAATAAAAGAACGTTAAGTTTAAATAAGTTGTTCCTCGATCATAGATTGACGTTTGTGGCCAGACTGACGGAGAGATGGACAGACATAACCAATTACTTAACCAGCTTTTCGCTTTGTGTGCATGGGATAATAATTGGATTAGGTAAAACTTGATCTGTACATTTGCTGGATTCTGAACCAAATACATACATACATACATACATACATGCATACAGTTATTTTTGTGGGGTAGATGAAGGAATCTCAAAACGAAGAGAGGATTGTATAGCATGGTCCGTGGATGAGTAGGAGACATCTCAATGTAATTTAAGTAGGGAAACTGAGCTCAAGTTGTTACATTTCACCATATGGGTGTGGTGTTTTTTTTAGCATATATATATATTTTTGAGGGTGAAACGGGTGTGGTTGATACACCGGAAAATACGGTGTACCGGTCTCGCTATTGTACCGTTATGACTTGTGGATTGCCGTTTCGGTAATCGTCACGCATTCTAAAGCACACACCCATGTATATATATTATTATATATATATATATATAATATATATATATATATATATATAATTGTTGCGAATTCGCGCCCGCCGGCGTGCGAACGGCCACGTGACTCGAATCGCGGCCGTCGCCCACCGGACGGACAATTCAGTCGTGACCCTCTCGGACTAACGCCGGGAGCTAGTCACGGTGGGGGTTTAACCTCACCACAACCCAGTCCGCATTCTACCCGTGCGAGTAGGGTGAATCGCCGAAAGTCGATATACCTAAGTACTCGCAGGGTAACCTACCGAGGGTTGCACCACGCACAGGTCGACTTCGGGCACGAACCGCTTAAGCGGTCCGTTCCGTGCTATCGGGATAACCGGCGGTGTTATCGTCGACCTTGACGTTCAGATTAATTATCGGGCGTATCGCGCCCCCCGAACCCTTTACGTGAAGCAAGATGGAGACCCAACAAAGGAAAGGACGCAGCGAAACGGGGAACAATTCAACAAGCAAGCATTTTATTTACACGCACACAGAGAGCACACAGATAAGCATGTATTTACAGCCAAACAGTCAGAGATGCACATATAAAAGCAAGGACACAATGCAGAGCTACAACGAATATAATTATTAAACAACTTAAACAGTTCTACACTTTTCAAGACTGGCGCACAACACACACACATTTACACAAAACCCAAAAAATGGAAGTCGCGACTTCCTGAGCGCGTCGAGTCCTTGGGACCGTAACTCCGAGCTCCGTCGCCTTCCGCCGTCTTCACAACCGACGACTCCTCACAGCTCCACTTCGAGGCGAGAAAAACAGAGCTTCACTCCAGCCGAAGGGGAAAGACAGAGCGAGATCCTTTCACCGGCCGTGTCCGTCTTTATGCGCGGGGCCCCGCCCTCCACTCCGCCCCCGTTTTCGGCTCCACCCTCCTTCCAGAACATGCTGGAACTTCCAGAAGGAGTGGTCTTCGTCCAATCGGTGACGCTCGCACCGCCGTGGCATTCTTCCTCTTCCCTCGCAGGGTCAAATCCACCGCGACGCCGCCATTTCGTCGGGGGAGAACGGGTCCGCCTGCTTTCCCCGAAGGCCAGGCCTCTGGCAACCGTGTGCCGAGTCAGAACGCGGTGGTTGTTGAAGTGGCGTGGTTTGGTGGTTGTAGTGGTGGTGTGGTTGGCGTTGTTGTAGTGGTGGCGTGGTTGGGGTTGAGATGTGGTTGGTTCGAAAATAAAGAAATAACAGAAAAAGACTGACTCAAAGGATCGCAGCCCGAATGAATCACTACATTTCCCTTTAGACAAGGGTTGGGGCTAACTATACATGTACTTCAGAAATACCTCACCTACGGGACCTGAATGGTGGTTGCGAATTTCCACAGCCGTAACACTACCCCCTCCCTTTTTACAGACTCGTCAGTCGTCAAATTCTCGTGTGCATCATGTGTAGTTCTCCCCGAGTACGTTTTACTCGGATCCCTGAGTGCGACATTCATGGTATTCGTGTCCCCAAAATAATAACCTGATGGCTGAGTAACTAACTAAACAAACCCACTCATACGGACGACTTAAACAAAATTGCCGGCGCTAACACATACATGCCGGGGGCGCACTCATATGTACAGTACATCTTAACATTAACCTTATAATTTACACTACTCCTGCCAGGATCAATGGACTCTGCAAAAAGAAAGCAGTAGCAGGGAGCAGGCTGCTCGCATGCAGTCTCTGGCTCAAGCAATGCAGGTGACAGGGAACGTGGCCGGCTGCTCACACGCAGTCCTAGGCCTCCCCCTTTGAAATGACCACAGTGAACCACAACGGTGCTGGCTGCACAAACGCAGTCTCCGTGCCAGCTCAAGTGGCACACGCAATGAGCACAACGGATGGATGGATGGATAATGATGGACGCAAACACGGTGCACGGGCCACCACTGCAGCCCGTGTTGTAGCTGCCAACAGGGAGTTCTCGCAGCTTGCAAACTGTTGCCTTGATCCTGGCGCACATGGCAATGAACAAGGGGGGCAAAGCAAAATTGAATGGGGCTGGTGCAGATGGGCAGTGGGCATGGCATGGCAAAGGCAGCAGGCAAACACAGCCTGCGAAAAGGCCGTTGCAGGCAACACAGCCGGCGGACGATCCGACCGGACAGGCCTTGCAGAAAACAGCTGCAGACGATCCGGCCGGCACAGGCCTTGAAGTAACACAGCCGCAGATGAAGCTGGCCAGCCTTTGCCTTTCAGTGGGGTTGGTGGAGGGAGTGCGGTGGTGCTGGCCACTCGGAAGGCGGGCTCGACCTACCTACCTGTCTCCCTCCCACTATCGCCTTTGGCCTGTCACTGTCCATACCCACTCCCTTAATTTGTAAAACCAATTTAGCCCCAATTAATTTTTTTTTGTTTTATTTTTTACTTCCCCCTCTAGAAATCGTCCCCTAACCCCTTTACTGTCATTGTTCGGCTAACCTATCTCTCCTAGCCTACTCCACCCCTACGTTCCTTCCGGAGGGGAATGAGGGAGGGCTAACGTCCTGTGCCGAGGCCATTCAAGCCTCAGGATGGCCTCCCCAGATCTCAGCGATCTCTAACCCAAGTTGGGTCCAGCGGCCCACAACGAGAGCGAAGGATGGATGGTGCGGAGGGGACACTTCCATCTACCCTAACCATTACTTTGAACTACCCGGGGCTTTCAACAAGCTCTCGCTTAAACTATTGGTTCTAACAACCAGATTCCGTCGCCTGTGTGGTGTCTCACAATTTCGGGCCTCGCCCCCCAATTTTCTTCCCGTGCCCTCACACGGTCTCATGGCTGGGACGCGTGGCTCCCTTGGCAGGCACGACCTCTCGCGATTCTCTTGCTATGGCACCCCGGGCACTACAACTGCCTCCGAGCCTACCAGTCCCTAAACACCGGGGAGTGCCCCCCATGGCAACTCCCTGAACGCACACGTGGCAGGCTGGCTTCCCGGCCCCTTTCCGAGGGTCACCCGTGCCCACAACACTGCCACGCGGCTAATGGCGCCCCGGGCCCCCGCACCATGCGGGCGCACCAGTGCCCACTACGCTATCCGCGCCCCCATGGGCCTTGGCCTAACGGCCGACTAGCCCGGTGCCGGGGTACCACTCAGCGATACTCACCTTTCGCAGCACGCCCCCAGCCTGTCAACAGGGCTCCTGCACCCCTCCAAACGGGTTCGAGCCTACACTCCCACCAACAGCAAAACGACCTCCATTTTTCAATTTAACTAACTCACTCTACACTGACCCGGGGTCCCTTGGGCGGGAGTCACTCCTCCCCAATCACTCATCGCACCATGCATTCCACATTCGCTCCACTCACACAGACGCTGGGCCTCACTCCACTCAACTGTTTCAATCCCACAACTCTCAACACACACCGCTGAATTCTGCCATCCTTCTATCTACCTCCCCTAA
>CM068963.1:8974896-8985068 GCA_035128595.1 Eptatretus atami
AACACACACCTCGACACCACACACGCCGGGAGCAACACGCTGGGGATTAGTGCCACCACAAGGGGGTCCGGGGCCTCTATACCCCCCAAGCTTTCCGTGCACCCGTTCGCAGCACTCCTCCCCTCGAACTCGCTCGACACGACTGAACTCACCTGGTCGTGACTCGCCTCAAGGGGGCAAACTCCCTCAGGAACAGCGTCCCCTTTGTTCCCTAGTGGTGAGGTCCATCAGCTGTCTTTTGCACAGGGTCTCAAACCAGTCCGCCAGCTGCGCCCCTCATATATCCTCCACTACCTCAATGTGTGTGATGCTCTTTCACATAACCCCGTCCAATTCACCCTCTATCTCCCGTGTCTCTGATACATTATTAGTCGTTTCTTTGCTGAGTTTTTCCATCTCTCTGGACTTTCAATTTTTACTCTCTCTTCGTTCATTTAAATTTCAAAGCTCGTATGTTTTTGTTCTCTCCCACTCTTCCTCGATGCTCTCTCATTTTCCAATCTCATAGTTTCTTTCAAATTGGCTCATTTCCCTTCCTGTGTTTCTATTCGCTGTTCTCTCATACCCTTTCCTTGTTTCCTCGTCGCCTTGCCTTCTCCAGTTTCATGGGATGTTGCTTCCTTTGGTTAATCCTCTTCCTTGTGTTTCAGTTTGCTGGCCCTGTTCTCCATTACTCTTCCCTTGTTTCTTCTCCGTGCCCTCCTTCTGCGTTTCATGGTTTTCTTCAGTGGTTTAATGTTCCCTTTTGTGTTTCATTCGCCCTTATGTTCTATGCACCTCTGCCTCCTAGCCTGCCTTGTCTTCTCAAGTGGTCAACCTCTGGCTCACATGTCTCTTTTGTTTCTATACCCATTGTGTGCTCTCGCTTTATTCCTCTTCCCAATATCTCGTGTGCCTCAATCTCTCGATTTCCTCTTCCTGCTTCATTGCTTGCTCCTTCAACGTTCTCCTCGTTATCCAACACTTTTTTTTCCTTTTGTCGGTTGCAAGTTTCAAATTTCATATCTTTTCAGTTTTCTATTGCCACTGCTTTCTTGTCCTCTGTCTCTAATCTCATTATATTCTTTCAACTGTACAGATTTCTTTCTCCTGTCTCATTCCTGTGTTCTTCCAGTAGCTCTTCTTGTCCCATCTTTAACTCTGCAGTTGTTTTGCAGTTCTGTTCTGTTGTACGTGTGTTAACTCGTTTCTTTTCATTCTCGTTCTTCTTCTCCCACAGCCTCATGCCGCTTGCTTGACTGACGCTTCTTCAAATCCTGTTTCATCTCGCCTCGATGCTTTGGCTCTCTCTTTCGGCTTGCTTTGTGTCTATCCGTTTCCAGTTCCCTCTGGTCTCCAGTTTTCTTACCTCCCGCCCAGCTCATTCAACTCTCTTCGTCATGTCTTGAGTCTTTTCTCACGCGCCACTATTTTTATTTCCTTCGTGCACGTACTCCGTCACCCCAATTAATTTTTTTCCCTCTCGGTTCATCGAGTCACTATTTTCCGTCCCCTCCACGCCTTCTCGCCCAACACGTTCTCCCGAATATTTTTTCCTCACCCGCCTTCACTGCGCGCCTGACAGCGTGCACCCTCCCAGCCGTTCTCCCCAATCACGTGGGTCGCCCATTACGCACTTCGCTGGTTGTGCTTCATGGCCCGCCTGCAGGGCTTCTGGCCATCTTGCTCGCGTCATCACCGCCGTTTTCCATTTTTTTCCATTCCCTTCTTACCTTAAGTTGATTCATGTTCTTCCCATTTGTACGGTTTGTTTCCATTTCTGAGTGCGTTCCCATGCCATTTTTTTTCGTTCATTCGTTTGATCTCGTTTCATGTTTTGTTCACTCCCTATCCATTTTGCTCCGTTGCTATTTCATCATTGCGTTTCATTGTCATCTCTGTTCAGCTATGCTGCGAATCCCATGTACGGATGACTCGGCTGAGCCGATTCCCAGGATCGGGGGGTTTTGTGAGAGGGGAGGGGAGTGTTATAACCCGGCGCCGCCGCACCTATTTTCGGGCTGCGTTGTTGGGGAGTAATTGTTCCTGCACACCAATTTCCTGCTCGGCGGTTCTACATCCTGGGCCATGGAATCTAATTACTGCTACACATATAACATTTCTATACCCCGGCTCTGCCGCTCGCCTTGAGACGCCATCCTTATTTCACGTAACGGGTAATCTTAATCGCTTCGTAATTTAGAGGGAATCGGGGTCGCTTCTCTCACCCCTGACCGATTCCCTGTGAATTTAGCTTGGAACAAGAGGGATTCGAATCACACTCCTGTACACCAGTGTTGCCGAATTCCGCCCGCCGGCGTGCGAACGGCCACGTACCGAATCCTGGCACGTCGCCGCACCTGACGGACAATTCGTCGTACCCTCTCCGGACTAACGCCGGGGACTGTCACGGGTGGGCTTTTCGGCCTCACCACGATAACGTCCAGCTCGGCACACCCGCGTCGAATAGGATTGAAATCGCCGAAACTCGACTTACCTAAATACCCGACACGGGTAACCTACCGAGGGGTTGTACCTCGCCACAGGCCGACTCGGACACGAACCGCAAGCAGTTGGTTCCGGCACATAGATAACCGAGCCGGTGTTATCGTCGGCTTGACGGTTTCAGATTAATTATCGGCGTATCCCGCCCACTCAAACCCCTTACGTGAAGCAAGATGGAGGGACCCAAGCAAAGGAAAGGACCGCAGCGAAACGGGGGAACCAATTCAACAAAGTAAGCATTTTATTTTACACACAACACACGAAAAGCACACATAAAGCATTGTATTTATAGCAAGAATGCACATATAAAAAGAAAGAGTTAAGACCGACCAACTGCGAACAACACGGCCACACTTACACAGTTCTACTTGACGGGAGCTCGGCCGCCACACCACACACGTTCACACAAAAACCCCAAAAGAAAATGGAAGTCGCGACTTTCCTGTCGTATCGGATCCTTGGCGAACCGTCCGCCGACGTGGCTCCACTTGGCCGGACTCCGTGCCGTTCGACGCATTCGAGAAGTGGTCGGCAGCGCGAAGGAAGGTTAGGTCTTCTCCTGTGTGCGTGTCTTCGTGCCGCTGCCGTGCTGGCCTCTCGACGCCACGGACCGAGACACCGACTTGAGAAGAGCCCGAACCAAAGAAACACACCGGACTGAAGAGCCAACTGAGAAGAAGACCGAACCAAGCCAATGAGGAGAGAGCGTTATCTGAGTATCCACAGAGAGCCGACAGAACTAAGAGAGCGCAGAGATGCCTCATGAGCTTCTGGCACGGACTCTTATAGCCCCCGCGCCCCCGCCCCGCCTGCCCCGCCCCGTTCTTTGCGCTCCACCCTCCTTCGAGAGGGGTACTGTGGAGACAGGCGGCTGTTCCCTCACCCCCGACCGCCTCATCCGCCATCCCCAATCTGGCGCTGGCGACTGACGCCACCTATCCCCGTCGCTTCTCATCCTCCAGAAGCCGCATGGAGAACAGACGGAGTGGGGAAAAACAGGCCGTAAAAACAGCCGTCTATCAGAGTAATCCGTGGAGTCCGTGTTCTCGCAAGATTCAACGCTTGTTGACTCATGTTCACCTAGGTTTGTCGTAACAGTGAGATTAATCTTTACACAGTTTCCTTTAACAATGATAGCGTAAATCTAAGCACACATATGTAGCAAATGTTTTTTCCTCGATATTTAGACAAAATTGTTTTTAATTTGTCTCAATTCATAGAGTTGACTTTGCTCATGAAGCCGTCTGCGTTTTACGTTTTATCTTTTCGTTTTTGATTTGAGACTCCGATGGACTGAATCGTTTCCTTCTTTCTTCTGCTTAGCAGTGTGGTTGGGGAAAAATAATCTTCTGAGCTATTTCTCGACAGAATCCACTTTTCTAACGAACACTTGCAATCGAGCTCTTAATGGAGGCGATCATTTTCTAAAAGCAGTTATCATAGTGCTGTTTTTTCTGGATGCGCATTCCTGGGTTCTCACACTCTCTTGCTAGTAGTTCCGATTCTTTCTCTAATCTGACGCACCTTACTATTGTATACGTAAGGCGTGTTTACATTCACTCTAGACACTCTGGTTACTGTACGGATCTTATCTCTTATTGATTCTTCTAAGTTTGTTCTGGCTTTTCATTCATTCGACACACTCTGGTTTTATCTGTTTCGTTCATTCTTCTAGATTCTTGATCGTTAGTTGTTCTCTGGCTTGATCATTTCATTCTGGAGCGCACTTCCTAGGAGGTTTGATGTTCGTAGTTGTGTGTCTCTAGGGATCAACTTTCTTGTGCCTCAGAGGCACTTCAAGCTATTCTCCTTTACTTGCTAGGTGAGTACACCGACCTTTTGTCTAGTCGACTTTTTTCTCAATCTTCGGTTTCAGAACCTTTGGATCTGGTCTGAGCTTCTCGTGTGATCTGCTACCGGCGACTCCTCCTGGGATAATCATTACATGGCAACCCAGTTTTGAGCATTTTCCTTGGTGCATTTCGTTTAGTTTGAAAGATTCGTCCCTCCATGCATACCGATAACTAGGTTCAAAAATGGAATAGAATGTGTGTTCCTGATGTTATATGGACATATACATTCGTGGTCCATCGATGGGATAACATGCCCGGGCGTACGTACTTTCAGCCATTGCCAATTACCACTGATCCGGTTGGTACCTGACTATACACAAATATGTTGAATAATTGTTAACTGCACCTATAGCAGAACTAGCCTCACTAATGCGGATAATATCGCTACTAATCTTCGCACATAACGTTGTAGAGCATCGATTTCCAAGGAGGCCTAATATGGTTCATGAACATTCTCTCCAGTCCACATGTGCTGTTCAAGGAGGTGACTGTATGGATGTTCATTAAGGACGAAGCCGTTGGTATGTAGGTCTAGTGAGTTACAATGAAATGGTTGTCACTGAGAGCGTTCTGATAAACTCTGGAAAAACAATTTCCGATCACCAGCAATTGTTCCGCAGCTTTCACAACTTGTCCGATTAGCTCATGCCATGACCATTAGTACGTCGGGCACGACCATGTTACCTTGTAGGGCAATCGAGGCGAGTTGTGGCTGAATCGATGATGTAGGATTATGGTCCAATGTCGTGCTCATGGTCGAGGAGTAAATTACAAAAGCGTTGGAGGCTGACTGTTTCACTGGTTTCACGTGGAACTTATCTCATGGTCAACCCACTATTCTCGTCATCGTCGTCACTCAACATCATACTCAGGCAAGTTTTTATTTAGCACACTCTCATTTGAACTGCAACATTTTTCCACACAGCAGTTCACAGGAGGTAAGGACTCTCCCAGCTTCAACAGTTATTGGCTGTGATTCTAAATCGCTGCTGTGTGTGATTCAGAGTAACTGTGTAGTGTACCGGTGAACATAATTCTTTTATTAATAACATTGATGGTTTTATAACATAATAACAATATAACTACATTGATGGTTATTTCGCAGTTGCCTCGTTCACCGAGGAAGTTGAATTAATTTGATCATCCACATTCCATCTCCAGTTCATTTTCACCTTCCACTGGCGGTTACTAGTGATTTCTCTTTGCTTAGCGTTGCTTCTGGTTTGGCGTGGCATTTTTCATCATAAAATTGTAAAGGGTGATGCCGATAGTTTGGTACTAAAGTAAAACCAATTATTAGGCTTGTTATTTTCAATTACCTTGTTATTGCTTTGATATCCGTCAGCAAATGTCCAACAAAGTCAAGTTTGTTATAATTGATTGAGAAATCGCCAAGCGTGGCAGGTGGGCCGCATAATTGCACGCAGACAAGTTATACACTTTGTAAGAAAATTGACAAAATGAGGGGGGAACGTAACCCCCGCTCAACTCGTAGTGTTTTCTAATTGGGCGAATCCGCGCGTCGGTGAATCCAGTAAAGGCTTAGCGTAACTATCCCGTTCTGTGTAAACATACTTTAGTATGACACTTAACTTTAGCTCTACGAAGGGAGTGATTGTTTTCGTGATCTGTCTATAATGATCCGCCCTGTCATTGAACTCTACCTCTCGGAGGGGTCAGCAGTGACGCATCCTTATTTACTCAAGTTGAGCACCTGCCGGGGCAGTGACCACCCTTATTTACTCAAGTTGTCCCAAAGTTGTCGCTGTGTGGACAGTGGAAGTGTCTTGGGTAGCTGCGAGCCTCGGCGCGACGAGAGCGAATTGGTTGTTTGTGGCTCTTAATGGTTTGAGTTAATAGTTAATAATGTTCGAATCTTCGTGCTAGAGTGATCTACAGGGTGCCCCACATAAAACCAGGATTAATTGGTACAGTTATTTTAAAACAAAACACCCAAGCAAAACTTGTTAGATGAGTGTTAAAACAAAATACACTTTGATTTTCAAAAAAAACAAAAGAGAGGCAAACGTTTAGACTGTAGTGTTCAAAGTGCTTTCCGTGGGCACCGCCTGACTAAACGGTCGTAAATGTAGACGGTTTAAACCAACAATTCAGTCCAGCCCTTTTGGATAACTTCAAGCGGGATTATTGTTCCAAGCTTCCGTCAACACAGTTTTCACGGATTGATGTCCTGGTGACCTACGTTCTCCTCCTGTAGTTTGAATTTGATGTAAAAGTACACCCCAAATGCTAAAATCCATTACGTTGAGTCTGGACTTTTGGATGCCATTCGTTAGTTCAATAAAGTCTTGGAGTATTGACTCTGAGCCAGCAACAGTGTTCTGTGGCTGTGTCAGCCCTTTGCTCCATCCTTTTCATTAAAAATGTTACCCATATTCATCTCCATCCCACCTTACATTCCGGTTTATGTCGGTGCCAACATTTGGGTGCACATTTCATGCTCTATACACGAGCTGATTCCACGTTTCTTTTTAATTATCTTCTGTACGACAGAAATGTTCTTGTCCAGCAGCATCCCCTTCAAACAAATCGCAACTCTGTGTTTACCCTGCCAGGAGACTTGCACCGCCTAGCACATCATTGCGAAGGCTGTTGTCCCTATCAATCCTCCACCAGCAGATCATCCTCGAAAATGTTTTCTTTTAAAACTGTTATAGCACGATAAATGCGATCCTTTTCTTGCACGGTTGAGAGGTGCATGAAGAAGTGGAAAATTGCGCCTTTCCATGGAAAACCACACCTGCTTCCAACCTCTCGTTGTCTTCAAAAACGGTTGTCAATGCCTGACATTTTGTTCCTCGTGTTGATGTATTTTTGTAAGAATAATTGCATTTAATTCTTTCCAATATAGCACTTTAAGTCAGATTTTTGAAGAATGTGAAACTGTCCCTTTTTGATAACTGTTAGCTTCCCGGCCAGATTTCACGTTGACTGGAATGTTCTTCGTGATGTCTTGGGTATTATGACAGCGAAGATCCAACACAGCCCGTTTTGGGTTAGTGATGACTCAATTTTCTTCGGTTGTTGCCAGAATCCACCTCTAACGCACTATGCAAGTAGGTGATCCTTCTCTCTTTTAAGTACGAGCTGACCCAACACTGTAAACTGATTTTTAGTCTATCGAATAAAAAAAACTCCGGCAAAATTTCATCGGCATTTCTTCATCCCCAAAGTTGGATGTTCTTTCTTAAAGACCACAATTTCACCTCACGTTGAAAATTTGATAAACTGCTGCATTCCTGAAATAAATAAAAAAAAAAACTGGTAGAAAATTAATATGTTAGTTTATTGATAGGTAAAATACGGCCAAATAAAATCTCAAAATCTCAAATTTCACTCGGTTTTCTGGGGGCAACCCTGTAGTTAACGAATTATGTTCACCGCGTTACACTACAACAAGTCATATATACCCTATACTAATGCATAACAGTGATGGATCTACAAATGTCATAAATAGCTTTTATGATAAATGTCCGTGATTATAGCCCTGATTATATATTTATGTACATGTTATATTTATGTTAAATAAGTTTTATGGTCAAATGTTTAGATAGTGTATGATAGAATGTCAGTTTGATTATCATTTTATATACACGTTATTAATATATATGGATGCATGTTTACAGGTACGATTTTCAACGTAATTCAAGGCTTTGCAACGATCTGAAAGTAGAAAGGAATAAAATCCACCAAGAAAAATGTTGTTGGCATGGAGACATTCAAGACACGTGTTAACACTCAACAAAACAAGGTGAGTGAAATGGTCAATGATTAGTAAAGCAGGGTCCAAGAAGTAAAGGTAGAAGATTAAGCTTGCCGGGAACGGTCTAAGGAGCAAAACTCATTATTGCAGGAAGCTGGGCGAAGTCAACAGCCAGCAGACAACCAATCATAAATGCCTGGTTGCGTGGCCAGCTACGTGCAGACAGACGGCTGTTGCAGGAATCTATTAATGTAATTATGGCCCCTAGACCATCTGAGAATATCCTGGTAAATTGGATGATCAAATCGCTTCGGTAAGTAATGGTATTTCGGGAAACTGATTACACCATTAAAACATACATGAATCATTTATCTTTCAGAACAGCCAAAAAATGGAAATCTAAAGGCCCGCGGAATGTAGTGGGAAATTTTGCACGGTTTTTGTTCCTTTAAAAACCATGCTGCACCAGGCAGATATCTACCCTTTATTTTGGACCCTGCGTTAAAAGCGTATGATCAAGGATAGGCTCCACCTACATTTCAAAAAAAAAGATGGCTAAGCCAGACCCTGAAAGTTATTCGTAACATAGGGACACCATGTTTATTGGGGACAAATTAGTTATTTTTGGGACGTAACCCACAGGCGGACAAAAGTTTATTAAACGTAACGTATTCATTTGAAATTCTGGGTCACACAATTGTTACCACCTGACAAGAATAACCCTATTGATTTTGGGCGTGGGGCCGGATCCACCAGATCGGCCGCCACTGGGTGGCCCATTCTGAAAGAAAAAATGTTGTTTTTCGCCATATTCAATTGAAATTTGAGATCACACATGTACCACCTGAAAAGGACAGAAACCCACATTGATTTCTGGGCCATGCCGAGACCAAGATGGCCCGACTAGGGTGGCCAATCTTGAAAAAAAAGGTTTTTTGTAATAATGGAAAACCGCTTATCTGATTTCAATTATTTTTGGTTACTACGTTCCTCACCCTGGGGAACTTTTTCGAGATGATGACCAAAATTGGTGTCTGTTTCCAATTTCACCCTCCCTCATTATCTGGAATAATGTATGACTTTTTTCATTCAATGGCGCAGGGGATTCCCCATCTCTGATGCGTATATTTGATTATTGTCGTTACTTAATAAGATCCTCATATGCCTAACAAAGTTTCAAATCTCTATGCCCCTTAGGTTCGGAATAATGATTTTTCCCATCGTCCGTACCCGAAATTTACGAGTTATTCGGCTGTTGCTAGCGCAACGGGGATCATAGCAACGGTTCGCTTCGCACAAACTAGGTCAATAGTATGAACCCCTACCACCCAAGTTTCATCATCAATCAGCCTCATACTTTTGGAGGTAGAAGACGATTAAATATACAAGTAATCTCCCGCTATATCGCGTTCACCTATCGCGCCCCCGCGTTCATCGCGGGTTTTCCCTTGGAACCTAACTAATTTTTTCTGCGGGGGATCCCCCGTATATCGCCGTGAATAATATATATTGAAAATATAAATTATTTAAGCAATAAAATTTATAATGCGTGGCGCTCGACCAGATCACACAACGCACGAGGACAAAGTTCTCGCCTTGTGAACTTCGAATATTTTCACATTTTTTCTCCAAGCCCTACGATGCCGCCCAAACGCCCCTGCACCTTTCTAAGGCTTCTGGCAAGGAACCGAGCGCCAGAGGAAGGTCCTGACGCTCCAGGAGAAGGTAAGGTGCTCGATATGCTTCGGGAAGGAAAAAGGTTGCCGCGGTTGGCACGAGCACTGGCCAAACCGACCAACCAGCACGAGTCGATCTCCCGCACCTCAAACCCAGTCACTGCCAAACCGGACCCAGACCAGACGATGTCGATACTCCAGGCAACCTCAAACCCGATCACCTGCCAAAGGCGACACCAAACCAGACGAGTCGATCTCCGGCACCTTGAACCCGATCACTGCCAAGCCGACACAGACCAAGACGAGTCGAGTTTTTTTTGGGCAGCGATCCATTCATCGCGGATTTTCACTTCCGCGCTGAGCCCGATCTCCGTGGGGTTTGGAACGTAACCCCCCACGAGTAAAGCGTGCGGGCGAGAGAATACGTGTAGTAAT